>VZSR01000825.1:104831-205374 GCA_013398615.1 Brachypodius melanocephalos
CCTTTCCTTTCCCCTCTTTCTAGCTCTTCATTCCCTCTAAGAAAAGGCTCAATCTTTTAATCTCAAAACACTTCTTCAAAATTATAATACCCCAAATCAACAGTCACACAAATGATTACACAAACTGTACCATAAAAAGAAAAAAATCCTCTTTTGTTACTAGGTTCTGTAGCAAGTATTTTGTAGATTACTATTCCCTTCTACAAAGGGTCCCAAATATTCTGCTGGAATTAAATTGGGGGAAGTGGATTGCTACATTCCTGCAGCTTTTAAATAGTTGGAATGGGTCCTAAATGAAACATAATACAGCAAATAACAAAATGATGAGCTTTCTCAGAAGGACAAGGACTGCAAATGTACATTATTACCTTTTAAAAGAAGATGTTTCCTATATATATTGCTAGTTTTGCAATTTGATAAAGCAGCTGGGGAGGAATGATATTAAACATATAAATTTTCCTTCTTTGTTGTATATTGATTGTAGTGAATGAGATTAAATCTGCAGCTATTTTGTTTTGGTTTGGGGAGCTTGTTTGGAGTCAGTTGGCTGCAAAAACACCATTTTGCCAAGCCCCACTGGCACAGGCAAGGGAGCTGAATCGATTAATACGCAAAGAGTTATTTTGGCAAAATGACTGACGTGGGCAGCCGCCGGCCCCATCCCATCTCCCACCCGCAGGGATTGCTGCTTCCTGGGGCAAGGGCCACCTCCAGGGCAGCTGGAGCCTTTTCCAGCGGGAGGCAGGAGCCAAGGGAAGGGTGAGAAGGGGTGGGAAGGGGTGCAGGGCTGCCTGCCCATCCCTGTCCCCGCCGGGTTCCGTATCCCGGTTGTGCATCCCGGTATTTCTCTCAGTTGCTTGGAGACAGTTGCTGTGTTACAAGTCAACCCGAGCTGTAAAATAGCACCACGGGCACAGATTGGTGATACTCTGTCAAGGGGGATCTTGTACTTGCTGACTGCTCAGGGCTCTCTCCTTGCTCTTGAAGATGCAGAGATTATTTAGGTATTTAGGAGGGAATGACTTAGGAAGGTTCCTGTCCTCACTGATACATTTGTGATCCGTGTTTAACACCAAATTAAACCTTCTGAAACTGCACTGATCATTTTAGGGTGTTGGGATTTTGCTCACAGTATTGCTCCAGTCGCACAAAAAAACCCGTGGAGATTGTCATTATCCAGGACGAGGGAAACATTTCATACACTTGCTCAATAAATAAAAGACGCATTTTACAAATTAGTAGCTGCATTTTGTTCTTGCTCAGTATTAGGATATACGAAATACATTTCCTTCTTATGCATGTGAATCTATACCATGTGTCAGAGCTACCTGACATGAAACACAAAGAATTTAATTTACTGCCACTCCTTCTGTCCCTTGGCAGCTTTTCCTCGCTCGTGTTCCTGACATCTCCGGCACTTTGCATGCATGTATTTTAAGCCAACCATGAAACAGAGGCACAAACACATTTAATGAACACAAAGCAGAAATAACAGGATGCCTGAGTCCTCTGCAAAGCTTCTTTCCAGCTGGTCAGCCCCAGCAGGTCCTGGTACCCGGGGGGATTCCTCCCCAGGTACACTCCCTTTGACATTCTCAACACTGGCATCTCTGCTCATGCTCATCTATGCTATTGGCATCACCTGCTCTTTTAGTTAAGCTCCAAGTGCTTCACTGCTTTTGAATTATGCCTGAGATCCTATACCTGATCATAGTTTGTATAAATCTAACAGGACAGCTCACAGAGCACAGCTCTTAAAAACTGGGCTCCTTTTCCTTCAATTTTCCATTTATCTCTTACCCTTTATTTCTTATCCCGGGAGGTCATTTTCTCTTACTACACAATAAGCTGCTTTTCAAGCACATCTCTCCCAATGTCCAAATGAAAGCTGAGACTGCCAAGGCAGTTATTCACACAACCATCAATTTCCTCCAAAAACATGACTTCCCATTTTGGAATCCCTATGGTTGGAAAAGACTTCCAAGATCATCAAGTCCAGCCTTTGACTGAACACTGCCATGCCCCTGAACCACATCATGAAATGCTGGTGGGTTTTTAAATCCCTTTTCTAGCAATTCCAATCTTTCTGACACCAGTTCTCCAGCTGTGGGAACATTCCTAACTCAGTTCTCAGGTTGTTACTTTAAGTGTCCTGAGGAAGCAGCCGTATCCCAAACTCCTCCATAGCTGGACTATGACTAAGAACTCCCTGAGGTTTCCATCAATAACATTCTCTTTCAGCAGTGCTGCCTTTTAAAGGTCCACCATCCTTCAGGTCTGCCGACCTCTGGCAGACCTCCCTGTTTCTGGCACATTTGAGAGAAAAAGATCTATCATCAGATTTTTATGCCTTTGGCTACTTTCCTCCTCAAAATCTATTTTGGTGAGCCACACGACAGAGTTTTAACTCTGCAGGGTTTCAGGTCTTTTCTCCCTTGTTCATATTTCCAATTTTAAACTCAGGTTTCCTAATTCTTAGTGACACAGTTTAGAAGCCATTTAACAACGCTGTCTTTTTTTGGTGGTTGCACTCCAAATAGACAAAAAAATGAGGAAGGAAAGAAAAAAAACCCCAATTCAGATATCTTTTGTTTTAAAAGGTGTCTAAGGCAGGCCAATCTGTGTAGAAGGATGCTAAATTTCCAGTCTCAGAGCAAATCAAAATACTTGGAGAGCTGAAGAGAAATCCTCTTTTAGCTTAATGCAGAAGAATGTTTTAATTTTGCAAATCAGGTATTGCTCTGGAATTGTTCAATTTTTCACCCTTGAGCTTATTGTAGCAAGGGTTATCCTGCCACATGCTGGGTCAGGCTTTCTGCAGAGCCATCAATCCACAAAAAGTGTATCCAGACAGCTCCTTGGACACCAACCCAGGACAATTTTGAGAGCTCTCAGGAGCTGACCTGTGTCTCTCACTAAACTGATGAGGCAGCACTTCTCTGTGAAGCCAATTCTTTGCAGAAATATTTCATTATTTTTCTTTTTTTTTTTTTTTTTTTTTTGCTACTTTTCTGTATCCCAGAGACTATCAACTCAGTCCTTTAGAATGGATGGCCTGGAGCAGCCAAATTTCTTTTCAGACCAAGCAAGCTCGGTGAAACTTCTCCAAAAGGCCACTGATGGAATTAGGGTATTTTAGTGACAAACTGAGTCACAAATGCCCCATTCCCAACCGTTAATTTATTAGGTCATATAACAGGGAAGGAATTTGATGGTAACATTACAACATGGCTGTTTTATTTCAGACGTGGCACGAGGCCAAGGGTTTGATAATTGTGCTGCTTCAATTAGTGGTGGAGTGGCATTGTTTGGTGCCAGGCAGGAAGCCCAGGGAAGCTCATTAGAAGGGCTGGGGAGGCTGATTCTCACCAGGCCATGGCAGCAGCAGGGACTCTCCTATCCCACACTGAGCACAGCTAGCAGCAGCTCAGCCTAAAAAAAAAAAAGGCATCTTCCAGCCAAAGGATATCGGGTAAAATTATCTGAGCCTATGGAGAGAGCTCAAGGAACCATGGAATCATAGGATGGTTTGGGATGGAAGGGATCTTAAAGGTCATTAATTCCTACTCCCCTGCCATGAGGGAAACACTGCCACCAGCCCAGGGACACCTTCCACCAGCCCAGGAATGTGATGAAGATTCTCATAATGTGATAGAGCTGATTTGCACATCAGCAGTGTCAGTCAAATCAGTGTCTGCGGTCTTCTGTTCATTTCCCTGGAAGTTCAGTCCCAGATGCTTCCCCTTTCTTGTTCATTTTTCTGCATTAGAACAGTTTATTCATCCTTCCTGTGCCCTGCCTTTATCAAAACACAGTCATCCTATCCCTAGGGCAGTGATATGCTGTCAATATTTTAATAATGTTGCCGTAACTCAGCTGTCCCCAGCCCCCAGCTCTCGGTGCAGGATTAGTGTCCTCTGGAAATCACTCCATGCGGAAGTTGGGAAGATTTTGCCTTAGCCAAGGGAAAAAGCTCACAGTGCTGTTATTATATTGCCACTGCAAATCTCTGCCTTGTAGAAGGCAGACAAGGATGGAGAAAGGCTGTCAGCATTAACCACCATGGCTGCTATTCTTATCTGACCTTGGGAGTGAAGGGGAACAGGGGAAAACAACGAATCACTCCTCGTATTTTTCAAACTGCTGGGAGAAAATTGTCAGAGGGAGAATCATATCATCTTCCTTTTTCACACTCTCACCTCCTTAGAAAGCTTATTCATATCCCTGCCTCTATTTGGGCTTCTTAACAATGTGCTCATTGCTGCATTTTCGGAGGGGCACAGGGAAAGGGGGGCAGGGGAGGCTCTGCTCCCCCAAACCCCCCTCCTGGCTGGCTGAGAAACCAAAGGGTTAACAGCATTATTATTATTCTCATTCCCCACCACTTGCATTAGTCAGAAAAACCCCGGCAGGCTGCCAAAGCTGCCACAAAACATGAACAGCCTGGAGAGATGGGTACATATGGTGGCCGAGGCAGCTCCATCCAGCTCAGGCTACCACTGCCACGAGGAATGCTTGGAGAAAAGGGATCTCTCCAGCCCCAGGAACGCCTGGAAGATGTGACAGCACTTCAGGGAGCTGCACTGGCGTTGTTCCATCCCAGCTCTCTCAGTGTTACTGGGTTTTGAAGTTTATTTGGGGATTGAAATGAGGTGCACGATTTGGACAGCTCTGCTTGAGCCACAGGGTTATCTCCAGTCCCTGACAGAGGAATCCGAGGGGACGTCTGGCACTAACATCAGGATGACAAGACATGGGGCAATGAGAGCGCTGGAAACACAGTCAACGGTTTCACCTTTTTAAGGGTTCCTCCAAAAGTGTGGAATTCAGGTAACCAAAGTAATTTTTTAAAGATTGGCCAGGCTTTCCAGATGTTAGAAAGTGCTGGATTTATGCTTTTTTCCACATATAAACAATATATCATCAGCCTAATTCCCATATTTGACTCTTTATAATCTTTGAGTGATTCAGTGCCTTGATACAAAGCCATAAATCTGACAACTTTCAAATGTTTAATTTTTCAAAACATGTACTGCCATTGCCTTCCTACCAGTATTTATGTGGAAGCACAAGGACTGGATTTATCCAGCTCAACTTACATTTCTACCTGGAGTGTCCCTAACCTGGGACAACCAGGCCCTTGTTTAGTGCCCAGCTGTGGTCTGAAGTCCCTAAGAAAGAAATCATTTCTACAAAATTTCTGAAGAAAAAAAACCCCACTATTTTCTTTTGATTTGCATAGCTCTTAGTCTTCCTTCTGGAAATAAGTTGCTGTGCATTTTCTACCTTGCACAGTGAGTTTAGTAAACACTGCATCTTAAATGAGGTTCTGTAATTCCAAGTCTAAGCATAACCTTCTTCCTTCAGCCACTCCTAATATACCCTAAAGTCCCAACAGAGCCATTCAGCAAAGGTGTTAACTCGCAAATACAAAGTTGATCCTCAGGTTGGAATCTTAAAGCTTTGTTCTGCATCACAAAACACCTCACAGCCTGTTAAACCATTGGGTCAAAATGTCTCAGTAGGCTGACAGAAATAAAACAATTTGTAATCACGTTTTTCCCCCCATTTTCTTGTTTTCTCCCCATCTCTCTCAACTTTCGGGATTACATTTGTAAGAGTTTTCCTTCCTGACTTATTTTTCCTCATTAGCAAGAAGATTGATGAAGGATGAGAAGTATGCTGGGATTACATTTTATCTCTTTTTGGTCTCTCTGCCTGTTTGATAGCAGCTCATCCACTGCTTGGAGGATCTTACTCCAAATCAGAGTGAAACACTCAAAGTTTAACTTATCAAAGATGAGCAGAGGGCAGCAAGGCTGGATCTTACAAAACCTTGTAAATACAGATTATCTATACTGAAAGCATCAAATAAAATCAACCCCTTCTTGTGCTAGAAGCAGACAGGACTTGGAGAGAGCAGGAGCATCCTTTGGGAATGGGTTATTGAGCCCAAGCTTGCACACATCACTCCAAACTCCACATTAAGCAAATCCTCAAGTCTGCAGACTAAAGATCTCATTTTATATTTAGTATGTGGAGGACCAGACGGGCAGGAACCTTCCCACAGCTACAGACCAAGTGATTTTTTAATGTCTGTCATTGGAACAGGGCAGTTTCCAGAGTAAACTTTGTGGTGAGAGAGTTCTCAGCGTGCACAGGAGAGAACAGGAACCGACGTGAATCAAAACTAATTAAAATAATAATTCAAAAGAGACACTTCTCCCAAAGACATTACTGCAGAACAATAAAGAAATTGCTGTGCAAACATGGCACATTTTATTGAAGGTAGCATTTCTTTATTCGGATCCCTATGGACTGGAAACCAAAATCCAAAGCTGGGGAAAAAAAAAATGTTCCTTGTCTATAGAATATGATAAAATTGAGATATTAAAAGGGGAAAAAAACCAAAACCAAAATCAATAAAACAAAGACCAAAAGCAAAAAAAACCAACAAAGCCCTGATATTCTCCCATGGAGACAAATAAATGCGAATTAGGTTTTTCTAAAATGGGGATTTGCACATTCATGCCAATCCTAAAGTTAATGCTTACAAGGGGTCATATATCTCCCAAAAACTGCTGTCATGTCACTGATCTGTGCTGATTATGAGTAACTGTGTTAAAACTATCTGGGTGGATAATTGCCTGGCAGCAGCATTTTTGCATATAAGATTGGCACTAAAAAAAAGAAAAAAATTAAAAATAAACAACTTTTACATCTTACTACATCAAAAGGCCTTTAGAAATATGTAAATTGGATTAATGACATGCATTTGTACATTAAAAGGAGCAAAACAGAAAATATAAAACTACTTAAAATATCAGATGTTTTTTAAAATTCAGAGAGTCAAGCTGAAGCTTCAATAGTAATCCAGCAATTAGATATGGGTTAGTATGCAAATGAAGGAGGAATTTCACTCATTAAGTATTCCTCTGTAATGTCAGGAAGGTGGCAATATTCCTGTGTGGAAAAACGTATTCTTGGTGGCTTTTACAACAGTGTCAAACATTGTACCAGTTCCATTTTTATCTTCCAAACCCTTCCCTGTTTTCTAAGGTTGAAGAGACGAATTTACCCACTACATAATCCCTTCAAAGATGGAAAAAGCTACCCATACAATCTTTCTATTCCAGTGAAGGTTAATATTAACATTAACAGATCCTAATCTGCCCAAAAAATGAAGCTAACCTTCATTTCAATCTGCCTTGAAAAAAGACAAGAAAAAAGTCAGTGCCTGAATTACAAGATTTCATGTAGCTGCTTTAAGAGAATTTGAATAGTTCAGAGAGGATCTGGCCACCACATGCAGCCACTGGAGGATTCATCCACCACGGGAATGTTCTGGATCCCGTGTTTCCAGTCCCAGTGAAGCAGCTGGAACGTGAGCACTTGGATAAGGCAACCGCAGAAAGCTGGAACTGCCTCACATAATCCTAAAACTCTGCAAGTTATCCCAACTTCTTTGCAAGGGTTGGACCAGAGAATGGTTTAGGTTGGAAAAACCCTCTGAGATCACTGAGTCAAACCACTAACCCAGCACTGCCAAGGCCACCACTGACCCATGTCCCCAAATGCCACCTCCACATGGCTTTTAAGCCCCTCCAGCAATGGTGGCTCCACCACTGCCCTGGGCAGTCTGTTCCAGGCCCTTCTTTCTGGGAAGATATCTTGCCTAATATCCAATCTAAACCTCCCCTGGTACAACTTGAAGCCATTTCCTCTTGTCCTGTTCCTTGGGAGAAGAGGCAGAGGCCATCACGGCCTCAAAATGGCAGCAGTTGCCCAACTTTGCATTATTTGCTACCATTCAAGGCATGGGCAAGTTTCACCTTCAGAGCTGCCAAAGAGAAACACCAGGTCTCAGGCCTGAAGTTTTCACACCTTTACACGTGGAATGAGACTCATCCAGAGAGAATCACCTCCATCAATCCCTTGGGGAGACCAAACAGGAACAAGTCCAAGCACCCAGGTTTGGGCCCACGCCAAGAAAAACGAGCAAAAGGACCAAAATTCTGAACAGCACTTCTGCAGAGGTTTGCTTGGGATACAGAAGAGAAACAGGAAAAAAATTACAGGAAAAGGAGAACTGGAGATGAATATTCCCAGTCTTTGAGTCTTGGATAACAGCTGCCTACATCATTTCCAGCTCTGAAGAACCACCGCTTTTTTAGGTGTGCACGTGATTTTTGTTAAATATCTCCAAACTATTCCAAAAATGCACAGGAGGCATGGGCACCAAAGAGCTACTCCCAGACAAACCCCAGCTCCAATTCCACTCCCAATCTCTCTGTTTTCGTACAAGCCAGCTCCAAAAGAGGCACAGTCAATAAGGCATATTTAGATATTAAAAAAACCCCAAAATCCTTTACAAAATTATTACAATGGATGCTTTGCTGGTCATTTAAAAACAGTTTCCTCTTTAATTTAGGGGTTAAGGAGAGGCATAATTATCCCTAATGTAAATAAATACACCAGATGCAAGTTAGCCCACAAGCCTGTGACCATGGCTTCTCACAAATCTATCTGGTGCTGAAAAGTCACAGGTTGAGTCCATTAAAAACAGCAGCAGTTGTTTGGAGAACAGTTCTGGAAGAAGGAATTGCAATAAAAATATCAGGGAGATTGATGTGGTGAAATAAAAAAGGATTCTATAATTCTGCTGCTTGTATTTTTTTTCGAATAAAATACAACATAATCAACACAAGACTTTGGTGTCTGCTCTCTAGATTTTTTGTATGGTATTTGTCCAGAACCAACCCTTTCAGTAACAGGCTGGAAACAAACTCTTCCATGCTTTCAAATTTTCTCTTCATCAGCAAATAAAGGAACACTTGGCTACCTGCTCTTATCCTGCCATCCTGTACACCCATTCTTGAGAAACTTCCATGTATTTGCTAGGACATTTTCCAATGCTCTGAGCAGCAAAACCCTCAGAGACCTTCAAGTCCAGCCACCCCAAAACGGGAGTCACCACTTGGCCATGAAGACAATACAGGAGATCCTATTTTGACCATAGAAAAATGATGTTTTTCTAACAAGTGAAAACTTTGTACCACAAGATGAGGAGGACAAGAAATCCAGCTCCCCAAACAGCTGCTAGAATATATGAGGCAAAAATGAGTTAGTGATAAAGGATTATTATCCTTCATTGTTGTATACAAGAGCCTCCGAAGATTTCTATCAGTGGCACAACAGGATGTAAAATGTCCTTTCTAATCTGATTGATTTTAAAGTACATTTCAATTTGCTTATTAGATGAATTTGCTGATCCCCACAGTCACAAGCCACGGGGAATGCTTTGAGAAAAAACATTAGGTAGAGAAAAAACCTAGGCAGGGATTCCTTGGAAAGCCACCTTGCCCCTCCCTGGGGTCCTGCAGAGTTGCACAGGAATTTCAGAGTGGGATGGCCACTCTTTATTGGGATAATTCCAACACTGAATATTCCCATGTATTTACCATCAGCCAGCTTAGCAGGAGAATAGCAATGGGGAAGGCAGCCTTCTCTCACTTTTTAAAGCAATTAATGGATCAAATATGAACCCACTCTTCTGTAGAGGACACATGCTAGAGATTGGATATAAAAGGAATATTAATCAAAGGAATGCATAGCTTCTCTTAGATCAGACCCAAAAGTTCAGCATATCTTCAAATCAAGTGTTTCTGCAGTTCTTAGCACCCACACAGAAGCAGTGGGGAGCCTGCAGTGTGTACCAACATGGAGGGATTTATTTAACCCCTCTGAAACCTCGAGAAGAGTTTAGGAACCTCATTGCACAGCAAAGGTTAAAAGGGGATGACACTGAGAAAATCCTACCAAAACCCCCTAAATGAATACATGTCCACCTAAAGAGCTCTTATTTGCTTTTTCAGATTTAGAGATAATAGCAAAGATATATTTGCCTAGTAAGGGTCCATGAGTGAAGTTGTTGTTTTTTTTTTTTTTAGAAAACTGGAATTTTTGGGATAGGATGAGAGGGGAAGGTTACTGCTCATGAAGCATATGATGATCAGATGTTCCTAATCTTCCTTTTAACCTCTGCACAGTCTAGTGGTTCATGAAACACAACCAGCACGTGAACTGAGCATTTCAGTGTCACACAAACTGATTGGCAGTCTCAGAACAGGAAAAAAGAAAACTGTTCACAAATAAATGAAGAAATCATGACACACACATGTAACTCCCCATGATAGTATTTCTCCTGCTTGTAAGGTGCTTGCACCTCCCCCAGAAAAATGGAAAAGGGAAGAAAATAAAGAAAGAAATTTTCTAAATTTTTAGATTAGCTCTGTCCTCAGCAATAGGAGTTTGCCAATTCATTCTCCACCGTTTGAAACAGCTCATCTGCTTTCCCTCACCTGCAGTTTCGCAGGTTTGTAGCAACATCCTGCAATTAAAAGAAATGGTATTTTCTCCCTTTAAATACCAGGCACAAGTAGTGTTTTTCATATAGCTCCAATCCAGCAACCAGGTTTCCATAGTATCCAGAGACTAAAAAAAGCCAACGGGCTTCAGGGAAATTAATTTTAATAGAATGTCTTGTGGTAATTGCCCAACCACACCACGAAAATGGCATTTCTTTATTTTGTGTTAGTTTTAATACTTAACCCCAACACCTGAGAGCTGGAAATGGAAGAGGTGCATTATTCCTGTGTTATTTGAAGAGAGGCTGGAAAGATTTCTGCGTGAGGGAAGATCTTCCAGAGCTGGGCTTATGGGAATCACGGGATGGCCAAGGTGGCTGGATGCCACTGGATGCCTTCTAGGTGGCTATTTATACTAAGCAGCTTAACTTTATACAAATTTGCTATTTTTAGAGGGTTTTGTAGTAGGAATTTGGGGAAACAGTGGTTTTCATGCCTGCAGGAGTCAGAAAGCTCCCTGTGGATATCTCCGCACTCCACGCGCAGTCCCACGAGCTTTGGCAGAATCCCTCTAGGGACAGGACAGGAATGTCAGGAAATTCTCCTGAAATACTGGGGCATCCAAGCCAAAATGCCTTAAAACTGAAAATGGATAACTGGAGAACGGGCACAGAGCTAATTCTGGCTTGTTGTTGCCATTATCATCACAATTTCTTGCAAACCCTCCTCTCAAAGAAGCATAAAAATCAGCTCTGCATTTCAAAGAGCTATCTGTTAAATTTTGGGGAACCAGAAGCCCAGTAGACACCTCATGGAGAGTCAAGGCTAAAGGAAAATGCTTCCCAGCTCTGCTCACAGCCTGGAAAAAATTCTTGTCTGTTCTTCGTTCTTATTTTAAAGCATATTACTTGCTTGTGTGTGAATAACTGAGCTCATCTAAGAACCAAATTTTTTCTTCTCTGCCCATTTCCATCGATGTCAAAAAGGAAACTGTCTTAATAATGCATTTTCAAAATTAACCAAGATTTGTTCCTCCTTTTTATGATCACACTGGCACATTTGGAACACCATCACTTCCTACAGGTTAGAGGATACATGTGAAAAGCAGATGAAAAGAACAATCAGAAACAGTTATGTACAGAGGGTTTGTGCACATCCAAAGCACTCTGAGGGCACAATCATTTCACTCAGCTGCCACCATCGACAAAAAACCTAAACTAGGAAAAAAAAAACCCTAAGAAAATAAACCCAAAGCCTCAGTTGCCAAGTTTAAGTGGAGAGAAAGCAAAACACTTCTCCATCAAGTGAAAACTTTATTTCCTCAGTCAGACGCTGCACGGATACACCCGGCTGTGCCACCCTTGTACCACAGCTGCTCTTTTTCCAAGAGCCCATTGTCCCAACCCTCCAGTACATCTGTAGCTACACTCCAGCAGGAGAATTCCAAAAGCAAAACAGGAAGGAAGTTTTCTTTGCCCTCTGAGAGCTTGCATTTTAAGCAGTGTCAGGGGCTTGCTGGTGCTTCATAGACATAATTTACAGATGTCACCAAGAGGATGATGAGTAACTGGTTAATAGAAATGAGCTTTTCCCTCTAACAGTTGCTTAAATCAAACTGAAATAAGCTTTTTCCTCTAATGGTTGGTGAAACCAAACTATGTGCCAATTAAATATACAGGTTTAAAAACAGTGGTGCTGTGTGCATATATAAAAAAATCTCAGAATGGTTTTTGTTGGAAGGAATCAAAGACCATCCAGTTCCAAGGCCCTGCCCTGGCCAGGAACTCCCTCTCCAGAAGCTCAAACTCTGCAGTGCTGCTGCAGCTTTGGCAAAGCCCTGATCATTAAAAAGATGTTTGTAGAGTTGATCCAAACCCAAGGTAGGTGCTGTCTAGGAACAGAGCAGTTCCCAGCCTGGCTGTTCCCCTGCCAAACTGGAGGCTCCCTGGCTGGGCAGGAGCGGCAGCCAAGCTGGCAACAAAAAACCCTCCTGCAAGACACTGAACTAATTGTGGACCTGACTCTGCTGGTGCCCCAGAAAGGACCAAGTGTGAGAGCTAAATCCAGCCCCTCAGAAATGTGCTGAGAATGTTGGGTTTGCTTTCTTCCTCCTACTCACAGCACTCTCATTAAGCGCTGCATGGAGCTGGTGTCCACACTGCTGGGAGGAGAGGAGCAAACTTTCAGCTGCAACGTGAGAACCCCTGCTCATACAAAGCCATTAACATAGCCTCCACTTATTTCCAAGAGAGAAAAAAGCATCATGGTTCCCCCCCCAAAAAAATTTTGAAAAAATTAGATTTTTATCTGACGGTAGAAGCGAGCAGAGTTCACACTAGAAATGAGAGAAAATGCAGCCAGGGGGTAATTAATGAAGATAATCAAAGGATGGGAAGGTTTCTTTATTGCTGAAAGGGTTGGAATCAGTGTTGGCTGGCTTTGTAAAATCACTAATTCATCCAGCCATTGAACACCAATGTAAGGCATAACACTGCTAAAAATATCCATAATTACTAGAGTCTCAGCTACAACAATAAAGTTGAAAGTTTGCTGCCCACAGCAGTTTTCAAGTTTGTATAAAGTGCTTACTGGAATAAAACCAGTAGCCTATTGCTAAATATAAGCCTTCATTTGTGTATGAAAGTGAGAGGGTTTTTTGGGTTTTTTTTAGTATTTCAGATTTTTTAAATGTTCTCCTAAACGCTTATTGCTACTTCTTACATGAAGTCAGAGGACAGATATCTTACTACAATGATAAAATAATGCTGTCTATAATAAAGCATTTATTTTTCACCCAAAACCAGTTAAAGAAAAGCTTGTACTAGTAAATTGTGTAAGCTTTTGAGGATGAAGAAATACAGGCAGATATTTAGTATGTTTTAGTACATGTATCACCTGAAGAGTTCTGCAGCAAAATGATGACATTTCTTCTACTACCATCTCTGGTTTTGATCCTCAAATTAAACCTTGAATTTTGCCCTTTTGTTTTTAGTTTTGAAATGAATAATTCACCAGGTTTATCTAGTTTACATATTAACTGGAATGTAAATAAGCAGCCATGCTATTCCGAAGACAATAACATTTCAATTTATCTGGAAAAATAAGAGATTTTATGGCACAATAATGCAAACTGCAATGCCTCATTTAGAGAACAAATGCATTGTTCTGGTAAAATATTGCAGAATTAACTCGGCTTTCTGAGTATTGATATTGTAACATTATTGTTTGTGTGACAGGGAAAATCCCCACGAGCCACATCAGACAACACCTGCAGAACAGCTGCACACTCATGGGGACAACAAGAACAAATAGTTAATAATCCACTGGGGTTTAAAAGACAATCTATATCCTACCCCACTAAAACCCTCAAACCCCCTCTATTCTGAGTTAAAACAGGCCTTCAAGTTTAATGGGATTTTTTTACTCAAAGATGGTTAGACTTGTTTATGTCACCAAAGAAAATCTCCAACACAACCCCACCTTTAAGAATTCTTGAAGTCACGTCCCAAGGCAGAACTCTCTGAATTTTCCCAAACTTGAGCAGTTATAGCACACAAATCCAGTTACTGGTGAGTTATTAATGACCTACAAAGGAATTAGTGATGGTTGCAATTTTTTAGCCCCTTTCTAATGGAGACTGCAATATTTAGCACTTGGCCTAATATGTTGTTTTGCTTTTCTCCGTCTCTCTTTTTAATCAGGCTGATACAAAGATTCAAGAAAACGTTAACTAAAATAGTGAAAAATAACACACAGGGCAAGCTGTAAAAATCTCAGTTATAACAACCAAATCATGCCCATCCTTTTTTCCTGATTGTTCATCAAAGCTAAGGAAAAAAATCACATTGAATTGGCATCTCTTGAATTGCTTATGAAATTCAGCTGCCTCCACCTCGCTCCTTCAGCTCTAAAACTACTGCACTTTTCCAGTACATTAGCCCTGTGCTCTCTCCAGGAAAGCCACTACACACTTTACAATTTTTATCACAAAAAAAAACCACGGCTGGGTTTGAAGCAAGGAGGAGACAAACCACACACTGTCAGAAATTTCCATGGAGACTCTGCGAGCACTGTTTCCAAGGGCAAGTGTAATGTTCATCTCTGAAGGCTCATGTTAAAATTAATTGTACAGGTTGGACAAATCAGGAACTGCACACTTAATAAAAACTCAGTCATATGATCCAATGCCAGCTGTTCCAGGTAATCCCTACTCCATTTATCTGCTGGAGCAACACGGCACCTTTCCTTCCTTTTTTTTTGGACAGATCTTTTATTTGTTCTGCTCCACATATATCAACTGCAAACATGAATTCCTGTGATGCTTCTTAGCTGATATTGAAGTTTTCCCTCCTTCAGAAGATTCCAGACCATAACTGGAAGAAATGATGCCCTGTCTTCTCCCACCCTCATGCTCTCCAAAGAAAGGATTTATCTCCCTGTCAAACCTTTCTTTCCAGAGTGAGGTTCCCCTCATCTCCACAACCCTGAGCCACCAAACCTCCTCAAACATCTTTTCTGCCTCTCATTTTTCTCCCTGCCAAACTGGACTCTCCCTTCCCCAACACCCTGCCACGAGTGTTATAAATAGCACTAATTAGGATCCTGGTTGCCCATTAACTCTTTTATTATTCATGTGACATTTATGATAAATGCCTGGTATTACTTACAAATGGTTGAGGTGGCACTTACACACAGAGGCATAAACTTCAGAGCCATGGGAGGAATCATTTAGCAGCAAGGCAGGCTGGCTACACCAGGGCTGACAATCACTCGCTGCCATGGAAATTTAAATTTTCTTATTCAACACAAAAGATAAAGTAGCCTGGCATTCCTAGAAGTGCAGGTGGACTTCTATTTCCACATCACTGTAAGGATCTCTAAAGATGGCTTTCTCCACCCAGCCAGGGCTGTGCTCTGCATGTTGGCCATAAAACAGGATAAAATCCTGCCTTTCTCCAACAGAAAAGTCTCCTGCAACAGCCAAGTTGTCATTTCTCAGGATTATCACATCCTCTTAATTGAGTTGCAAAATTCCGAATGGAATAACCCCGATGAACATAAATTACACAGAAATGGATTTGATTTGCATGTAATAATGGCTTCTTTCAGAATTAATTACAAATATTCTGGAGTATGGATTAACGTCCTCCTGATTCAGCACTGTATGTGCATGTTTAGTTGCTCTTCTAAGCTAAGGCTAGGAGTAAATTGTCTAGACAATTAATTCTAATTCTTCCCTCATCTGCCAAAAAAACCAGTAAAGCTTTGTGCAGAAACAGTTACCCAGCCTTCTTCCACCCCTTCAGAGATCTTTTAAAAAATCCACGGGCATATTTGTCATTCCATAATGAATTAAATTGCACATTGTTCACCATCAATTCTGTCTGTGCAATCTGCCAGCGCAGACTCTTCATACTTCCCAGGGATTAAAAGTCTAACAAGAAACCAACCTCTAAAAATACAGCCTTGTTTCAGAACCCCACCTAACAGGAACAGGGAGAGCTTTGGAAGGATCCCTGCCCAGGGAACACAGCAGTTCCATTTGTAAGCTGGTCTTTAATGCTAAACTGCTTCTCCTTAAGTAAACAAACAGCAAGGGAAATGTGCTTGAAGACAGAGATAAAAATGCACATCTATTTACTTTAGAAGCCTGCAAAGCCTGCTCTTTCAGGGATACAGCATGAGGAAGTGGTGCAACTATTTAAATTCAATCACCATGGGAGTTCAAGGCACACTCCAAAAAAAGCTGCGTGTTGTACCCTTTTGCATGCAAAAGCCAGCTCTGCAGAAAGAACCGTTGTAACACCAGGAAGAATTTCACCAAACCATACATGAGCCTGAAGGAGAACACATCAAATAATGGAAAATCAATAGATCTTACAGACAAGGCCTGATCAATCCATCTCAAAAGCCCTATTTTCAATGCCTGGTTTCACAGAACCACAGCATCCCTTTGTTGGTCGTGAAAAGGTTGTGGGGGGAAGAGGAAGAAAAAATCCCAAATCATGATTTTGCTGCAAGCTGCCCAGCAACACTCAAAGGGAGAACCAACTATTTAAACAAAACCTAAAATACCAACAAAAGATCCTCCAAGATATCAAACACGAAGGTATTTTTGGCATGAATGAACAGAGTATTTAAATATATCCTTTTTATAAAGTAATTTATACTGCAATAACCTCCATTGCTTATTTTTTTGTATTTACAGAGCAGTGTTGGAAAAATTCAATTTCAAGCCAAAGTAATTTGCTTTATTCTCCATGGTTACTAAACGCCACTAGACCATGGATATTTCTGAGTGCAGAAACAGTTGCACAAAAAGTCATTAATTTTGGTTAACTCCCTGAAAATATTTAGAAGAGACCAGAACCGATAGCCCACGATAAATATTGAAATCCGTCTAAATGTCAGTAACTTGAAGAAGACGACGACCTCCCAAATATCTCTGAGAGTGTATTCCCAAAGGACAAAAAGAACAACCAGAAAATTCCCAGCCAGCCTAACCATTGTTCTCTGTCACTGCTTTCCTGGATGCTGCATGAAGTTTTCAGCTGATGAAGTGAAGCACATTGCTGGTGTTAGCCCACAGAACTTGCTGCTCAGAGGCAGCCCACACCTTTTTTTCCAGAGTCAATTCTCCAACGGGAACATCACTCTCTCCCCAACAGAGCGCTGAGAATCAAATTTCAGGATCTCCTACCTCGATCAAAAAGTCTCCAGTTCTCAGGCCAGCTTGCCATGCTACTCCCCCTTCATCCACAGATTCCAAGTACTGCAAAGCAGGAAAGGCTGGAGTTGGGGTGAATTCTTCAATTGGTGTGTCAGCTTTAAAAATAAACACCACATCAAAAAAAGAAAGTTATGGAGTGCTTGCAAATACCACTTGACTACAGGCCTATCATTGGCCATTCCAATTTAGGGTTAAAAAATGGTGGGTGCTGGAAGGGAGAGGGATGTGCCTTCATGGGAGATCAGGGTGCTGGGGACAGAGTGCAACACCTCTGGAACAGCAATCCACAGGTCTTCCTTCCTTCCAGAGGGGGAAATACCTGCTCCTTTCATGACACAAACCAAACCAAGCTGTATCAGGCAATAGCTAGGTCCTGATATTCCAAGATATTCACTATTGGCTCAAGGAACCCTTTTTTCTGTGCCTGGCAGAATGCTGTAACTCTGGCAACATCCACCTAAAAAATGAATTACGTGCTGGAGCCAGGAGAGAGCATCTGGCCAAACTGGGGGGGAGGTGGGGTGGGTGGCAAAGGATGCAAAAGATCAACCAGAATTTTTTTTTCCTTACCCTCCTAAATTTAGATGTGCATAACAAAAGAAGAGAGCAGAAGAAATCACTTTTTTAGGACAGGAGGCACAGCTGGCCCTGTGACAGCCCTGCCTGCCCCTCTGTGTCACGTACACACGCGGGCAGAAAAGTCCTTGGGTCTTTCACCTGAGGCGCCCCCGCTGCTACGGAGAAAATCTGGGGGGAACTGCTGGGCTCACCCAGAGGGAGTGAGCCCTGCTCAAAGCACTGATAACCCACACCAGTGCTCAGGGATAAGGCACTGCCTTGGGCTTTCCTGCTTCAGCTCCGAACGTTTCATTCGGCTAAAAGCGGCAAAGCTTTCCCAGCCCCGCAAATCCGCGGTGGCACCGGTTTAGGTTTAGGGGTGGGGAACGGGGAGAGCAAAAGCCATGTCCCAAGAATGAAGACATGGAATAATTTTCATGCTCAAGCAAGGCAAGGGAGAACCCATGTGAAATGAGGGGGAGCAAGAGATGGGACATACCATCACATATATATATATATATATATATATTCTTTTTTTCTTAATATATAAAGGGAGCAAACTGCACCGAAAGTGAAAAAGCAAAGTATTAAATAGAATGCCTTTTTTAACTCACAGGAATGCCACCGTGATAGATTTTAGCCTGCAGAGAAGTGCAGTGCAGCTTAACATGTGAACAGCTTTAAAAATGAGCACACTACAGGCCATGCAACATACGTGCAGCTTCTCAAGATAGAAAAAAAGATCGTATTTTCATACTAAAACTGCACCAATGTCACCTTGCAGAAGATCCACACCTCTTTTAAACAAAACATCCCTCTCTCGTCTATTCCCATTCGCAGCCCTGTTTAATCAGGCTGGCATTTGAAATAAAGCAGCAGTTTTTTAGGAGGAAAGCAGGTTCCCCACAGTTAAGCAAACGGCACAACAGAACAGATTAATGGCAGAATACTACATCCACGGGCATGAGAAAAATACAGGCAAAACTTTCTCCCCCCAGAAGGATTATGCAGTGCTTCTCCAATGTAAAAATGCAAACTGCTTTGGGGAGAAGGCACCGAAATCCATCGGAGTAGTATAGCATACAGAGAATCCTGTTGTCTAGCAACCAAGTGCACCAAGAATAATTCCTGCTTATATTCCGAGATGTATAAATTTCTTCATGCCACTGCACATCACACATACACACACACTCACACACACACAGAAGCACATACCTTTTGCCCCTCTGAGCACAAATCCAAATCCTTCATTGTCTTTTTTCTGCAGGACCACTGCCTTTTCTTCTATTATGCAGTCACTGTAGAGAGAATTCCGAGGATAGCGACCATTATTACATCCCTTCATCACCACTGTAGTAGCTGCTCCTCCAGTGTGCAGGTTCATCATCATCACAGCCCGTTAATCAAATAATATTGCAGTAACCAAGCATGGGAAAATATAGAAAAAATAGCAGCGAGGGGAAGACAAAGACTAAGCTGGATGGTAAAAGAGAACATGACAAAGCAACTTAAAAGGAAAAAAAAAGGCAGAGAGGAAAAAGAAAGAAGAAGAAATCATGCATGGTGGTTTGTGTTCTATATGAATGACTGGATGAACATGTGATCATGTAATCTGTGGGCTAGCTAGGACTCTAAAAGGAAAAAAAGTAAGTGAACTGAACGACAGTATCATTAATAAACTCCTCAATCGTGGATGTACCAGATGCATCTTCTAGTGAAGCCAAAATGAAACCAACCAGAAGAAAAATGAGGCAGCATTTTAAATTTAAAGATAATAAATTATGATTTTCTATTAGCTAACTAAAAGGCACAAATATATTCTGAAAGCTATGCCTTGCATCAAAAGCCCTTTTTCAATCCTATTGAATGTTGCATGCTGCAAGAATCCCACATGATCATCTGACAGCCTACAATGCTAACAACGTGCAGCTGCCTTGGCGTCATCAAGCACAAATTTCCACAGCATCAAGAATCTGCATAATTGAAATAGTAACAAGGCATGCACAAGCAGGAAAACACATTTTCTAAGGAATAGTTCCTGTCTCCTGATAAACAATTAATATTATAAAACAAGGAGATGGTGTAAAGGACTATTTATGTAAGCAGTGTTCCCTTAAAGAGAAAGTAGCCTCAGGAATCTCACTGTCATTGGCTAAGATAAAAGTAGAAGGTAGATGAAGAAAATGCACAAAATACACGTTAAAATGGGCCTTTTCAGATACAGGGAACAATCTGTAAAAGCCTTAAGGTGCTTAGTATCTTTCATTAAACGTGAAGTTACTTAAAATAAGCTCAAAAAAAAAAAAAAAAAAAAAAAAAAGAGGATAAAATTTTGAATGCTCTTTTAGGTACTACAGCATTTCACAGCATGAGTTGCAGAGGTTAAGTTCATGAATTGTCAGCACTGGAAAATATGCTGCTTTAAAATACCTACAGAACTAGTCTGGGTAGAAAGGAGCATGAGCAAGTTTGCCTTCCCTAATTTTTTACTAGCCAATTTCTGTTCCCACTGGTCCTGTACAGAATCCAGTCCCCAAAGCAGGGAATGCAAGGAGAGACTGGATCTGCCTCAGGGCCATTAATAATCCCCAGGGGGAGGGGGGAACTAAATAAAGAGAAATTGTGGTGACCTTTTTAATTTAAAGCTCTGCACAAAGAGATGGCTGATGCTATCAGGACACCGATGGCCAGCCTCCAAACTCCTGATTTTTCGTGCATCGCAGACCATCCTTTTGGTGCCTTTCCAACTCTGCGGGGTGAAACTTCCCATGGCTGCTGAAGCGATGATGTAAGGATGTCTTCCAAATCGCAGAGTGTTTAACACCACACATGAATTCAAACTGCCACAGAGGTGACTTTGTGGGCAGGAGATGGTCTCCATCAGCACCAGCAGCTCTTGTGCCTCTCAACTTGCTGTAATTTACTGTGTCATTTAGATATTTCCTCTTCTTACAGCTAAAAAACTTCTGCCTCTTGAGAAAGCTCAACACCCTCCTGCTCAGGGATGTCAAGGTGGGATGGAACATGCAACTCTGAGAGCCCACTGAAGCTCTCCAGCAACATCCTGATGTTCTAGAAGCTGCCTGCTCCTGTCAGTGCATTGCTTATCTCCCTCATTTCACCACCACGTTCCCAAGGTGGGTCCCTGTGCTTATCCACTGAAGAGTCAACAGCGTTATTTTTCTTAATACTTGGTCAAATTAATAAAACCCATTCCCTTCAAGTTTCCTTGTAACCAATCAATAGCTTAATAGAGCTTAGAAGGCAACTCCTGAAATCCTAATTATAGCAAGAGCTTGGTTCAAAGAGCCCCCTCGTTTCCCCTCCCCAAATCCCACTTTTGTGTCAGTTCATCTCCATACAGAATTCAGAAGTTTATCAGCTCAGCAAACTCAGGATCAATTCAGATCAATTCACCTGGTTTACATTCAAAAAGAAAATAAAAATAGGCATCCAGGATTCTTCCAGAGCCAGTTAATGAAATGGATGGGCATTGTCAAGTCAGGCTCACTTCATCCCAATGTACAGGTTAAAGGTTTAAAAACCACCTCTGATTTTCTCCTTATGTACAGCACATCTATTCCATAAACTACCCAGTTTTATATATCAGCTCATGCACTGAAAGTGAGGATACCAAATTACCAATATTTTACAAAGTTATGTTCAAGGGGGAGGTGAGAGGGAAGGGAGGGAGAAGCACAACATGATTTTTGGTGAGAAAACACACAAACTGATCTCTATGATTTGACAAATACAGCTTTCTAATATACAGTTGCAGTCATAAAGAAAACAGCATCACAGCCTGGAAAGTAAAAATGTAGGCTTGAAAAAAACCAGATGTGTAGCATTTCTTCTCATTTATGTTCCCTAGGAGTAGGAAACCTGCAAAAATCCTATGGCTTGAGTAACTTGAACCTGTTCAAGCAACCACAGAAAGCAAATTCCTTCTCCACGCACACCCCAGTGCTGCAGAGTGAAGAACCAGCAGCAGGAAAAGGGGGGAAGACAAAGAGGCACACAAAAAACCAAACTGGATTTGCAACCTCCATGCCCTTTCTCCCAGAAAATTCCCAAGAAAAGGGGGCAGAAGAGGGGCAGAGTTTCACCTCTGACTGTTTGCAGTGCTGCTTTTTTGCTTTGCTTTGCCACGCCAGGGCTCTCTGTGCCAGCCAGGGTGGACCCTCCACGGAAGGTCTGTTCACAGTCCACCTGCTCCTGGCAGGCAAAGCGGTGCCAAATGTAAAAGTAGGTCAAAATTTCTCCCCAGGAGCCTTCTTGGCAGCGTCTCTTTGATCCTGGAGGTGTTGTAAATACTCAGCAGCAGAACACAGGGTACGGCAACCAGTGACAAATGAAGGTGGCATTGCATCAGGAGCCTGCTCAGAGGCCTGAGCTCAAGCAAGAAGAGGAATTTCTTCCCAGGCTCTTTCAGTATGCGTGAGGCCAGACAGTCCCTGTTATATGTGACATGCCAGATTCCAATAGGTAAAATCCCTGAGGTCCATTTCTGTCCCACCCCAAACTGAAATCAAATAACTTCCATTGCAGAGACGAGTCCTCAGAATATGACCAGTGGCACATGATGGTAACAAAATGAGTAATTCCAAAATCAATAGCTCATTACTTAAATAGGGCACACATTGCTTTGACTTTGGGCTGTGTAAGGCCAAGATTCATTGCAGGCAAAGTTAAATGCACAAGACATCCTATCAAGTGCAGGATATTTCTGTGTGGAGCACAGTCATAAAAATTTCAGGCCAAAATAACAGTCAAGGTAAATCTCTGCTTTACTCAAGCAGCAGATATTACAAAACATCCTTGTTCATCAGCTCATGTAGTTTCCTTAACAACTTAAGGCTCAAGAACTGTGCAGAGCTGTTAACAATTTCCACGATTTTACAGACTGACCAATGGAGAAAGGGAAATGCAAGGATTTGTCCATGGTCAGACAGATACGTGAGTTTTGAACTCAGCACCGTTCCACATAGCAACCATCATTTGTGTGGGCTTTTCAAAAGAGCAGGAATTTCTGCTTTGCTAACAGCCCATTAGGATAATATTTGAGGGAGGAAGGAGAAATGTCAAGTCGTTCACAAAGACCGGTGTGAAGAAAATAAAGGTTGCAGCGCAGGTTCCTGCTGGAGGCAGGCCCACAAAACCTGGCTTCCTGTTCTCATCAAGGATAACTACACCCTATCTTAAGGCGTGCCTTATTCCACGAGTTAAAATACTAAATTGCAGAGGTTGGGACTCTCAGGATACAGGATGTGTTTAGGCAACTTTGTATCAAGTGTTTCATTGCTGATTTCGACCTGCAAAGCAGCACATAGAGGATACTCCACTGAAAATTATCCCCATTATCTGGAAACAAAAGTGGCTGTTTGGGATATTGTCAGCCTCTCCCCAAGGCAGAGGAAAAAATGAATGTGAAAAGGAATTTTTTTCCTGATTCTCTGCAGTCATGCATCCCGTAGAAACGTAACCCAACATTTTTAGCTTCAGTAGCCCCTGAGCCCACAAGCCCTTCAGTCAGGTCTTGCTCTCCCCTTGAGTGAAGAGTGAGCCTGGCTCTCTCCAGGTTCACTTCTTTCAGCTGGCCAAGTGAATCTAAATCTCTTCATTAGCCATTTTTTTCCTCTCCTCAGCACTCTTGCAATTGCAATCTTTTGGAAAGATCTACTGAGCTCACAGCTAGGTTCATCCTAGAAGAAACAAGTGCTCTGCCAGGTGCAATAAAACCATATCTAAATCATTCCATAAATTTATATGCAATGTCTGGAAGCAGTCACACTAATTCCTTTCAGGATAAAATGGCCAATTTACGGTGGTTATGCTCAAGCCAGAGAAGGACATTTGGGAAATCTCTTCAAGGGGAGAAGCCTTTTGTGCATTATCCAACAGTCAATCCCTGTTAAAGTCACATCAAAAATATTCTCTCTCTTTTTTTGGGAAGTAACCTGTCCTGATACCACATAAAATGGAAATTATGTCTACAGTAAACCCTATTGTAGGATACAGCAAACTTTCAGTGGGAAAACATTTCCTGCTGCCGCTGGAAGGGGTCAACCTTACAATTTATAGTCAACTACTCTAATGGCTTCAGGAAAATCGGCTAATCCCACTAATTAAGGCCTTCAAGATTAATGAAGACTCTTTTTGTGATTGTTCAAGTTTCCCAGGCATTGATCATCCCCTTGTAGGTCTCACAGAAGAGCTCTCACAGCTCTCCAGTGTCAGGCACAGCAGCAATCACTTGTTCAAGAGGCAGCAGCTACAGCAGCAAGCAAGTTCTGTGCACAAATAGGAAAATACCCAGGCTGCCCCTAAAAACCCCACTGGCAACCCAAACACAAACAGTGGGATGTGGCCAACCCTGTATTCAAACTCACAGTGATCTCTCCCTTCACAGAATCCCAGGATCCCAGGATGGGTGGGGTTGGCTTATTCTGCTGAGCAACCCTAATGTTGTATATGACAAGGCTAAATGACTTTCCTTTGGAACAGATGTTTATCTGGAAGTTTGTAGCAAGCTGTAACTTGGAGGAAGGAGAAAATATTTCCAAATACATGGGTCAGTACCTCAGCACTTTCCTCAGGGCAGATAAAACCCAGCATTAGAATAGAAATACTGGAGAGCAGTAAACTTTATACTGATAAATTCCTTACTGGGCAGCTGAAGATACAAGCCCAAGGAGTATGATCTGGGTACAATAATTTAAATGTGATGGAGAAGGGATGAAGAGAACTAAAAATTTCTCCAAGTCGTTCTGCTATTTCATTAAAACAAACAAATTGGAAAATCAGGGCTGCGTCTGGAAGTGCAGCATGGAATCAAAAGTCTGGTATTACCTATGGATCTCAGCTTCTCAAGTGCTCTCAAAGAAATGTGAAAGCAGAATCTTCACTGGCACAGATAATTGGTTGTGTGTCAGTGCCTGACTGGCACAGCTGGCACTCAAATAAAAAAACCCAGAGAAGACAGACAAGATCACCATTACTCCTGCTTGCACTGTTTTCCTCTCCGGCTTTATGATTTGTGGCAAACAATTTCAAATTGCAACAGAAAGGACATGGTCTAATTTCTCCACGGTAAACTTGGCATGGCTGAGTCTTCCTCAGCTGGCTATGTTCAAGCCAGATAAAGGAACAGGAAAATAAGAAAGGATGCTCCAGCAGTACTCCTGTAACCTCCCCATATTCATATATTTGTCTTTCCAATCTCCTGTATCAGTGCTCTTTCTCCAGAGTTATTCAAGATCTTGTGCACCTCTTTGATCATGAGAACAGCAAGGCTGCAGATTTGGCTTTGAAATCTGCTGGTTTTGAAAGAGGGCTATGTCAAACTGGGGCTGTTTTAAAAGACATGGAAATATTCTCCTGTTCTACATCTGTGCTCCACAGCAAGGGAATCACAGGCTCCAGCAAAACCTGACAGGGCACATCACATCTTCCACCTCAAAAAGGTGTTTCATTCACACTTCTAAACAAGGAATCAAGACACCTTTATTAGATTTTGAATACTCGATACCCTGGGTGAAAAAAGAACAGTTCTTCACTAAGTCCCCAAACTCACACTAATAACAGCCATGAAGGGATTCAGTAAGAATTAGGAAGTCAGAAAGATGCTGCTGCTTTTTCCAGCCTGTGATCAGCAGAGGTGCCCAAAAAAAATCAACCATCATTACAAAGAAACAATCTATCCTAAAGAGAGCAAGAGTGCTGTACACTTCAATGTTTCATGCTATAAAGCCTTACTAAAAATACATGTTTAAAAGAGAAATATTAAATTTCACAACAGAACTGCGAAAAGCAGTTGGACAATTTCATTATGTAGAACCAACGAGAAATTTTGCCTCTCTCTCTCCCCCTCAGTCCACATTCCTTTATTCAGCTTTTAATTACACTTAATAGCATATTTTGTAGTGTGTAGGAGAAGGGAGTAGCCAATATAAAGTAATGCTTTTCAAATAAATTGATTTGGCTATTGGTACCTGTGGGGTTGTTTTTTTTCTGATTTCACCTTACTTTGCTGAAACTTCAACAACAAAAGTAAGACACTGATACAGCAAAGCAGGAAGTCAACTTCCTGGAAAGAGAAATCATCCAGTGAAAGTCTGATTCTATATTATGTAGGAATCTCAGGATAGGATATGAAGGCTATAAAAAAGTCAGTGATAAGTTCATAATCCAAATAAAATAAAATAAAATAAAATAAAATAAAATAAAATAAAATAAAATAAAATAAAATATTTTATATATATATATATAGGCTGTATATGCACCATATGTATGGATACTGATACCCATGTATGAACACATTTATACACACTCATTAAAAAATCAGTATTTTAGCCTTTCTTAAGAGAAATGTTATTATTCTTTCACATCTGCACTGGTAGAGAGAAAACGAAAAATCATTGGGGGTGAGGAGAGTGGCAAAATGAGCTTAAATGAGCTGAAAAAAGCTTAATTGCTCTATATTAATTAATTTCATTTGTCTTTAAAGAAATGAACAGTCATTTGAAACAGCACTCATGCCAAAGTGAAAACCAGACATGAGACACTGCAGGCAGGAGTCCTTCTGCTCTGGAACAGGAGAATTTTATAGCCCAGAGCCCTTCCAGACCCTTCACACTGATGTTCCACCTAGCACAGGAATATTTTGGGCTCCAGCACACTCCACTTGCACCTGACACTTATCAGCAATTTTCAGCTTTAATTATCAAGCATTTGAGCAGTGTGAGCCTGGACTGTGAAAATATTAATATTCACTGCTAGTACGATGAGCCTTGAGCAAACAGGCTGTCCAAACACTCACATATGTTTAGGTAAGCAGAATATTTATCTAATAAACACTTTACTGTTTAGGTTTGTGTTTTCCTACCCCAAACCAGCTGCTGACATTGCCACTGAATCACAGAGAAATAGGAGTTTTCTCCCTAATCGTCTTAACATAAAAAGTATTTAGATAAAAGGAATAATAAGCATAGGTCTTAAACCCACTGAGTTTTTTATATAGTTTTTTTAATTAATAATTTTCCTGCTGTTTTTTGCTAAAATTGGTCATTATTATCTCAGACAACTTCAGCACCAAGGAGAGGAACATGTTCAGGGTTATCAAACAGCACAAGCAACAAAGGCAGAACAAGGGAAGTAACTTGGGTTTAAAAGAAAACAAACAGAAAGTGTTTTATTAACACTTTTCAAATGTGTTGTAAACCCTTTAAGGTAGCAGTTTGACCTTCCAAGTCTTCAAAACAATTATTAAACTCGCAGTGCATTTTGGTATCTTAATTCCACTTGCTCCAAGAGAGTCTAAACAAAAATAAACTACAAAATAAGGGAAAGAAACAGGTGATTTCAGGGCTGGTGATAATCATGAGTTTCAGATTAGTTTTAAGGGATCTCTCAGGTTTTCCATCACACCCTGTTTGCTACAATGAGCAGGATGAATTATCATCCTCCTGTCCTGCATTCTTTGGAAAATAGATTCAGCCCTGACCACAGGGAGCGTGAGTAGCCCTGACTGTTCATTTCAGCTTTACAGATGGAAATATTTCACTTACAAGTCTGCATTGTACAGAAGAGTACAGTGCTTAAATCAGTGTTGAACACACTGCAAATTTTTATGACAAAAAAATGTTCTGCCTTTAGTATATAACTTACAAGTAACTTTAAAGTTCTGTCTCAAAACAAATGAGGCCTCGCCGAAGGCATCAAGTTTTTCTGAAAACATCTTTATTCTTCTCCAAGAGCTTTAAAAATACAGTGTGCAGGGAGAAACTTTGATTTTCAAGGATTTTGCACAAAGGAGCCGTAAAGGTGATGTGAATTACGGTTAAATTTTCACATGTCCCTTTAAAAATCCTGACTAGTAATGGTTTTTTTCACAGTCTCATTAACATCAGAAAGGAGGTGGCAACTCCATCTTCTTTTCTGAAATGTATTCTCCCTCTCCATTTCTCTAATTGCACTGGGCCCTTGAGTTATTTTAAGTCTACTTCAAATTTTGCTTACCTGCAGGACAAAATGTCCATCTCAACAGCTCTCCTGCCCACCAGCATCATCATTCTCAGCAATTCTGTCAAAGCATGGCCACTTTAGCCCAAAATGTTGGTAGCAGTGGAAAAAATCACTGACTTGACAATTTAATTTAAATTGCCCATGACTTCTCTTAATTATGGGAATGTTGAACTGGAACCTGTCTTTACTGCCCCCTTGCCTTTCACATTCGGCTCGTTGGTTACACGGATGTGGAATTTCTGGGAATATGAAGCTTTTATTTTCTCTCTACTGGAGACAGGGTAAAAATGTCGGTTTGTCATTTAAAGCCAATTCAGATGGACAGATTTTAATGTATTTCAGAATTTCTGGTGCCAGAAGTGTTTGCAGGAGAGGTAGCAGCCACAGGTGCAACTGCTGCAGGTTTGGACACGTTGGTCTAAAGGATCCCACAATCTCCTCAGTATCAGCCCTGGTTTTCAAACTGGAGCACCTAACTCTTAATTCTGTTACCTGAGCTCCTATAAAAAAATCAGAGAAATTTGAAGGCACATGGGTAATGGTATTTTTTTCCCCTAAAAATGCAGCTGCCACCTTTTCTTAGTGTACGCATCTAAGACTCGCTATTCCTCTGCTCAGAACCTTGCCATGAACTCAGTTTTTGTGTGACATTTATTTTGTTGCTACATTTTAGTGGTGGTCAGACATCATCTCTCTGAAAACAGGCTGACATTTTGTGTCAGAGAGAGCAGGGAGCCCCAGCAGCATCACCAGCTACTCGATCCATGCATGTGCCAATCACTGCCATGGAGCACCCCGTAACATCCACAAGGATGGAGAGAGCATCTGCCTCTTGGCTCAGGGAAAGAGTGACACTTTCAGAGGGCTTGGATAAAGCCCTGCTCTGTCCAGCAGGTTCCTGGCATGCAGCAGCAGCTCAGGCTGTGGATTCAAGCCCAGAGCTCCTTCAGTCCAGGTGAATGCTCCACCAGCAGCTATTGTTTGCTCTTTAGCTGCTCTCTCTTTGTTAGGTTGGACTCCATTTCTTGAAGAAACACAGCTCCAGCACATCTGGTTTGTCCCAGGACAAACAAAGCACCCTCCTCCCACCACATTCTTTCTGCACGACTGAACAGATTAAGCATGAAATCCACCCCTTTTCAATTTTGGATCGTTTCAGCTTTTAAGAGGAACAAAACACACGCATTGCCCGCCAGCCACCCTGAGAATTTTGCCTCATCGATCAAATTCTCCAAATGCAACAAATATTTGTGAAAATCTGCCTGGAAGAGGGGTGGAGATGAGGGGGAAGAGTGGTTTAAATCCCTCCCACTAGAGGCAAGCCCACAGTGCGAGCTCACCAGTGATTTGTTCCATTTGGGGCTGCCAAAACTTCCAAGTGCATCACTCCCAACCACAGGCACCATATGGAGGCTTTGCTCATCTGGTGACGAGGTGACAGCACGGCAGCCAAAGCTGCTCTGGGGCAGGGAATTAAATCATCACAGGGGCTGGGATGCAGGAATGGAAAACATTATTTATTAGAGACCTAATCATTCTCCTTTCTTACCTCTCCCCCTAAAAATTTTTAAAAATCCCATTTGAATCCCCTGTTTTCCTCCGCTGTAATTATTTGCCTCTTTGTTTCTAACCAACCCCGTGCCACACCCTCACGAACTTCTTTCTGCATCTCCACTCCTTTTTCTTTTCTTTTTTTCATTCCCCCAATTCTAATTTAAATAAAAAACCCCACTTTATTCCCTTCCATGCACAGGACACAGGCTGCTGCTTTCAGTGGTGACATTTAAATGCCTGCTGTCCTCCAGCATCCGACCGGAGGAATTGCAGAGGAAATCCTGCTGAGCCTGGGAGTACCAATTGCTGTGCAGGAAATGGCACAGCCCCCAAATCCCAGCCCTTGCAAGCAGCAGCTTCTCTACCCAAGGCACACAATTAAGTCTAGACTAGCACTAGGGGTAAATCCTAAAAGTTTTTCAGAAGAAGCATTGTGATTTCTAAATTTGGGAAAAGCTGTGTATTTTTTTTTTTTTCAGCTCTCGATCTCTTTGCTATCACTGATCACTAAAAATTTAGGCAAACATCTAGCCCAGAAAATGCCTGACACATTTTAGTCACTAGATACCAAACCATTAGTTGCTAAAAGCTGAAATCTGACTGAAATGCGTTGAGCAAACTTCACTGTCGAGGCAGCAAACAACTTAAAAATGCACTTAGGAGCTAATGGAAACTTTTATCACTCACCATAGAGTTTTTCATTTTACCATAATTGTATTAGACCTTAATAGAGCAATTATAATACAGGTTTAGATGGAGAGGCACCACAATTCAGATGCACACACACATACACACACATCCCCTTTTTACCTCCTATTTCAGCAATTCCTTTCAATATTTGCTGCAGTCCCCATCACAAAAAGCTTCATCGTGGCATCACACAACAGCAGGGAAGACAAAGTGTAAAGCTGTTTATTAGCAACCAAAGGAATTTCCATGAGAAACTGAATAACTGTAAAAAAACTTCACTTTTTACATCTCCACCTGCTCTGCAGAGGCTACAATGCTTTAATTATTGCTTAAATACATATGCAGTTCTTCAAATTGCATCGAATTATGCTCCTCAAGTTAATGAGGCACAAGGTATTAAAACCGAGCTACCCTTGCCTTTCTGCCTCACATTAAGAGCAGCTCGGTGCCATCAGACAGTTAATTAATTAATTCAGAACAGACTACAGGCAAATCCAACAAAAAAACCTGCAGACATCAGGTGAGATCACACACACACAAAACATTTTACACACTTCTGTTTTCCTACAATTTGGCTGGTGCTGACTGTTCCCTGTGCCCAAAAGAACCGTGATATCCCATCTGCAGAGATTTAAAATCATTAAAATCTCAGGGAGTTTTCAGATATAACCACATCACTGTCTCACAGGGTTATATTTAATTACAATGATGAGCATACTCAGATATTTTTGTTACCATCTTCTACGCAAAAACCGAGCTATGTGTATAGGTGAAAAAGTTGAAACGCTGCTGGTGGAAACAGAGGAAACCAAGGATGATGTTTAAAATATATGCCTGCAGGTAAGAACAGCTGTAAAATCACCTTCCACTTATTATCAATGTGTCAAACCCAGATTGTGGATTTATTGTTAAGAGTGCACAGCACCATTTTAATCTCCTTACTCCCATTTCCTTCAAGAGATCACCTGAACAGTACAGACTCTCCAGGAAACACTGGTACAGTGGAACTGGTGATAGCCAAGAGAAAAACAAACAAACAAACAAAAGAGGAGTTCACAGAATCCCAGAATGGTTTGGGTTGAAAGGGACCTTAAAATCATCCAGTTCTTACCCCAATTCAGAAAACCCAATTTATTCTTCGTGTAACAACACTTCTCTCATTGTTCTGCCCAGGCAGAACTAACATGAAAATGTGGGAAGCGGGATATAAAATATAACAACAGCTCTTATACCTTCCCTCAATTTTTGCAAGGATCCATTTGCCAGGATTTAGTGGATTGCTGCCAGGCAAGCACATGTGCCAAATTCCCCACCCCAAGGACATGGGGCCACCATAACCAGGAGAAAATCCCTTTGCTCCCTGTCAGTTTTACATTCCTCACCACTAAATTGCCACCACTGCCTAAATTTCACCAAAACTTTCCATCTGTTTTTAAATCTATATTTCATTCTTTTAAAAATCTATATTTAAAGAGATGAGCAACTGCATTTCTCCAGAGGGAGGATTATTTATGTGAAATATCCACATGAAACCAGATCTCAAAGCAGAAGGAAGTATTTCTGCATCAGACTGGGAGCTCCCACTATTAAAAGGTGTGTAAAACACCTAATGCCTAAACTACCAAGACAGCATCACAAGTTTGGGACACAGGTATCCAACAGGCACGTTCTGTGGGCTAAAAAAATTCCAAATATAACCAAGCTCGCCACAGCATGCTGAGTTACAGGGGCAGACAGCCTCAGCAGTGCCAAGGAGTCCCTCTGAGCTGCTCAGGATTAAAGCTCAGGCTGCTCTATCCCACAGGGCAGATGACAACAGCGACAGAGAATGGCCTGGAAAGAACAGCTGAGAAGAATCTCTCGGGTTTTTATCAGGTGTTTGTATGTAAATTGGCTTTTGAAGAGTTGCTCCTGTCAGCTCCTGCACTCCTGGGACATGGATGTTGCCACCTGACTCCAAGCAGGGACAGCAGGGTTAATGAATTAAGCTTTTAATTAAGTTTTCTTAGAGATCACACCATCCTATTTTCCTCTTTGTCTTCCTCCAGAAAAACAGAACAAAAACCATAAGGCAAATCAATTTGGTGCTGTCATTAACGTGGTGGCAGCCAGCCTTTGGAAAAGGTTATTTGTCATGACATCCTCTCCTGCAAGCTCCTTAATTCTGCTGGAGCCATTGGACATCAAGGAAAGGCACCAGGAAAACTTCTCCCATGCAGGGATTGGAACCAGTTAAAGTGTCTGGAGAAAATCCCTCACGTGAAAGTCAATAATTCTGGGAAGAAAGACACAGAATTAGGCAGGAGACCTCCCATTTATGTGCATATTTGATTGCACTGAGGTTGGCATTCAGCTGTGCTATTGTTTTCTGCTGCTGCCCTGTTCTGCTGGGGGTGGGAGATGATGAAATGAATGCAGTGGGAAAAGTTTCCACTGTGGTGTCCTAAAGTTCCCAAATTCATGGAGGCAATGGATCATGTTTTCCACCACACCAAGTTTATCATTTTTACATAGCACCACACTGTCTCATACTATTTATGTCTCCAGAGTATAAAACTAAGTTATCACTGTATTAGCAGTCCCATTCCATTTAAAAGGGTGATAACATTTTACACTTGAAATTAAACAACTAATTCCCCATATTTTCCTGACTGAACAATCCACTGTCCCATCTTGAAAGAATTAATCAATTCCCTCACTTCAGTTAAAAAGCAGATGAAAAATGATCATTGCTAAAGGTTTACCTCAGCTTAACGTTTTTAAAAATAAAGATTTTTTTTTTTAATTTTAACATCCGTTCTATGTCTTAGTAACGCTTTCTGTTATTAAACTGGAATTTGACCTTGATGAATTAACTCATTTACGCCCTACAAATAATTTCATTTGAATTAACTGCTGACAAATCCAGGGAAGATAGAAAACTCCAGAGAAGCAGCAGAGCAGTCCTGCATTATCTCCTTGCAGTTTTAGTGGTGTATCTGCCCTTTAGGACAAGGAATGGGGATTTAAACTGAAAGAGGACAGACGTTAGGAAGAAATTCTTCCCTGTTGAGGGCATGTCATCAGCATTTAAAGCAGATAATACATCAGACCTGGTAGTTTCAAATATTATATTGCATTTGTATGATATTTAGTGACTATTTGCATGGGCAAGCAAGTCTCAGAGCCTTTCTTCACATTAGCAACCATCCTCCCCATTTTCCAGAAGTTAATGTATGGATAGCTGATCTCTTATGCAAAGCTGAAATAGGATTTAATGAACCTCCATTACTCAAGCTGCACATTTTCCTCAAGATGAAAAATGCCACGTACAATGTATTTTCCTGCATGTGAATAAGCCCATTAATATAGATTTCTGAACAGAGTGTTTCTACTCAGCAATTTTTGCCCTTTGGGAGGGAGAAGGAAAAGAGAGAAGGGAGCAGACACTTCCCCTCACTCCCCCACATCATCTCCAGAAAGGAACTGGATCAGCTTTGTTAATACTTTGGATTCAGAGCTGTTCTTAGCACAGAGGCACAATTGCCTTCTGACAAATGTTGATGAAACCTTTGCTGCCAGCGTTGAATCTGTTCTAATGCGTTCTTCCCCGACTTTGATACGAAATGAAAACAGAGAAAGCAATCAAAGCAATACAAATCTGGCAAATATCAAAAATTGCTCTCACTTTCACACCTTGTTTGCCTCTTTGAATTATTCCCCTCCCTGAAGGAGCCCTTGCGAGGAATTAGATCTGGATGTACCACCAAGAGACATTAATCTCCAGACAGGTTCTGAAATGCAAATTCTTTTTGCTTTAGCAGCAATACGCAAGCACCAGTGAAATCACCCTTCAGAGGTACAAAAAGCCGATTTCCAACCTCAGCCAAGTACCTGAAACACAACTTGGTGTGTTACTGGTTTTTTAGTGTTCCTGGTGTTACTTTAAAAAATTCTAGATTTACCAGACATTGCTGAAAAAAATGTCTTAAGCAAGTCTACCTTTCCACTGCATTTCTTGGAATTTCACATTAATTCTGCCTCCAACTACCTTTTCCTCTCAATTTCCACTATTACCCTTACAAATGGATCCACTGGGTCTCGGATACTCTGAGGAAACTCCAGGAGAGTTTTCTTCCAACCCTTGCCAGGAGAACTCTGTTGCTTTCCCTCTCCCCACTCAAGACAATTAATAGATATCAACTGCAGACACACTTCATAACTAATTTATATAAGGCTGTACAAAAATTCTTTCTTTTCCTGATTATCTCTGCTGCTCAGTCCTGAATCAGTCGCCCTGCACAAACCCAATACCTTTAGGGAAAAAAAATCAAAAATCAAAGCAGTAGAGAAATAAACCAACAACCTAAAAAAACCCGCAACCAACTAACCAACCAACCAAAAAAAAAAAAGAAAAACCACAAAAAAAACCCCAAAAGGGGGTGGAAAGGAAGGTTTTGATGGAATTGACACTTCCTAATGAAAAAAAAAAAAAAACAAAACTGTTGTTAGGAAGTAGCAGGAGGTTTCCAAGTGGAATTATTTGATATCTCTGAGGCAACATGCAGCAGACACAGCTTCTCTTTGTTGCAGAAACAACCCTATCCATTCACACTGAAATACAGAGACAAGGATATGGATTTTGTGGACTAATGACCACTCAAAGAACCTTGAAAAAAGCCAACTCTTCTCACTGCAAACATCCCCAGTGATGAGTGAGTCTGCTCTGCAGAGCTTGTCTCAGAGTACGGGCTTATAGCTTCTTTCGACATCTCTACCATCATCAGACTCCCCCAGTCAACCACACCATGTCCAGCTGGGAACTCCCTCCCCAGTTGTTCAACTCACACAGAAATTATGCCTGAACCTCAGAACAAAATCTAAGATCACAGAACAAAACCAACAGTTATCACATTTTTCTTTTCTTTTTTTTTTCTTTTTTTTAAAATATTGTGCTACATGAAACGCTGCCATTGCTTTACACATTTCAGAGTTTTTCTCCTACAATAAATGTGGTTTCCTTGAAAACAAAAAACAAAAAAAAAAACACCCCAAAAAACCCCAACCCAACCAAACAAAAAAAAACCCAAAAAACCCCAAAGAAAACCAGCCCCAAGCTGTAATTAGACATTCAGGATAAAAGCCTAATAATTCCAGTGCACCACCAAAATTTCTTCAAAAAGACACCGAAAACTAACTGAGGTTCTGTGTTTTAAAGGTCATCCTTTCTACCAGCAGTATGTTCAAGGTATATCCATGGGGGAGAAAAATCTGCTTTAAAATCATGGATTTTCCACAAATAAATAATCTAATTTCTCATTTCCAGCAGCTTCAGTTCTACTCAGGTTCCAAAGCTCAGAACAACAAATCTCTTTCACCACTCCCAAAACAAAACAGTGAAACTCATGACTTCACAGCTCCCGAATTTTCTCCACCCATCCCATAGGAACAAAATAAACTGCAATAAAAACCAATTTTGAAGTGAAATGGTACCCTCAGAAGCTCTGTTCAGTGATCTGCTTCCCTCTTTCCCTCCAAAGCCTAAACCAAAAGCAACAATTAAATAAAACCTGAGAAGGTTTTGTAAACAGATTGCGACCAAAAGGAAAAATTCTTACCTTGAAGCATCAAAGCTGTCATAGGATCCAACTGTGTAGTGTCTGAACAGCTTCTTTGTTCTATCTATTCGTGTTTCTGCACAGAGAAATAAAAACATTTTCAATACTTCTGTATTTCTTAATCAAGTGCTGAAGCATTTGTTTATATTCCCTGGCAGTGAATGAACGTAGTTTGAAGGCATTTCCGAAAAAGGAAAAAAAAAAAAAAAGAATCAAGGAGTTGGGTTTGGAGATATTCTTTTATCACATTAGACACATCAAGTGAATAAGGAGAACTTCTTGGAGATCATGAATCACATCATTCACAAGTTTTAAAGCTCACATTTTCAGTGGCAAAAACTTCTGTGTTCTTTTATAGCTAAGAGGCAAAATGGAAGGCAAAAGAAAGAAAAATCTGCAACAGATATCAGAAAGGTCGAGAAAATAGCCAGAATATGCAAATCAATATTTTTTGCCTAACTACAGGTTGCTCCTGCTATGGAATCACCTTTGGCTTGGCTAAGGGACATCAAAAATCAAATGAAAAAGTTTCTGGTTTAGATGACGATGATGAAAGTCTCATCTGCACAGCTGGGGGCCTCTCCATGGAAGGACAGCCCGACACAATCCAACAGGTTTTATTCAATCTCCAAGCCAGACAGAACCCTCAAGGCACAGCACCTCTGTGGCACAGCTTTTAAGGATGATACAAATGGCTGAGAGATTGGTGCTGTCAAGTGACCAAGGGCAAGCCTGCAGAGAGAAAAAGAACAGGATGGAAGGGCTTTGAACACAGCCAAGGAACAGGAGAAAGTCCTGGGAGGCAGACTTTGGGATGAACGGTGGGAAAAATGCACATTTCCTTGCTTTAACCAGTGCAGCTGACATGTAACTGGATCATGCCCCCAGCTGGAGGCATAAATACAAATACATCCATAAATTCCAGCAGGAAACGGACGTGCAGGTTGCAGCTGCATAACAGAGTCAGAAAGTTATTTCTTCAGAGCTGGCAAGGTCCAAGAAAAGCACTGCTAGGAATAACCAGAAATATTTACATTTGTATATGTTTTGTGGAGACCAGCCAGCCTCCATCCTACAGGATGGCCAGAGAGGGAGAAAATCCCTATTATAATATGAACTCTACTTGATAGTTTAGTTTATTTTGTCCCTTTGTCACTCACCTACAACCTATATTTTCTGCCTAAAAGGCCTTTCTTATAGCCCAAATTCCTGCTCCTACTGCACAAATTGCAGTCTATTCCCCATCAACATTCTTTTTTCATGCCATTCTAAAAGTCAGGTTCATACCAAGAGGCACAAACAGAAGAAACACAGAAAATCATGAACCTGGAGTCCACTTTGAGTTTCCCCCTGGCCTCTTCTCAGAGTCCTTCAGAAATGATTAAGAAATAAGAAATAAATTATGATGAAGAATATTTTGATATCTTAAAGCAACTGCTTGAGCCTGAAGGAGCCAGATGTTCCCCCTGCAGAATCTGTTTTCTGTAGCATGATATTTCAGTGCTATAAGGAATACAAAGTGGGTGGGAGGGATGGGAAGGCACAGCAAGACAGAGAGCTTTGTTCAGCTCCCCAGGATTGCAGAGCCAGCACTCCTCACCTGCAGCTTGGACCTGCTCCCCAGCTCTGTCACCCCTCTGTTTCCCCCCTCTCCCCTGCGTGCAGTCAGGGATTATTTCGGAAAACAGAAGCCTTGCAAGGGGCTGAATTCCAGGCTAAGTGGCAGCTTCCCAGGCTGCTGTGTTAAGCTCACTAATTACCCTCTTCCCCTCACCTCCAACTCAGATTCCAGGCTACCCTATTGCACAGTACACACACCCAGGAGCAGGGAGGGGAGCACCAGGAATCTGCCACCAGAATGAACTGGGACTGAAAAAGGAAAAGGATTCCATTCTCTGACCTGACAAAAGAACACAAAGAACCCATAGGCAAACGCCTGACAAATGCTGTTCTGAATTCAAGCCAAATATAGTACAGTAACACAGTTGTAGGTATATTAGCACCAAGGGGTTAGCTCCAGGTTTCCCTGGATGTCCCAGGTTTTCTCAAGAGCAGCACTCTTTATCAAAATGTTTTGCAGTAAGTTAGGACCACCTAAGACTAACAACCCCATCATTATTTAAGAAGATTTTACCCACAGAATCTTTTGAGGATTTATTCTTAAACTTGGTTGCAGAGAGATTAGAAAGACCAGCAAGAAGATATGGACAAGAAGGTCTAGAAAAGGATTATTTAGCAGTTTTATTTTAATAAAGACAATTATTTATTAATTATAGATATTATTTATTAAAGATAATTATTAACTGCATTCTTGCTGAGAGGAACATCAGTCACCACAGATGAAAAGTCTCTACATCAAGTTGGGTCAGTTCCAAAAGTTTTTCTAAGAGGCAGAACACAACACCAGGGTCTGCAGAAATGGTCTCCAGTTTCCTTCACATTGTCAGAAGAGAGAAACATTGGGATATCACTTGAAATTTCTAGATCTCCTGAGAAGCCCATATTTTACCAGAGTAAGAAGAACATAAGAACCGTAAGAACACAACAATTTTTTCCTGGTCCATTTTCCACTGAAGCCAGTGGAGCTGGCAGCAGAAATAAGCTGTGTGCCCTGGGCAATAGTGGCAATCCAAATAATAAAGCCCCAGCTGTTTCTTTATTAGAATCATTTATTATTGCAGACGTCTCAGTGAGCAACAGGCTCAAACCCTGCCCTCCCAGAATTTAATTTATAGGGTTCAAAGAGGGGTGAGCACTGAGAAAGTGTAGGTGGCAAACATTTCCTCCTTCCTCCACCTCAGGAGCAGTGAGGGCTTTCCTCCAAATAAATGCAGAACTTTCTGTAGATTCTCTGTCTCAATCTCTTAAGTGACCAGAGGACATGAACAGATCTTGCAGACATGATCAAAAGCTGAAAGATCAGTGCCATGAAATGCAAGAAATAAATTATTTGGACTCTAAACCACACAGATGAGGCCACTCTTGTGGGCCTGTTCCAGCAGCCAGCCCGATTCCCACCCTGACGCTCCTGCTTGGAGTAGGTTGCTGACATTTGATATTGCTTTGGAAGGGTAAAGAACTAGGAGGAGGAAAAAAAAAATCCCAAAGCAACTGTCTCCATTCCTTCTCTCCTTCGTGCTGCTCCTGGCAGGGCGTTTCTGTGCCGTGTTTCCAAGGAAACTGCGCGGGAACGCTCTGGCGGCAGGGATGTTGTCAGAGGCTTGGCAGCGTTCAAGGAAAGGTTCAGAGCCACCAGCACATCCACAGGATAGAGGAAACAGGAATGGAACAGCAGAATCTGGGCTGTGATACTGGGAGGAAACAGAGAGCAGTAGGCTCTCCCCAAGTTACCTCCCGCTGGTGGGTCATCCCCACCCCAAAACGTGCAGCTTTTCCTTCTTCCTTCCCTCTTCCCCAAAGACAGCCCTGGGAGATGTTTCGCTCCCAAAAGAGATTTATGGATGTTCTTTGTCAGAGCAGCTCTCTCTGCAGGTGCAACACCCAAAAGAGCGGCAGAGGTTACGGCCTTCCCTCTGCATCCTGGGGGAAAAACCCTTTGCTGAACGTTTATGTTAAGGGTTAGACCAGAAGTTATTCAAAGCTGGGGAAAGCGGTCTAATAATAAAGTCAGCAGAAATTCACAATCCAAGGGCACTTGTGCTGGTTTGCAACAAGACAGGGCTCCTATCTTAAGTGTTTTTCCTTAAATTGATGCAAATTTGGCCAGAAGAAAAAGTCAAGAAACAGTTCATGGCATCGAAAACATCACTAAGAAGAGCGTGCATTTTTCTGTCCCAAGTATATCCAGAATATCTGCCATATCAAATGATGCTCCAGAAAATAATCACATTAAAAGATGAAAATATTCTTCATACCACAAACTGTGAAGTCTCAGGAACTTATTTTACTTATCCCCTTTTCCCCTTAGAAAATGGAGATTCATCAATACCGGATTTTCTATTAAATAGTGTACATTAAAAGGGTGAGAGGTGAGAAGTCTTTTCAGGCCTATGATACATTTGTTTAACATGACATTTCTTATCGCTTTCTTTGAGCATTTCATTTGAGCCATAGGAAAGATGAAGTTCAGGGATCCTCCAACTCACACATAGCAGGATTATGGATTCTAAAAAAATGTACAAAAAATGGAATGAAGAAATAGAAATGGAAATTTTCTCTGTTAACTGTTTGATCATTGATTCTGATAAGCGGTTATAAAAACACATGAAAGTGAAATCTGCAGATATGGTATCACCCAAGAATTCAGAAGAAACTACAATTATCTTTTTCATATCTTTGCAAATCTGAGCTAAAAACATTGATGCTTCATTTGAAGGGATAAACTGTGAGGATCAAGAGAAAAGATGATGAAGGCATTATAAATGGTAACTTAATGAAAAACTTTAATTCATGGCTCACTTTCTTCTGTTTCAGTTTGTGGATGATTTTTTTTTAAAGTCCCAGTGTTCAGTTGACGTGATGCTCTCAATCAATTTTTCTTTCCGTTAAAGCTGAGAAATAGCAAATCTTATGTGGTTTCTGAAGTTTTTCAGATTTGAGGACAAGCATTAAAAATGTCTGAGGGACAACTTGACTGGAACAGCAAATCCTTGGATGTCCTCCTGCCTTTCCTTTCTTTTTTTTTTTTTCCCCCTACAAAATCCTATTCTCAGAAAAACAAAGGAAGACTGAGTGTTGAATCCCTCCTTCATCCTCAGAGGAAGATTAGCTGGAATACAGTGAATTCATTTACCCACAAAGGATGCTGAACTGGCTGATCAATGGAGTGAATCAGCAAGTTTGTTTGCAAGAGAAACCTTAATAAGTGAAATATGCAACTTGGACCTGCTGGAGAGGCAGTTGTGGAAGAGCAGTGTTTCCCATGTCATCACTTTTCCCTCTGATTTAACAAAAAGCTTACTTACACCTGAAAAATAAAACCCCACCAAGTAGCTGTGGAAGCATTTGCTTCTTATTGTCCGAACAACTTTACCAGCTCTTTGCACAATTCTGGAATTCTGCAGCCCTTCCCTCATTTGCAGAAGGTCACTTGATCTTTCTCTAAGTTCTCCTGCTGGGTTTCTGGGGGTCTCCATTCCCTCTGCCCTTCATTTCCAACCATGGTTGATGCAGAGGATTAAGCCACTCAGTGTCTGGGACAGGCACAGACACAGCTCTGAGTGATCTCATCAAAGGAAATTAATTGGGAAAGATTTTTTTTCCCCCCTCTTGCTTTACAGAGTAAAATGCATCTTAAAGCAAAAGAGTGAAAAGTAAAAAGCTGGATGTTGGCCTCAGAGCTTCCAGCAGCTGAACGTGGCTTTGGTCCACGTGCACCCAGTTTGATCCTTGCTGAAATACCCAGCTTTTACAACATCAGGCCAAAACAAAGCATCTTCAGTACACTTTGCCCAACCTTTCATTGTGGCCTGACAGTATGTACGTCTGCCTCATAAAAACCAGCTCTCCGTGTCAATCCCAAAGTGCTCCTGCACACACAAATAAAGGCATCTTGTTTTTCAAATTCAGGGAGAACAAAGAAGTCTTGATGAGCTGCCTGCTGGCACTATCATCTGTTACAAACGTTATTTATCCTGAAGGTCAAGATGGTTTGTTCACTTACAAAGCTCAGGTGGTGTAATGTTCCAGCTCTTTAGAACTGACTCAGGGTACGAACGTTTTTAATCATAACGCCTTATTTCACATTTTTCATCCTCCCTGCAAGTAGTTCAAATATTTCCTGCAAATATCAGTGCTCTCACTGATGGCAGCAGCATAACCCAAAATGATGGTCTGTAGCAAAGGGCAGGTGCCAGGTGAAATCTGCCTTAATGGCTTTGCCTCCACACAGCCACTTTGCATTAAATTTAGGGAAATTCCATTAAAAGGTTTATGAAGGAGTTCTGCATTTGCTTGTGTGGCAGGAGTTGTGTGTCTGCTCAGCATGACAAGGACTGTTCCTACCTGAGACATGTTTACAGCCCCACAAAGACAACCAACTGCTTGGGAGAAGGCCATTGTGCACTCGGAGTTGGAAAGAACAGATGGGGAATTATTTTGGGCTGAGTAAGGAAAAACAGGCCCTGGAAAGCCATTCTTCTATTCCATTTCAAAAATCATTAATTTTCGTGTACAGCAAGTTTCAACAAGAGTTATTATGGACTTTTATCATCAATGGTGATACAAATGTTTCCCCTCAATTTCCTCCCTTACAAGAAGCTTCATTCAAGTCTAAATCTTCGCCAGCTGTACTCAGGATCAATGATCTGTCAAATTCTCTGCCTTCAATAATAGATATAATTTTGAATACCTAAGAAGCTGCTGAGCATGGGAGACACGTGGGAAGTTCCTAGAACCTCACGATCTTTTTCACCACAGCATTCCCTTTTTTTTTTCCTCTGCCTTGATTGTGCATGGGGACTTCTCAGTCTGCTTTTCACTGTGGGTAAAACAGGACCAAAACCCTACAAACAGAGGAACACTTTGCAACTTCCACCATAAGGGCCTCAGAATAACTCCGGATTTAATGTTGTAACTCCAGTCAGAGCGAACAAAGAGCTCAGAGCAGGATGTTGCCAAACAATGTGGTACCTAGGTTTACACAGGACCAGGGAGGGGAAGATGAGGGTGGAACAAGGGGCTGTGGATGTGCAAGTTCCCTGCCCACCAGGAAGAACTCCTGCCTTGCCACGCTGCTGCACATCTCTAAAATACAACATTCAACTGCAAACTCCAAAATACAAAAGAAAAGTGACTTAGAACCACCACATCACTTCTAAGAGGAGTACCAGACTTTAGCAACTGAACTTGTGGTGCTGTATCAGAATATATAGATATGGCTATGTATAGATACTATAAAACAAACAACATATATAAAATATCAAAATCATTTCTAGATATGGTTGGAGATACTTTGCACTGATGACTGCTAAGTAACACAGGATTCAGAGGCAGGCCACAGAATAATTAATTTTCAGATATGAGAAACTAACACCATTGGTAGGAGCGCTTACTCCCAGAGAACCTACACCAAATATTCCAAATATTTAGGATGATTGCAGCAGGAAAGGAGCCAAATCAAAAAATATTTCTACTTTTTAAAAAGTATGGCAGGCACTTGCCCTTACAGCCTTGTGTAGACACATAAGGGCAATAACTTGAAATGAACGCATTTGAAAATCCAAATTGCAACCTTAAACACTCCTGGAAATTTGAACAAATTGCTGAGAATGCTGAGAATTGAGTTTTCTAAGAAAGTACTAAAAATCAGATATTATATGTTAGGCAATGCATACAAAGATTGTAACAGATATTGAGAAAAGCAACAGTACTGTGCAAAGTTTTTAAAAGTAATTATATTTTCCAGGCATTTTAGGGATGGAGTTCACGTAAAACCTTTCCATTCCTGCCACCAGCACTTCCAAACTTCATTAAAGCTCCACACAACACCTCCAAAATGAACTCCATCCTTGGACCTTGACTGTCCAGCCAGTTTCTCACCAGCTTACCTGGGGTTTGGGTGCTTCTGCATCCTCACAGAGAAAACCACCCCAGACATTTCATTTCAAAATGTACTCCTTCAACTAGGCTCAAGAAGCTGAAGCTTATCAAGGAATGTAGGATTTGCCAAGCGTTCCACATTGCTACACAAAACGCTGCTGGCAGCTCCTCCTCCTTGGCAGAGAGCAGCTACAATAAAAAACCCCAAACCAAGCTGACCACAACTGAGGAGCCTCATTTTACACGAGGCTCAAAGCCCACGTCCCTTCAGTTCCACGCTGTACCAAGAGGGTTTTTGGTTTTTTTTTTTTTTCCCTGCTGCAGGTTTCCATGGAAATGCATCAGTCACTAATCTAAATAAGTGCGGCTGAAGGACGCCTGAAAACCTGGAGCAATTACGCATGCCATTAGGGGAACAGAATATGATTCAGCCCAGCTATTAGAAATGTGCTACAGCTATCACTTCTATATTTTGTTGCTGGGTTCTAAAAACAATACTGCTTTATATATATTTTTTTAAAAACCCACTCCTTTGCTGCTTATAAGAGGGAGAGGGAAAAAAAATAGAAAATGCAATAAAAATACTTCTCACGTAATAAGCACACAGTGAAGTCAGACAGTAACTGTTGCAAAACACAAATGGAGCTGATGCCACACATTTGTTTTGCCATGAAAATCCACAGCACCTGAAAACTTCTCTCTGGTCAAAGAGACTTCTCTTGAGTCATTTTGATGAGTAATAAGACAGTGAAAGCTTTGATCTGCATTAAAGGGCTAATGAGCCTTAAAACAATGGATGTAAATATAATTTCTGATCAGTACGACACTAAACATCCGTGTGCAACCACAGCACACAGCTCAGGCACAGCTGGGTCTCGACTGATCACATGGAATCATCAAGGTTGGAAAAGCCCTCTGAGGCCACTGAGTCCAAATGTTCCCCCAGCACTGCCAAGGCCATCATTAACCCACGGCCCCAAGTGCCAGATCCACGTGGCTTTTAAATATCTGGGGCCCCAGTACCAATGTTCCAATGTCCAGCAACTCTTTCCGTGAAGAAATTCTCCCTAATATCCAATCTGACCCTCCCCTGGTACAGCTTGAGGCCCTTTCCTCTTGTCCTGTCCTTTGTTTCCTGGGAGCAGAGCCCAGTCCCACCTGGCTGCCCCCTCCTGTCAGGGATTTGTGGAGACCCAAAAGATCCCCCCCTGGAGCCTTCTTTTCCCCAGCTTGAACCAACCCAGCTCCCTCAGACACTTCTGACACTCCTGATCCTTCCCAAGCCCCCTTTCCACTGCTTTGGATTCAAACTGCTCCTACTTCATGTCTCACAGGAAAGTTTCAAAAGCTGTGGAGCAGAGGCTGTGCTGGTGATCCTGAACAAATCTTTTGAGAGTGATTTCAGATTATCTGAACTTAGTGTTACTGCCCTGTTATTTTTCCAATTCCCCTTACTCTTGAAAAATGAGTGAGATAAAACACTGAAAAAAAAAATAGCTTTCAAATTCTCATGACAATGTTGTCAAGTTCTGCTTGTCTGTGTCACATTTTTGCAGCAAATGTCTCCCAAGTGGTTGTCATTCTACACAAAAAGTGAGGTGCCTGAATAAACAGTGCTGCTCCAAAGTCTGGAGCACAGATTGGAGATGGGCTGCCTGTGCTACCTGTGCGTGCACCAGCAGCGTGCAGCCCCCGTGCCAAATCTGCTGGAAATTAATGCAATTTCTGCCAATAAACATTGCAATTAGACCTCAAACAGGAGGAGCTGAGGAGGAGGAAACACACTCGTGCAGGAAAAGGCCTCTCAAGTGATTAATGTGGTATTTCCAGGCCACAGCTGAGCACCCTCCATCTCTACTGGGAACATCTACTGAAGGAAGCACTCAGGAGACAGAGAATTGGGGTTTCTACCTGCTTGGGGTTCTCCTTGCTGACACCAAGCCACCACTGGGAATAAAGTCTAATTAATGAGATTCAAATTCCTAGGATGTAAAAATCAGAATAAGGGGGGAAAAGGGGGGATGGGAAATAAGTATACATTAAGAACACTAAAAGATAATATTAAAAATCAGCTTGAAATATATACATATTATCCTTTCTGTTAGCTTTTGGCTCGTTAGTTCTTACAAGTTCACTTAATGCCTTTTCTTCATCTGCTGAAGTCTTCACAAAAAGGAGCAAAAAGTAGGTCTTCCTTTTCAAACCTGACAATCTTTTATCTACACCTCAAGCCAGACCCTTTCAAGTTTCATTCTTCACCAGTTAGTTGAATCTAGATTGAGAATTTCTCTTACGTGTGACAGTAAAATTGTTTTTGAAGATTTTTGAGTTCTCCTCTGACAGAAACTGAAGAAGTTTTATTTATAACACACTTTGAAACCCTCATGAATGGATTACTAGAAAATCAGATGGCTTTTAATTGAGCACTGGTTAAAGTGAAGAGTGGTTTGTCCAGTTTTCCCCCCAAATCCAGTGAAGGTTGAAAAAAGTGTATGATTTTACACAAATTTGGAATAATACCTGAACATGCAATTGCAGGATAAACACTTGTAATACAAGTATTACAAAAACCAAACATGACATAACTCAGATAATGCAACTAGGATGAAATTGCCTAAATAGAAGAGAAAATCATCCCTGAAATGGATCACATAAAAGACCAGCTTATTGCTGTGGGTCAATATTCAGAGTTTCTCCTCAGAAAAGCTTTGCAATTTAGGGAATGAGGTACCTGAGGCACAGGGAGTGCAAACAGCATCCCAGAGACCACAGCGAATGCAGGCAATAAACCTGCTTTTAAGTTGTGCAGCTGAAAAAGCACCTGAGCTTTAAGCTTGCAAATTTAATGATAAAAATGTCCATTTGTTTGACTGTTACAGAAATGTCAAAACCCATTTCCAAGGCGCCCAAAGGTTACAAAGGCAGGAATGGCAAAATAAACTTGTAATTTCCAGGTGTTTTCTGCAAGCCTAAATTACCAATTCTTGGAAGCCAGCAGTGATATGGAAATGAATTCTCCTAAGACTGACATATTCCTGAAACTCCATTATGTATCCTGCTTAATGCCCATAAACTAATAAAGAAAAGGGAATTACGTTGCATATTTGTGCTTATGAGATTTTTAGTTATGAGATTTGTAAAATGTTGTAACTGAAGAAATCAAATGGTCTGGGTATTTCTTAAAGAGAAATGATGTAAAAAGCTTGAACTCCCAAAACCTCCCAAAACCACTCTGAAACATTCAGTGTGAAAATGTGAAAATGCAGCCTTCACATGTTGGAAGCTTTTATATTGTGGATTTTGTGACCTCTCAAATCTGAATGGAAAAAGGCAAATTAAGAGAAGTGGGAGAGATTTTCAATTTGTGAGACTTTTTTGTTGTTGTTTTGCAGTGGTGTCTCAAAGATGGGATGCACTTAATTGAGATCTATACTTAGCAGGTTTAGCCCTTTCCAAAAATGTAATTGAGTGTATTAAGCCCACCTGGATTAGCCATCTCTCTGTGCCTGATAATCACACTCCCACCTCCTCCCCCTGCTCCCTCTTCTTTATCTCCTTCTCACATATAAATTGCATCTCAGCATACCCAAACCTAATCCGCAAAGAGGCCATGCAAATCTAATCCTCCAAATATATCACTAAAAAAATCCCATTTCATTATTTACCCTAATCCTGCAGGCAGGCAGCACAAGACATAATGACCTCACAGTGATCATGACTGGCACAGCTTGAAGAGTTCTTTTGACACTCAGAAAGATCCAACTGGTTAAACAATCACTCTTTCATGCATCACTGTCTAATTACTCTTCACAGGACTGCTAGGGCACCTCAAATTATTGCCACACACCTCCAGCATTTCAGGAGAAAAATGGACAAGTAACTGCTTTCAGATAATCTCCTTCCTCATCACGTAACCTGAAGTTGACAACTCGTCGCCTCAAGAACATTATGATGTCAAAATCTGAAGATAATAATATTGTTTAAAAGAAGAAGCCCCATCTAGAAATGGGAATGAGGCAGATAAAGGTGGATTTGCTATTCACAGTGTGGGATTTAGAGTTAACTGCAGCTCTGCCAGCTTTAGATGCATTTTGATTTGTTTTGTTGGCCTGTAATCACAAAAATCAATTGCAATGTTGTGTGTTGACACCAGCAGCCCAGCTCCACTGAGGTGTTTTCAGGACTGGGAATCTGCTGCTCCTCCCAGAACCAAAGTAGGAATAACACTGATTTTTTAAAACATTTTTTCCTCCACAAAAATGCCATAAACTGAAATACTGCTGGAACATATCAATTTCTAATCCTGTCTCCAGATACAAACCACTCAAAATAGGTAGGAACTAAGACAATCTGCCTTCCTACCCAGGGATATTCTAGGTAAAGCCAGCAATCCATCATTTCATTTGAACAGTGTTTACTTTACTAAAAAACACTTCAAAGATCTGAGGAGTCTTTTCCCCCCTCCAGATGTTGTGCTCAATGTCATTTGCTTTATTCCTGAAATAATAAAAGCCATCATGCACTTTGCTTCGAGATATGGTGAAGCAGAGTGGTCATTAGCAAAAAAAGAAAACCCAGAGAAATGAGGAGTTTCCTGAATACGTAATTCGAGATCTAATGAAATGGGTTTCTTTACCTAAAAAATCAGATTAGAAATTGGAGGAAGAAAAGAAAAGGCCTCATCAGCTTTGTGGAAAGTACAAAATACAGAGAGGAGAAAAACACCCTCTAGATTTTATGAATTGAGTGTAATTTAAATGTATATTTTAGATTGATGAAAAATCCCAGAGGACACTTCCCAGGCCAAAGTCTCCCCTGTTTAATTTTGGTTTTGTTTTAGAAACTGTACTTAAGGATCTGTTTTCTTTCCCTCCGTTATCAGAGCTAATAAATACATTTCCAAACTAAACTTGGATTGAAATTTTGCTCCCTGGAATTTTTGCTCCGCTGCACAATCCAACATTTCAAGCTGCCCTCCTCTGCAAGAGGCACTTACTGAAGACATTTTAGAAAACCACCAAGCAGCCCTAACTTTTGGCATTTTCAACATCTTGAAGCAGCAAGAACCACTTGGAATAAGCAACAGCAATTTAGAGCTGATGAGATCTCCTGTCATATCCACACATCAATCTGGAAACAGAATTTTAGCTCAAGATTTATTCAGCTCTGCAGCTGGAAGCTGCAGCCACGGACACAACCTCAGAATGTGATTCCTTCCCCTATTACAAGTGAGGTTACGGACACTGGGAAGCCCCAAATGATGCCTCTGTTCAGCAGAGATCTCAAAGACATTTCCAAGCTAATAGAAGGTGATTTTGTGTTATTTCTGCCCAGTCAAGCACAGCAGTGATAAGGTTGATCTCCCATTCCAATCTGTTTCATAGTTTCACCCAGTCAAAGCTTGTTTCACTTCCTTCCACATGTTTTTTTAAAGGATTTCTGCAGCAGTTCTGCATTTGCAGAGTGATTTGCCCACTGCACACTATCCTGCATGGCCATTAAGTAGCTATTAGGGTTGTGTACTTTACTTTGGCATTTATGTTACACATAAAAAGATTAAAGGACCATCAACCACTCTCTTTTCATTTAATTATTTCTACTCCACTGACCGGATTTCCAGTGCATTATGCAAAGTGATGGAATCCTACCACGTTTAAAAACATATTTATTCCTAGTGGACAGGACCATAAAAAAATAAAACACACAACTGTTTATTTTAGACCACTACAATGCAGCTTTGATCCGAGCGCTTCCCAGAACACAACTGTTTTCTCTGATTATCTTTTCCAGGATTTATCAGCCATACACAATCTGTACCTGGGTAAAACCCACAGAAGTCATCCCCTCCCGCCTCCGAACACAGAAGCTGTTGGAAAAGACTGCAGCAGCAAAGTTCATGTGAATTTTCACTTTTACACCATAAGACATTCATTCAACGTTTATTTATTTCTCTCAGACATCTTTTGCCCTCAGCTTCAGTGACCTCCTTGGCAATATTTGTATTTTTGCCACATTTTCTCCCCACACTCTAGATCTGGCCAAACAGGTGGGAGAAGGACAAACCACAGTCACTGCCAAAAATTGCTGAACGTTATCAGAATCTCCCTTCAACCTGCTGATACCTGAGCCCCCCCACGTGTCCTCCAACACTGTTAGAGCAGCTTGGGCAGGTGATCAGAGCTTTTTGCCTCTGCCACCTACACCTTCTGTGTTTCAGGGAAACAAGCAGCTCCCCTGGCTTTATTTTAAAGGATCTCTGAGTGCACTGCTATCACACAAGGGGGAGTGATTCTGGGATCCTGGAGAGGGGCTGGGAGTGAAGCAGACACACAGGGGAGTTATATTTAACAGCTTTGGAACTCACACTGCTCTACACCGCTAAAGCTCTGCTTTGTTTTATTTTAAAGGAATGTATTTCTGGGCTATTACTTTTCAAATAGTTTGCACAGTGCTGGGGTAACAAATCTATTGTGTAGGTAAGATAAAAAAAACAGCATCTGTTCCCTGCCATGGCAACCAAGGGGACTGAATCAAAGAGAGGTCCTTCATGCTGCTGACAACAAGGAAACAATTTGGGTGATGATCTTGCAGCATCATGGATACAAATCCACTGCAGATCACCTTTGCCACAGGGTGAAAGAAAAACAGGCAGCTGACACCATTCCCAAAGGATTCAACTTCTGTGGGAAGAGTGCGAGAGGAGATTTGCAACAGCACAGGTCATTTATTGAGTGAGAACAGTGATTCCTGTTCTAAGGGTCATCCTGTAAGAAATTCAGATGAAAACACTTGGGTGATCTGTGAGTGACAGATCCTTCCTGCTTTGTGAAAAGCAAAAAAAGAAAAAACAAACAAACAAACAAACAAAACCTAAAAAAACCACACTCAAGAGACACACAGACAAGCATTTGGGAGAAGAAGTCTGCAAGAGCTTTTCTCAAATACATTTAGAGGGTTATCACAATTTTACAGGACAGCTCCAGATAGGAAAAAGAAAGTGTCAGTGCCTTGGAGGATTCTAAATAAAAGATTCAAGCCATACTGGCTTTGGATGACCTGGAAATGTTTAATAAACACTTCATTGCATTCAAATTCCACTCTCTGACAGTCACACTGTTCCTTCTTTAGTTTAAGAGGACTGCCACCTACTGAGTTACCCTCACCTTCTGCTGGTTTTAGGAAAGAGATCAACATTACCTTCAAATCAAGAGAATTTGGACAGCAGGTTTTATGTATTTCTATATAAAAAGGTATCTTAATCTGTAAGGATTAGACTGCTGGACATCTTTGCTGCAGAAGTTGTTTTAGGACTGACCTGGAAATCCTTGCTGCTGACTCAGGTTGCTTTCAGTTTTAAGTGTTTTGAAGATGTGATTTTATCTAGAATATTTCCTAGTCATTGACTATCATCTGTATAGAGCGTGGAAAAACCCCACAAATGACAGATTCCTAGACCTGCGTTCCTACATAATCTAAAAATTCCCACAGATATTACCAAGAAAAGTATTCCAAAATACTCAGAAAGTACAAAAAAAGCTCAGAAAGTACAAAAAAATACAGAAAAACGCTTCCTTCTCCCCTGTTTCCTGCTGCCTTGGCTTCTCTTTTCTTAAGTTTTTATATCCAGGCAGAGATAAGAGTGAACTGAGAGGAGGTTGAGCACAAATGAAGCGCTGGAGACGATTTCCCCCTAAATTCGGTACCCAAAGATGCCATCTAGTGACCGCAGACTGAACGCAGGGGCTGCTCCGAAAACGCAGCTCAGAGCTCGCACATCACCTGCGAGGGTCATCTCCATCCCTCTGTGCGGCTGTGGGTGGGAGAAGCAGGAGGGTTAAAGTCTTTAGCCGGGGTGTTTTTATTCAAGGACATCCCTCGGCGCGTCTGTCGCTCCATCCGTTCTCCGATCGCTCCATCCGGAACGGAGCTTCTGTCTCAGGGAACATTTCTGGCAGCCTGACAGCAGAACACTGAGACATTTCATCCACTGCTCCTCACCACTGCCCAGCCAGGAAAGGTTCTGGCTGCTCTTGCTATCCTCACATACTCATTTTGACTTTGCTTGGGGAAAAAAAAAAAAGGGATTTTTGGATGGCAGCCGACAGATCAAGCGCTGGCTCTGGTAGCACTCAGAATTCCTCCTGAATTTTGGTCAGCCAGGAACGCGGGACCAAATCAAAGGAAAAAAACCTCACGAGGGATGCCTCTTTGGAAAACTTGAGTCCAGTCTGCCAGCCAAGAGAAACTCCTTCAAAGCCCTCCCATCCTTGATGATATTGGCTGTTGGGAAATGTAAGGAAAAGCTTTTGCACGGTATCAGGTGCACACTGGTGACCTTATCCTGAATTTAAACGAGGGCCACAGAAGAGCTGCACACACACACAGCAGCCAGAAGGCAAATCAGAGAGCTGAAATTCAAGTTGAAATTCAAGTTTGGATTGTACCTATTTAAAATTCTGCTACTGTAGGGGAGGGTAATTGATTTTCTGTAAGGGAAAAGGCGCAATCAGCACGTTCAGGATGTAGGAAGGCTTTTGAATATTGATAATCCCAGATAAAGATACCAGAACAGTCCAATTTATTGAGCTCCCAAACAGATGCTTCAGGTTTGAGGATACTAATGGAATGAATTGATTTGTGTAACACGATATATTAACTTCAAGAAACCCCTGACTTAAACATTGTCATCAAACCATTAGATAGCTCATCAAATGCATAGAATAACAATTCAGAATATTGCTTCTGAGATGCTGAAAAACATTACGCACCAGCTCATGTATTATGCACATTTGGAAGATGGTCTATAGGGTATCTTTGATTTTTTTTTTTTTTTTTTTAAACTTTAGAATAGCTCAGCAAGAAAATCAGGGGGAAAAGCAACCAGGAAGATAAAAATCAATACAAATCATTGGTGTTTTCATACTCACATGAAAGCCTGATCGTGTAAGCAAAACGAGCATTGCAAAATCAGGTAAAACCTGATTTAGGGCATCAAAAATGAATGCTTGAAACACACATGGGCATGTACACAGGTCACAGGAGGGAAAGACACAATATGATATAGTGCAAGTTTAAGAAAAAAAACATTTAAAATGTTTCTTTGCAAGATAAAGACTTCCCTAAAAAAAAACATCAAACGAACCCATATTACTTTAAAAAGTTTGGTAGTCATATTCTTTTATGAAAGCACTTTTTAAAAGTTTGGTATATTTAATCTTAAATATGTAAGTTTAATGTTTAGATTTAAAATTAAAGCTGTAAAAGTATCTTTTATCAGCAATGATGCATTTTTTAAGTGTTCTAATGCTCTGTATCAGCCACATTTCAAGAAAAATGCAGTTTAGCTCCAGAAAAACAACCAGTTTTTAGGAATTCACTGGCCTCTCACATTTATGAATGGCAATAATGTTAAATCATAACTCTGCATATGTGTTTGGGAAAACATTAAAGCCACTCTTACATTTTCGGGGGATGGAGTGAAATGGGTTTCTTCTTTTCATGCTCCTTCAAGTGACATATTTGCAAATATCCTTTATCTTAAAGCTTGACTATAAGAGACTACATGGGCAAATTTAATTTAACCTAAAGGTATGAAGTTACAACGGATTGAAAAAAAAATTAAACCAGAATGACAGGGATTGTGGCAAATTAAATACACACCTCCAGTTCAAACTACTTCTCAAGCCACTCACAACCTTTTAGTGACCCAAAACTCTTGGTTATCCCAGTCTGTGTCTGCCTGAGTGGATGATAGGGCTGGGTGTGGCCATGCCAGACGGGGAATTCAGTAATATTCAGGCAATAATCACTTCAAGCTGATGGATTTCCACTCAGAACTATCTGTTGTTGTGGTCAGTGTGGTTTCTCCGTGCTTTGAAACGAGAGCTGAAAGTCAAACCATAAATCTGCCACTTAGTGACAGGTTGCATCCTCCAGAGCCTGCACTATAAAAGGGGTTTTTTTCAGAGTTAAGCTGCAAGTACTGGTTTAAAACCCAAAACAAGCGCTGCTCTCCTAAATGCTTCCCAGAACAAGATTCCAGCAATCAGGGATAAGTGGTATTTTAAGCCTACCCATTTCAGTGCCTGAGTAATCTGTTTGAGCTATCTGAAACAGGAGGATTATTAGGGGAAAATCCTTGTCAGGGTTTTGTCAGAATCCTGTTAGAAAGCCCAGATCCCGCTCCCTGTGTGCAGGGCAGCACCTGTGATCCTGCTGCCAACTGTTTTTCCTTCTATTCTGCCAACATCTTGGAATATTGGATGGTTTTTTCAAGCTTGTCCCTCATAAATAACATGACAACTTGAAATTTATCCCTGTTTATAGCTGTACTGGAAAACACTGGAAAATTCTACACTGAATTTTTGGAGAATTCCAAAATGACACGTGCTCAATGACACACGAAAACACCTCACCAATATTGTTTCCATACAGTACAACCTAAGAAACTGGACAGTGTTTTTCAAGGAAAAGGCTTAATATCTTCTGATTCTGAGCAGATCTGATGGCAGATTTTGCCTTATTTGTCACTCAGGTCAATCCAGAAGAAGGATAACCAACTATTCACTGATTCTTTACTTTTAAAAGATTCAGTAATACATCTTAAATTGGATGAAAACAGCCTTGCAAGAACTTTCTGAAGTGCTTGGCTGATTAACTTAAGTATTTCCACTTAACTTTTAAATGTGATGAGTTGTAGCATCCTCCAAAGTAAGGTCAGGACTTAAAAGAAATTCTCAAGATTTACTTTTGAACAAGAATATTTATGATACATTTCAGTCCTCCAGCTCTATGAACAGGGTGAAACCTCTCTGCATCTCCAAATCCAGGAACTATGGTGTAGCTCATTATAGCTCAACTTCGGTATTTTTTATTTTCAGAACTGAACCCTAAAACATCTATCAAAATGAATACTTTAAAAAACATCTTGGTAGAGGTGAAGCTTCTCATTAAATAATCAGTATCACCTGCATTTATTAGACAGATAATAAGATATATATGCTAATAAACTCCACACCTGTTTAATGAGGAGAAGTTCAGTAATATTTAACAGTTCTCTTCCCTGACATGAGTAAATACAACTTTGGGTTCGAGGTTACTTAGGCTTTAGACAGAGAAGTCACTATTTTAGGAACAATTTACAGAGAGTTTTGCACACAAAATAAACTAAAAATATGTATGTGTTTCCCAGCTTAGTGACAGCATTAAATGCACAGGTAAACAAGCCCTGGTGGTGAGGTCTGAGACTGCCAGTGTGTGCCAAGAAGTGTCTGTCCTTCCCTGCAATCTGCTCTGGGGGAGTGGGGACCTGAGGACATCCCCTCCTAAAACAGCATCCCTCCGCTGCAGCAGGGAGGAAAGCAGCAGGAAGGGCTCATCCCACTGCTGGGCTGCTCAGCAAATGCAAAAAGTGGGGTCACCCACCAGGGCAATGATGTGTGACGCCTCTGACAATCATTTCCACCTCCCTATTTTCCTACAGACTCTGCCCTGGCTTCCAATAAACAAGACATTTGCAGGAAAATAATAATTTACTTTTTTTTCATCTGTCCACCTGTTGCCCAGAATACAGGTGATACCTCACCAGCTCACCCTGAAAATGGTAATTAATTTCTAATCACAACATTAAAACAAATGAGGGAGAGTCATATAAGGAGTTCAAGTGTCCATTTGAAAACAAACTACACCCTTAAGATTTCTTTTCTAAAAAACGAAACAAGAATCTTTAATTTGTCCTTCTCTGGGGCAAGCTCTCAGCAAAAATCTGTAACATTAGAAACATCCTCTGCTTCTTAAAATAAACCAGTTCTGGCATTATTTCTTCTGACAGTCTTTTGGTTGCTGCATGTAGCTGTGCCTCGTCCTTGGATGATAAAATCTTAGCATGAAAATTTGGGGATTTGGGCGAAAGTGTCTTGGATTTTCCTATCTGTATGTGCATTTTTTCTCTCCAACAGTGGCCTAGGGGCTCAAAGTCTCCTGTGAGATCAACCCAAAGGAGAGGTTTGATCCTGGCAAAATGAAAGGAAAAGTATAAACTATAAGGATTTACAGCCAGGAATGTAACTATTTTCCTTCTTTTTCAAGTCTTGATTAACAAATGTTAATACAACATTTAAAAATAGCTTTATAACTCACCTGAAATATGAGATAAAGATATGTTATATTTCCTTAAACTACTAATATATTGTACAGGGTATTCAATATAATTACATTTATTATTTTCAGGAGAGCAGCCAAAATATAGAACTATTCTCAATGTCTTTCTAGACAGCACTAAACTAATTCTTGATGTGTGCAAAACCTTACTGAAAGCACAGAGAAAGGACTCAGTGATTGTTGTGTAATTAGAGTTGAACCTTTGGCTACAAAAAAAAAAAAAAAAAGACCCCAAACAATACATTGAAGTGCTTTTTGCTTATAAATCAGCCACAAAATCAGCTTGACTTTCCCAGCCACGTTTTATATTTGTGAATTGTGGACTGGCTGGAGGGTTGAGAAAGCTGATGGACATCTTCCATTTCAGTTCAGAAAGCAAAGCCCAAGCTTCAAACCCAGCTACAAACACAAACACATCTTTGTGTGTAAATAACAATACCAGGTAACACTACCCTTTAAAATTCAATCCATTTTGTGAGCTCACAGCTGGGAACATTCACTCAGGTCTGTCTGCTTTACCTGAACACCAATAATCGATTTCTGGCCCCAGAGTGCCCCTTTAGGGACTGATCTATAACAAAATGAGCTGAGCTCTCCAGCAAGGGAGGGAAGCACAAAGCAGTGCCACGATTTCAGGACAGAATATGGATTATCTGACAGCTGCTCTGTTCAGGCATCATTTTCCTGATCACCTCCAGCACTGCCATAATTTCAGCAGCTGCTCCATCATCTTCCTTAAAATAAGATGAATTTTATCTCAGCTAACTGGGGAGGGTTTCAAAGAGTTTTCAGCCTCTGTTGTCAAGCCTTTCATCTGAGCCCTTAAAAATCAGAAGGGAATAAAAGCCCCAATGTGTCATTTAGTACAGCAGAAAAAATGACTTATCAACACTTTTGGAATATGTACAGATCTAAGGCTTGCCTTTTTTTTTTTTTTTTTTTTTTCCCAAAGTTGCTTTTAAAAGTGTTAGGTCATGATGAATTGTAATGAGTTAGATGAATTACGGCATTTTATTTAAACCTGGTAGATAGCCAAAATGATTTCAACAGAAGTCATGTTCTGATATAACTAATATCCACACAGGTGCCTCAGAGGATCCTGGTTAAACAGAATTTCAGGAGGAAAAAAGCGGATGTTAAATCAAAGTAAAAGCTATTGCTACTTATTGTCATTTAAGATACTTAGACATATTTATTGTCATTTGTACTTAAATTGTCATTTAAGATACTTAGAGAAAGCAAAAGGATCAACTATAGTTGATCATAGGTTCATAAGATATTACAAAGTATCACTAATTTTAAAAATTACAAAAGAAAACAATTAGTATAGAGATGTTAGCATTAAAGTATCTATTCTTTATGAAACTTGAAAAGCCCCAGAATTCCAGGAGGTGGAAGCTACAGAGTTTTGTCTACTAACAGTCACTAAATTTGTTAAAATTTGAGTAGCTCAAAACAGATTTTCATGGGTTGAAAAAACCATATTGTATGAGTAGTTTCCACAAGAACAACTGGGAATCACAAAATTAGGTATTACCCCTAGGTTTTTAGCACACTGCAGATCAGGGCTGCTCAAATTCTGCCACAAGTTGAAGTATTCTCTCTTAAACCAATAATTGGGCTTAAATTCCCCAGGAGGCTCCATCACTCCATAAATCATTCACTTCACAGCTTTAACTTTTTGGTGCTTCTACAGTAATTTGTAGCATTGGACATCTCTGATGTCTCTATCCGCTCTCAGACTTGAAAATATTCCATGGGCTGTGATTTTGAACAGAAAATCGGAACACACCGCTGAAAGTAAAAGGAGTAAGCCATCACAGTGACTCCTTTCTTGAGACATCCCTCAGAGTCTGCACTTCTTTGATCCTCTGTGGTTTGACAGATGATTTCTTGGGGGGAAAAAAAAATGCAGAAAGAACCAGAAGAGGAAAAAAACCTCCCCACCTGCATGTCCAATTTCACACAGCAGCAATCCCAGATGCACTGGAAATGTTGAGTTTCCTACCACGTTAACTCTCATTTTATATTGCTATGCAATTTATTTTTAGCCTGTTTCAATGCTTTGGAGAGTTTTTTGCTGCTCCTTTCCAGCTGATTAGAGTTATTCCTAAGTGGCTCTTAGCAAGCATGGAAATGGGAGTGAAAGGGATGAAGTACATGTCAGCTGCGAAGCCCAGACAGCAAAATATTATGAATTAAAAATTACTTATTCAGAGATAAGCATGCAGACAGCCTTGCATTCTCTACAAGCTCTAGACATAGCCTTGCTCTTTTTTTTTTTTTAATTTGAATTTTTTTTTTTATATTTTGGCTTTATGTGTTCCTCAAAACCTGGACAAATGATGAAATTACCAGCATGGAATCCTTCATTTTACTCTTCCTACAAACCAGACTCGTATCATTATTGGAGGAACGGGTTGGTAGACCCAGTCTTCCCAAGGATTTCTAACAAATACTCCTGTTGGAGTAAGAAATCTCTATTGCATCTTGCTCAGAAGATCAAGAGTGAAAGAAGGAAAGGCCTTCTGAGGCACTTTGGCCAGAGTGGACGCCCTGGAGGTTGTGTGGGAAGCAGATGGCTCCAATCCACAGCCAGCCTGCAGATAAAAACAGCTCCCCAGTCACCCCTGCCTCCCAATCCCCGTTATTATTGAGTGATGATTCATTTCAGAGCCTTTTCCCAAACTGCTGTTTATCATCGCTGGGAACACAAACGCCTCGCTCAGCAAAGCTAAAGTGCAGAAACTTGCTGAGGGTTCATTCTTTGAATTTCCATTACTTGAGACCAAAAAAGTGGGGTTGATTTACATCCTCAGCTACAGAGAGTTGTCAGAATTAGTTGATTATTCCTGCACCAAGCTCTTGTGTCAGCTGGGTTTGTGGGCTCGCTTGCCAGAACCTCATATCTAGTTCTTTGCACTGATTTTTTTTCCTTTTTTTTTTTCTTTTTTTGTTTTGTTTTGTTCCAGTATAATTTTCCCACTGACTGATGGAGGAGAATGCAGTTTAAGCAAAAATATGTTATATGGCATATTCCTGATCTTTCTGAAGTATATATCAGACACAGAACATCTTTGTGGATTATTGCTGTGTTGAGGGTTGTCATCCATTACATTTTTTTTTTTTTAATCACAGATTTATCCATGGGAAACATGATGTGGCAGAAAATCACTCCTCAAAAGATGAAATGGTTCAGAATCCCATGAGCCAGGTGGTTGGTGGTACAAAACACAGAAGCAAGGCAAGAAGGAATATTTCAAAGGTCAGAGCTTTGGCCAGCATCCCTCAAGCCAAGGGAACTGACTGAACAGTGTCTGACCTTGGGCTCCGGGGACCAGGATTACCATGGGATCAGGAGCCTGACTGGGATTACAAAGATGTAATTAACACAACGAAGGTGTAATAGTCATCTCTTAAGTTTTCAACCCATTTGAAATGGCTGCCTCTGTACCTGCATCACAGCACACTTGTTCAACTACATATGAGGCAACCTTGCCTTTTAAATTTGAGTTTATGTTCTCTTGGCCATATTGAGGCCAGCCTGCACCATCAGAACACATTTCCCAGCTCTCAGAACTTAGCTCCTTACACTACTGCCATGACAATGTTTGTGATTAACTTTCCCAATAAAAATATCTTTCCCTCACACATATAAATTTCTTTTATACTTCCTCCATTTAGTCCTTCCAGCTGCAGCAATGTTTTGTCCTTAACTGCTGCTGCTCACGCCAAACAGTTTAAGTTGCACAATAATTCTGTCACAGATACACAGGTACCTTCTATTCAAGGTGAAATCTTGTGGAAGGAGTTATTATCAAGCGTTTTGATAATAAATTTATCAAAATTTATTATTAAAACCCTTGAGGTGTTCATTTGGTGAGATACCATCTCCTCTGCCTTGTTGAAACCCACTTCTTTCTAGTGGTTTCCAAAGTTATTTGTGCATAGAATTTTCAGAGTTCTAATAATCACCACCACAATATTTCTATTTATTCTTCAGCTGCCTTTCTAGCTAAAAATTAGCCAGAACTGCTTGTAACAAATCAGGAAAAAGTTGTTAAAAAAGATTTTGCTAATCTGGGTCATTTATAAAAGATGGGTCCTTTAGGGTGGATGAAAATGGTTTTTGTTTTCTGGGGGTTTTCCCTTCCACTGCTGTGTTTAACATGAAATCATAGAATCAACCATATAGCTAAGGCACTGGTTTTACATATGGATATCCATTATGTCCAGACAGCAAATTTGGGAAACCGAGATTCCTGTCCTTCTGGAAGGCCAGTACAGATGTCAGCTCCTCAATCCACAGCAAAGCATCTTTCTTTCTTGCAGGAAGGCAAATCCATTTTCTGGCAGCCTGGCTGACTCCATTGCCTGGGAAGGTGTTGTGCTAATTATAAATAGGGACGGTGGAAACGAGGAACAAATCTGGTTTTACTGAATGCACAGGGCGTTAAAAAACTCAGAATGTGGAAAACAGAAAATTCTGTGCTCCAGAAACAGCAAAAGGATGAGTTTTATTAACACAGCCTGGACTTGCTTGGTAACTTCTGGGATCGAGAGGAAGTGCTGGATAAGGATTGCTGCAATTTCTGTTTATAACACGAGTGTAAGGTTACACAGAAAAAAAAAAATTAGGTTAAAAAGAAACTGCAAGGGAACTCTGCTATTCATGGACAATCCGTCACTATGTTTTCAAGTCGCTGGAAATTCAGGAAAATAAGAGATACCAAGCAAAAGCCCAGGCGCTGTGCTCAGGAAAGGATGGCCGGGGCACTCAGCCTGCCTGACAGGGCCGTCTGGGTGATCCCTGAGGTCCTCCCTGACCCAAATATTCCATGCCTCTGTGCCACCTGGGATGGGAAATGCCACTCTGGGGGCCTGGCAGAGGCTGCTGTGACACCAGAGGTCAGCACGGGCACAGCTCCATGGGCAGCGCAGGACCGGGAATGTGCCCTGCGAGCGCTGTGACACAGCCCCGTGTGTGCCACAGCCCTCAGGACTGCCACAGCTCGGATCCTTCCTGGAAAAACCAGCTCTGGAGCACTGCTAATGTGTCACAGCTCTGGTTCCTTTTTCTCTGCCGAGGTCAGGATGAATACACGGGAAATGCAGATGTTGAGTTGGGACTTGGATGTTTATTGTTTCTTACCTATGGACAGTCTCACGAGGTGAGAGCTCCAACTAGCAAGTTAGGAAATGAAGGTAAAATGGAGAGCTTCTCACTCTTTCCAAGGTTATTTAAGCGACAATTACCCAAAAATGAGGTATTATTTATACTTCTGACATCTGTATTATTTATACTTTTGACCCAATAATGACCATCCAAGGCCCACAATGAGGACCTTTTTCACTCAATTACCGAAAACCACCGAAATCCATGAAGAAGAAGAAGGAAGAAGAAGGTGAAGAAGGACTTAGACAACATCCTAAATCCTCCATCTTGACTCACACACATCACTACATACTAAAATCCCCAAATCCAAGTTTCCAGAATCCCAACATTAATGGTCACTGCAGCCACGTGCCCACATCAGATCTAGTCTGAAATAAACTCCCAGCAGTCCTACAGGTACTAATAAAGTGTATCCCCAGGCCACAGGATAGAAAAAGGCTCGAAGGAGGCTACAGAATGAAAACTCATCCTAAAGCAATATTAAAAAAGAGGCTGGAACTCAAGGAAAGGTGCACTGAGGAGGCCAAGAGTTGAAAGACGGCAAGAATCAGTCAGACACGCTGAGCCTGCCTTCAGTTCAGTATCATTTGTAAAATCCAGGAGTTCTCCAGGCACTTTAGGGAAGGAGGAATAATAAATTATGAAGTTGGAGTGTAGTTAAAGATAACTTCCAGCCTGAAAATGAACACTTCAGTTGTGGGCAATCAGATAGCTCTGAATTCTGAGGGATGTGGAGCATAAAATCACAAGTGTAATAGAAACCATTTATGTAGGAAGTCTCTCAAGTCCATGTAATACCTTGTGATGGAGGAAAAGCAAACAGAAACATCTAAATTAAAGCAGGAGAAACTTTTTTTCAACTCACCCAGAACATTTTAGCAAAAAAACCCCCACAATTAGATTTTAACATATTTCGGAATAGAAAGACATTTCAGAATGGAATTGGCTCATTACTGAATAACACAAGAAAACTGTCAATGCAGGAAGAGTAAATATGTGACATTTGTATTCTGTGTTTGAGCAGGTAAAATGCAAGATGATGTGCCAACCTCATCTGAGGGAATGCTTCTGTTCTCAGAATAATTCTGGAGAATGTTAAAAACTGGCTACAAAGGCTACACTTTTTAAAATGAGACAGCACAGAGGTTTTGTTTGTAAGATTTTTTTAAAGGAGGCCAAAGGATTCAGCAAACCACAAAATCGATTTTCTTTACTGTTCTTTTTCCATTGGATCTCAAAATGTCAAGGGAACTTCTTTAGACTGGAAAGCAGCAGGTCCTGTGCTAGTGCTATTAAAGGGCAGATGAAACAACCTGGATAATTAGGAGCCCATAGGCCTGGCATCAGCCCTAGCAAAATAATGGAGCTATTCCTGCAAGTCTCAATTAATGAAGAATTAAAGAAGGGATGTAGAATTAATGCCAGTCAATATGATCTATTTTGGAAAACAGAACCTGCCAAGCTGGCATGGTATCTTTGAAGAGAGCACAGGAGCCAGGTGCTGTTCCATCCCTAAAAACTGAACTTTCCTTAGAAGGGAGATTATACATCAGCCTGACGTGAAACACCTGCCCAGCAGTTTTTACTGGGCCTGGAGTGTTTAATTGGAGTTGGTTTTTTTCCAAGAACTGTTCCTCTTCCCTTCACTCACGGCGTGCAAATGACAAGCCTCTATTAAACACAATTGTTCAAACTTTAATAGCGAAGGGAAGCTGCTGGAAAAAATGTTCCTAAATCTTGTTGAGGGGAAAGAATTCTTGCTGTGGTGCTGGTGTGGAAAAGGCTGAGTCTGAGCTTCATTTCCTCCACATTGAAATGATCTACTTTCTAAATCATTATCATAAGAAGTTCTGCTGCTTTGCAAAGACCCTGATGCAAATTCTTGCAAGTGGCACAAGTTTGTGATGTTTCTCAGCTGATGTTCTTTCAGCAATCCCAGCAGACCTAATTTAATTTCTAATCATTTCACCATGCCTAACACATTTTTTCTAAATTACTTCTGCATTTGTACTCAGAGGGAATACTGGCTGATTTTTGCTTATAAAGCTTTCCCCTTTCATTCCCATTGTTTCCTATGCAGAGGGAATGCACAGAGCAATTCTGTGATCAGCTGCTTTCACTCCATGCCATATTTCAATAATAATATGGCACCTACTGTGCATTCCATATATTTCCTTTCCCTCCCAAGTCCAACCTCCATCACATTACTCACAGAACCTCATTCTGGGTGCGGGACATTTTCTTTTAATCAGCCCAGCAAAATATGGGAGTGCACAAGTTCACTGCCAGAGAAAATGTGTCCCTTTTGTTCCTATTTAATTACATTTTCATCCTTTTTAGAGAAGAAGAATGGCATATTTAAAGCCTCAAGCTTTGTTAACATTATTATTCCCACTGTACCATAAGCAAACAGGAAAACAATCAGAAAGAAGGCAATAGTTATAAAATTACAGCAAATGTCTGGTGCTTTGCCAGACATATGGCATAAGTCTTCATAATTTCATGTCAGAAAATTTGTAACATGCTTCTGTTTATATTCTTTTCTTGCTTCAACCTTTCGTCAAGCTTTTGTTCCTCTTATGACAATTCTTTTCTTAATTTTTGCGTTCCTTTGAATGATCAAAGAAATTCTTGCCCAAAAAAGAATCATCATCTATTAAGACAATTGTGTCACATACTGAATTTACCTCCTGAAGTAATTCTCAAGGAAGTCTTTAGGGGTTTGTAACAAACAGGTTTGGTTAGTCTCTCTCCAAAATCATTAAAAAGATGTAAAGCTTCTTTCTTATCTTAGAACTTTACTTAATGCCCTCCTCAGAATTCTCTTCAGATTTGGAAACAAATGGACAGCTCAAATTTAATGCAGGGTTACTGTTCCTACACTGGGCAACTCCAGCCTCAATCCTCCTCTTGTTTAATACACCTCCAATTCTGAATTCTGACTTTTCTCAATCCCTTTGATGAACTACACAACTATTCTCCCTCTGTTCTCAGAGCCTGGCTCCATTCTCTCCAAATATTAGATCTGGTTTTGCCTCCTCCTCTTTTCCCCTCTCAAAAGGGAAATAAAAAAGGAAGCACAACCTCTCCACACAGGAAAAAAAAAAAAAAAAAAAAAAAAAAGAAAAGTATACCTTGCAGTTTATAATGACATGCATAAAAGAAAAACATCTGTAAATGAATGATACAATGCATAAATTTTAGTGTATCATCTGTGCAATGCCAGAAGTCTTTAATCAATACAACAGAGATCTAAAAACACATCAATAGCTGATTTCAAACTGCATACACTCCTGGAGAACATTAATTATATTCTCAGAGCTCATTTATAATGAGCTTTTAATTAGAGAGGATGTCCTCACATCTTAATTCTTAAAAGCAGAGAAATTAGGAGATGGTAGGTAATTCCTAAAATAACCTGCTTTCATGTAGAATTCTTTTTCTTTTATGATACCAGGACTATAAAGGCTCCTTGCTTAAAGACACCTGTGGCAACACACGTGTCTGATAAAGGAGGATTCCATTTCCTTTGTCAGCAGTAAGGATGGGTACAGGACACCCCACTAAAGGATGCCTCCTCTAGCATTTAGGAAAAGGTCAACAGGGCTGTGAATGAGAGCTAAATGCATTGTGTGACTCCCTCAGATTGGGAGATGACTGGCCAGTTTTTCTTCCCTTAAATTGTATTTAATTGAAATTAAAATAATTTAATCCCCTTTAATTGTCTCATTAGACATCGCCCCCCGCACTTTAGAAAATAAAAAACGACATCATCCTATACAAAACATCTGCACACAACTCTGTGTAAAAACTTTGCTACTTCCCAGTGCAGTTCCTCGTGAGAAACTCTCTTTGCTTGGACAGTAAAATCCAATCCAATCCAATCCATAAACCCACTGCATTCCTGGCAGAGCACAAAGGCCCTGATGTCTCTGTCGGGACAGACAGGTGCCATGTGTCACATCGATGTGATTTACCTGGTTTGCTTTCACTGGGTTTGCACTGAACTTCCTCCACGCACTCAGCAGGAAACCAGCCGATGTGTCCCCGGGTGCTGCCTTCCCAAAATCCACCTTCTCCGATGCTCAGCACTAGACAGGGCAGACACAGGCAGCGTTACACTTCTCCTCCTCACACAAACACACAATGATTGCATTGCACACTCACTAATCACTGAAAACAAGCAAACACTGTGCAATAACCACAGATGGTGGATGGTGGACGCTGCCACCCCCAAAATGGGCACAGAGTAATCCTGAAGCAGGATCATCCCTACTCAGTCTTTGTGACCACTCCCCAAATTCTTTTTTACCACAAGTTTCCTTGCCCTTCACACAGCTATTTCCATTTTCACTGCTGGATTAATCAAGGATAAATACATGGTAATGCCACTACCAAAAAAAACACTGTCTTGTCTGCTCAAATGAAGTGCTGAACCCATTGTAAACCTGCACCCACACTGAAATGAATTTTAATAATACATAAATTGATACCTCCTGCTTTTCCTGCCTCCTAAGGAAACATGTTATTTGATTTAGTGGGTAGCTCCAGGGATTTGCAATGCAGGTTGAGTAATATGATTTAAGAGTTTGAATACACAGCAAACACTTGAACCTCCCAGAGGTGAGACCCACAATGGAGATGCCTTTTGAAACATTTCAATGATGTTTTTTTTGCTCAACAGAAGGAAACAACAATGTGGAGGAGAACGATTTGTCAATAGGAAAAAAGGCTTTTATCTGGCCCTTCCAATTATCTTGATATTAATTCTAGGACTAAGCAAGGATTGTGACTAAAGCTTGCAGAGAAACAATTTTATTAGTAAGCAACTGGAGGTGAATTATGGTGATGGAAGGACCCTAAATACTTGCTCTGGTGTTTAAATTAGCATTATAGAAGTTCCTACAAACCACTGCCCGTTTACTATGCATTAGAAGACTATAAATGTACTGCTAGGAAGATGCTGTACATTAATATTGAAACAAAGGTGATATATCAACAAAACCAGGCTGATTGGGAATATGGATCAGACACACAGCACAGGTGCTCAAAGCTTCCCAAAATCAGCTCAGCCCCAACAGCCCCCGCTGAAAATCAAGGCTAATTAGACTGAATCCATCTCTGTGCTAAGGGATTCCAGTCCCTGGGATACTGCTCCTGCAGGGTATTTCAGTGCAGGAGGGACACAAAGGAGAGCTGCTTTGATGGTCTCCAACACCAGCACTTTTGGGGTTGTTAAAACCTTGCCAGGGTTTAAAACTCTGGCTGCAATTGAACTTGGGATCAGTGCTGTGACTCAGGGGCACTGAAGCTGAACTTGATTTGCACTAGTACAGAGCAGGATGAAAATTAAATCAATCAGAGCCCCCAAAAAAAGTTTAAATTCTTGGTAATGTGAAAGCAGTCTGATTTGAAACACCAGGGTCTGTAAAACTGCACTGGAAAATAAATGTTCACCAGGGTTTTTATGAATGCAGCCCTAAGGTATTTGTGATATCACTCACAGAGCACGGCTATCTACTAACAGAGACATTTGACAGCAAAATGTTTATAAATACATCACTTTTAATCCTTTTAATGGTGTATATTCCAAGAGACAGATCCCATGAACTGCACATTTACACACCACTGCAGTAAGAAGTACATATTAAATCCCAGGAAACATCCATTAAGGAAAAATCCTACACCTGGATGGGTCCCAAATTCACAATTTGTCAAGCACCTTTATGGCACACATGAAGAAACCTGTAACTCATAACTCCTATAAACCCAGCAAGTTATGGGATGCTGGGGCATGGCCCTGACCTTGGATGACACCAACAACCCTACACTGAAAGCTGAGCTGAATAAAAAAATGTTAGCATGTCTTTTTAAAAAAAATATATAAACATGGGGCACGATAAAAAAATACGCTGCTGTATTCCAGGTGTTGAAAATGTTTAAAGTCTGTGCACATTAACTAACACACATTGTCCATCTGATAATTCAGTGCTACATAAAACACTCCCTGATCCTCCATCCAATATAAATGGGGAATTCAGCAGCTTCCAATCCATTTTTACAATGTAACCTCTGCTCACCGAAGAACGCATTTCTTAGATATAAGGAACCAGGGAAACTTAATAACCTACAGGTATATATCAGAATTGTTGTAGAATCTTACTGCACATTGATTTAACTTCAGTCATAAAGAAGTGTAGGACTCCAGCCAAAAGAAACTTCCAAACGTGAGACAGTGAAGGAGTCCTGCCATTAATTAGCTGCCCGTTTTTTTTTTAATTTTATTTGAGGGGAGTTTTCAGCACTGAATCTTGGTCCTGATTTCACTGCACAAACTGGCAAAATGCTCAGAACAAAAACTACTTGGATGTTGAGACAGACTTCTCTAATTTGGTGTTTTATTAATCTGCCAGATCCGCTGACACTCCAAATTGAACGGATATTTCTATTTTCTCTAGAAAGAGAGAGGCGCCGGAAGGAGGAAGTTGGGTACTTCAAACCCATGGAGTGACTTCATGTGGTTGTGGCAGTGGCAGCTGATGCAAATCAACACTTTTGGGAAAAGAGATTTGCCTTGGAAGTCTGTCAGTGAGCGCAGAGTGAAAAGGGATTCCTACAGAGCACAATCAGCCCCACTTTAGCCCATTATTACATGAATTATTGAGTACCAGCCATCACTAACAGCCAGAGCAAAGGAAAAACACGTGTAGTCCTGCCTGAAGACAGAACATCCATGGGAAAGAGGTGGAAGGGTGAAGTGAGTGCTGCTGGAATGCAGCATTCAGCCTTCAGCATCCTGGGAAATGAAGGAAGAAGCAGGAACAGCCTGCTGGAGCTGCAAGAGGCACAAAGATGGCACAAGGGGCAAAGGAGGGACAGCCCTGTCTTCAGCTGATGAGCAGAGACAGACAAAGTGTTGGGGATGTGGGGGACAAGCTCATATTCCAGCACAGAAGATGAGCTCTGCATGGTTCTGCACCCCTAAAACCTTGAAATGATCTTCACCCCCGTCACCTGGTGCCATGAATAAGAAATTCTGCAGCAAGAGCCAAGGCCATAATAAACTACAGATCTGTAAAAACTGGCATTTCACTCACTCCAGTGTAAAGAACTTAAAGGATAAATAGAAAAATGTAATTTATCTGTTGTACCCATGAATGCTTTTTTCAGAATGAGGCCTTAATTCCTATCTTTTCTCTCCCAATAGTGTTTAGAAGACTAAGTGTAACAGATAATTTGTTACCAGCAAGAGATTTTCTAATCAATGTTTTCCCTGCTGAAAGACAAAACAATGGCAAATCAAAGGATAACTTTCTCAAGATTAACAATAAGGTTTTCTATTTTCCAGTGATTTTCCCCTTTCTTTTGGTAAAATCAAAAGGTGTGGTTGCTATGGCAAGAGCAGCCCAGAGGCTCCTCACACACAACCTGAATTACAAAAAGAATCTGATGTAAGAGTGAAATAAAGGTTCTTGTAAAATCAGCAATCCTGGGACATCTTTTCACAACAAAAGTGTGGTCTGAAAGAGGAGTTGGGTCCAATTATATGAACAAAACTGCAAAACAAAATTGGATAAGCACCAAACAACTGGGTAACGGGAAAACATGGACAGGCAGGTGCCGATCAGGAGCTCGGATTTTAATGCCTTTAAACCATTATACTCAAAATCAGCAATTATATATACTCAAATTAGATATAATTAAAATTAAATAGATATACTTAATTTTTTTTGCCAGAAATTTATATATATCAAATATTTTACAATATTATAAAACATTAATAGAATAGAGCATAGAATGCTTTCTGTCTGGCAAATTTAAGTGTATGGCAATGTATCTATTGTAATAATTACTCAATATACCACAAAAATTATTTTAATCAAAAGAACGTAGAATTTGTATCTTCCCACATTACAGCTCCCTCCACACCACAAGAAGAAATGAAAGCATTTTTTCCCAACAAATTATGGTGACTACTATTTCTAAATTCCTCGTGATATTGAAATGCCCAGGAGTGAATTATTCCAGGCAGCCTTCTTTGCAAAAATGTCAAGGAAATTTAAAGCCAAATTCAGGCCAATGTCTTTACAGCTGTTACAGGATGTACCTAAAATGTCTTTGTAATATCTAAATCAATTTTTAGTGCTTGGATAAACTGCGTTTTTCTTTATTGGGAAAATAAATAATCATATGGATTGGGAATGAGAGACCACGTTTTGGGAAAAAAAGACCATTTCTGCAACTAGCAAAAAAGAAAAAAAGAAAAAAAAATCAACAGAACAACAGTAAAGCATAAAGTTGGAAATCCATTGAAAAAAAAAATTAACAGCTGAACTAGCCTGTGCTGATGTAAGAACTCTGGGTTTGTGTCCTGAGGTAAAAATCATCTAGATTTTCTTCTTTGAAATGCAGGAGATTTTTAATTTGTAATTGGTAGAAGCATAACTTTTTTTTTCTCTCAGAAATAATTAACATTGTAATTTAGGCTTTCCCCTTGCTGAAATGTCTGATGTAAATTTTCAGAATTATTTATCTTTGGCAGGAGAGCTTCCAAACGACAGCCAATTTATGCAGGAGTATTTATTGGAGGCTGTGGTGTCTCATCCCTGGATGTGTCCAAAACCAGGGATTGGGACTGGATGACCCTTAAAGTCCAGCCCTGTGGGAATTCCTGGCCCTTTCTTGCTCCCAGGTCAGGGCGAATAAAACTCAGGAGATGTTGATTTTGAAGTCTCACTCTGAAATTTATTATCCTTACTTATTACAAACTCATGAGATGTAAGCTCTGTCTAACAAGTCGACAAAGTGAGCTAAAACAATGTCTGTTTAAGCCTATTTAAGTCCCAATTATCCAATCAACAGTTGACATCCGTATTATTTATGCTTCTAATCGAATTATGATCACCCGAAACCTGTAATGCCGACATCTTTCACTCAATTTGAGAAAACCACCCAGATTCGTGAAGAAGAAGGAAGAAGAAGGTGCAAAACCACAACTAATCCACACCTAAAATTCTCCATCTTGGCTCCTATAGATCACCTTACACTAAAATCCTCAATCTAAGTTTTTCACCCTGTGAGATCACACAATACTATCCAGACTATCTAAATTATCCAGATGATCTAAATTCTGTGCTATTACTCAATTTTAGAAGGCTTTTCTAAGGTCTCAGGTCAAATGAGGTGTTTACTTGAGGGCTGGCACCCTTCAATTCAGAAAGCTTGAAATTTTCAGCCTTCAGAGCTCCAACACATCCCAACCCCTAAAAACATCCTATGACTCCATGATTCTTTGATAAAAACACTGTGATGAAAAAACTGTGGCCCTACAGACATTTCTTGTGGTGGCGAAGGAAATGCAGCAGTTCTTTCCCAGCCTGAGTTATGGGAGCTGATCAAACCAGGGAGATAACACAGAGATCTTGACTTAAAACACCTCCTCACCTATTCTCACCTCTGCTTTCCAGGAAAGGAACAGTGCAAACAAGCACTTGAGGAAAAGAACCTCGGGGTGAGAAGACGACTGGGGCTACTAACAGAGCAACCACTGTCTACGTCAAACCTGCAAATGCAATAAGCTGCACGTAAATCCTCTAAATCTGAGGAAATGTGGCTCGGATGAAACAGAACTGAGGGAGCTGTGCTGTTCAACACTTGGCCCTCTCTGGGAGCTTTTTCCCCTTGCCATCAAGTTTCTATTATTTTTATTATTTTTCTGTTATTTAGGTGTCTACGAAAGAGTTTTGAGAAAGTGAGGGAGGGATGAAAACAGTGTGAGAAATCGATCTGCGCTGATTTGAGTTTTGGTCAGACATCAAACATTGCAAAAATCCACCCACTGACCCCCAGCTCTGCTGAGGAAGGCGCAGTCAGAGCCAAGTTTGCTCTTCTCCACAGTGATGCCCAAACTCGAAATCAGGGGAATTCAGAGAGAATTAATGGAGAAGGGGCCCCAAGCCAACCTAAATGCAGAGCCTGTATTGTTGTGGTGCCCTCAGCTCCTCTCTAACTCCTGGTGCTCCCTGTCCCCTGAATATTCCAGGCCAGCTGCTGACTGCTCAAGAAAGGATGTGTTAAAGTAGCCAAGCACGATGACACTGAGAATTTGTGGATGCTTTTACATCCTGACCCCTTTCCCACGGCCTCTGACAGCAAAGGGAACTCTCGTGCTGGAGCAGGAGCAAGTCCAGGTCTTTGTTACATTTTAATAGCACCACTCTGTCCTGCTCTTCAGGCACAAGCAGCTTGAAGGAATGAGTTAGGATAGGACCTGAGATGAGCCATAATTTATCATGTTAAGAACTGAAACCAAGCCATTCAAGTCAGGAGACAGAAAGGAAGCAAGACCAGTGAAGCTGGGTGAGATTAATATTCCATTTCACATTCATTTCATCCCTCATGTGAAAGAGCAGCAGAACAATACCTTGCAAACCTCTCAGGTTCAATTTTACTGCCACACTTACCCACACAAGGTACAAAATGCTCTTGAAGAAACAGAACAGCCTTTCTGAGGCTCTTCCCTCCTCAGTATTTTGTTTACTAATCTAACAAGTGCAAGAGCCCAGGAGACCAACTTTCCTCCTGCCCACAAGCTCTGTCTGTTGGCAATATCTCTGAGCACAGCAGGCGTTTAATAATCTTTCTTTTTCGAGATGACTTACAAGTGGATTTCACAAGGAATGGAAATGTTAGTGATATATTTGGATTGCCCTGCCGGCTGAGATGGCGCTGAAATAAAAGCAGAGTCACAAGGGTCAATATTTCTGATGCACAGAACGACTGACTTCCTGCCCAGAGCAGATGCTAGAGCTGCTGCTGCTGAGCTCCTCCTGCTCCTCTGACCACGAGGAAAGGAGCTGAGAGCTGCATTTGAGTTTACCACAACCCTTCTGTGATGCGCACACTGTGCCTGCACCGGAGGGCTCACGGAAAAGTCTGCTGGAGAATATCTGAGAGACTGAAATAACTCCCTGTTTTTCCAGAAACACTAGGAAAGGCTGAGAGAGTTGGGGGGAGGGCAGCCTGGAACAAAGAAGGAGCTGGGGAGACCACGAAAAGCAAAGCTGTGAGCAGGGTGAGACCTCAAAAGCTGTCAAAGCATTTGAGTCAGGTGGGTTTTTTCTTTCTATGTCAGTGAAGGATAGGCCACATGCATTTTAGGTATGTTTTAATATAACCCAGATTCTGAAAATAATTCTGATTGTTTCCTTTTCAGGTGACCAGAGCCTGCCTGCACCTGGAACTCAGACCTGTTACCCTCCCAAAAACTTTCTCTATTGCTTTATCTTCGTGGCCAAGAAAGCTGCTAATTTGCTCACGAAGAATTTTTTGAGCATTGCACTCTCTGAGTTTTGCTATCAAAGAGACCACTTAATTTCCAGTGCAAGGGACACAAAAGCTGATTCAAATTCATTCTACAGATATTTTATGCATGTTTGTGTGCATTTGGATTGTGGTACATTTATTCCTACGGCCTTTTAGATATAGAAGGAAGAAACAAAATAAATAACAACAAAATATTAGAAGTGTTTCAGTGAGGAACCAAACTAGCTCTCCTTCATTTATGGGAAAACATAAGATTAGGGCAATTCTGGTATAAATAAAGATATCAGATTTATTTTTGCAAGCAGCCATGGCTCTTCTCTCATGAGTGGCAGACACACAAATGATGTCAGTGTGTATGACTAACAACTAAAAATACAGCAGGTATTTTTGTACAGGCTACGTAATATCCTATTAATACAAGATCATTTTGTTTAGTTTACATTTTCTTTGAACCCTGCCCATTCACAGATTTCTCTGAGCAATTTCCTTGTATCACACACACTGTGAACTATTGTCACTCATGCACTTCCACCAGTTTTACAAAGAAAAAAAAAAACAACCAACCCTGCTCCATCTCCATCTGATGAAAACACTTTTCATCATGAGTTTAGGAACTCATCCCTCTCTGTGACCCTTCTAATTCTGCCAAGTTAAAAAAGAAAATCCATAAAAACATTTCCCAAGTAATCCCTTTCTCTAATATGTTGTCCTGGGTTTTTATCCCTGCAATAAATGCCTTGCTACATCTTTGCTGTGATTAGTCTCATGGGATGTCCTCGTGATGAGCATCTCCCCGGGGTCAGGCTGAGCACGGGGCACAACCCCACAGGAGAGGGGCCAAGACAAAGCTTTTCCATTTCTCAGTGAGGCTGTTTCCAGAGTGAAGGAAAAACTGAATTCCGTGGGGTTTAATATTCTCCCATTTCCTCCAAGCACCTCAGAGAGCAAGCTGCTAAACCCCAAACAGGCTGACTGGGCCATGGTCCTGCTAAGCTTGTAAAAGACCGAAAATACATCTAGTACCAAGAATTCCTGCTCAGAAAGAGGAAAAAAAGCAGGATCTCCTTATACTCAGCAGTTCTGGCACTCCCACAGCACTGAGGACTCTGAGTTCTGCTGCCTGTGCTGAGAGGGAGCTCATCCTGCTCACATGGAGTAATTTTTTTTTAAACATCACAGAATCCTGGAATAGTTTAGGTTGGAAGGGACCTTCAAGATCATCTTGTTCCAACCTTCTCCCAGTGAAAGGGACACCTTCCACTACCCCAGATTGCTCCAAGCTCCATCCAGCCTTGGACACTTCCAGGGATCCAGGGACAGGCACAGCTTCTCTGGGCCACCCGTGCCAGGGCTTCACCCCCTCCCAGGGAAGAATTTCTTTTTCAAATCTAGTCTAAATCTACCATCTTTCAGTTCAAAGCCATTGCTCCTCATCCTATCACTACACTTATTCCCTAGCAATAATTACATTTTGACCGAAACAGGGACGAGAATCCAGATTTAATTGGACCTGAGTTTTTGGCACAAAAAGTTTGAGCGGCTTCTTCGACAGCGTTACACAACAGAGACCTCTTTAAAGCACCACTGTCTTTTCCCTTGCACTCTTTGTTCTCTCCATGACCTTGCCGTGTTCATTCTGACATATTTTTTTGCTGCAGCTGAGGAAAACCATTGACATGGTAACACGAAAAAGGATTTGATCTTGTTCTGGAAGTTTTCCCTTTGATTAGCTCTGGGAGCCTGTCACACACTGCTCCAACCCTGCCATGCAAACAGCCTGAAATTACATTTCACAAGCTTTCATCCTTGGGAGTAACACTGACAATCCCTATGTGCACTTTTTCTTTTCCCAAACCCACTCCAAAAGCAGCCTCACACGTTTAGAAACCTCACCAGACTTTGCAAAGTTTTCTAAAATACTTTAAAACAAATGGAACTGGAAAAACTCTGCCAGATTTCAATTCAACGTGCAAATCACATTCTTGAAGCTGAAAAAAATAATCCCTGCAGGAATGATTTGCTGTGGGATGGGCACGTCCCTCTTCTAATGACAGTAATTATTAATGTGTTATTTTCAATAAACTTACATTTTACCCACAAAGAAAAAATTCCAGCCATAATTCCATTTTTATTTAGGCACTTAGAGTGCCTCCCCCAAATCACTGGTCTCACATCAAGACTACACCATTATATGAAAATATGAAAAGTGGCCTAATTCCTTCTTGCAATGTTTTCCAGTGACTGCCATAATAACTTAGAGCCAAGGGCTCCTGAATTAATTTTTCAAAAACATTAAACACTTTACTGAAATTAAAATCCTTTATTCTGGGGTTATTTTTGCATATAACAGTCTCAAAACCTAATGTAAACCACCTGCCAGACAGTGAATGCCTCTAAAATACTCAGCATTCCAGGCAACCTGTTGCAGTGTTTCCTCTTTTGCCAGGACACACAATTTCTGTCTTGCCTTTTCCCAGAATTGTCTTATTCTGGTGAGGAGAACCCGTGTTGTTGACATTCCACTCTCTTCATAATCAGAATATTCCTGCAGCCTTAAATCCAACAGGACAATTGAACATCTCTGTGTCCAACACCTGCCACAGAACTCATTCCTTGCCCATTGCCACCTGCCAGATCTCTGGGAACGCTGAGTGGAGAAAGTTATTGAGTACCCCCAAAATTTCATCCTAGTTCTTGTGCATCGTGAGATCACAATCACTGCTTCCTACTTGATCAGGGAACAACCTTGAGAACTGCAAAATTACCTTTTCAGCCCTACAGACTCTAAGTTTAACCTTCTCCCTTCGTCCTTGCATTTAAAATTAACTTTGCATGTTTTACCTTTAAGTGCAGCACCCTTCAGATTTCTGTCCTGCACGTTCTGAGGGCTGGAGTTAACAAAAATCATTAAACCCACAAACGCTTCAGAGTCAGTACATCCAAAAATAAAAATGCAAAAATACCTTCTAATGGCTCCCTATTTTCTTTTTTCCCAGCTACTGTTTGCAGGCTCAAGGGAGGAGGTATTTGAAGTCTTCCTTTGTGAGATAAGTAGCTCCCTCCGCAAGAAAATTTGCAGCTGCTTAACACTTTTATTTAGGACACTGAATTTATTCCCTTTTGTTTGATTTCCATAACTGTTGTTTGATTTGTATGGGTCCAACACAAAGTCTCTTTTATTTTGTTTCACCTGGATGTGCAAAACCACAGCCTCACACCTCACTCGGGGATTTTAAGCCCTGTGCACCCCATCTCCCATTTTTTCAGCTGTATCTGGATGTATTTACTGCCTTCGAAGCAATTACATTTATTATTTAATAATTATTGTTTTCAAATAATAAATCAAAGCTTGGCCTTGGTTTAAACCTGGTCTTAGCAGGGAAGTGCAGCAGTGAACAGAAATTTCACGTGCACCATCACGCTTCCTCCAAAATGATATTTACAGGAGGGTCTCCCTACTCACTCATCCCAAATCCTGTGAGGGGACATTTTCTACTTAACCAACTAAATTATCCTTGAGGAAAGGGCTTGAAGCAGATCTGAGCCTACCCCTTTTTCCTTCCTGAGCTGTTTAGACAGCTGACATGTTTAAAACTCCTTAAAGCCCTGGAGTGGTGCCTCTGGAATGGCTCCAGCAGCAAATTCCGTGCCCTGGGTAAGAGACAATGCTGCTATTACTGCACATAGTTGTGAGTTGTGGCAGCACTTTGAAGTCAGTTGGAGTTAAAGTGGCAGCTAAATACACATTGGTTACAAAACAGAGCCAGGAGCAAAATACCCTGCAAAGAAACAAGCGCGTAAAAAAGCACTTTCACCGTACAGGTTATTTCTACCTCTGTAAAAGAGAATTTGAACATCAAATTCCCGCCTAGCAGGAGAAAAGGTTTATTCCAAATGAATGAGGTGCTCACCTTTGACTCTGTCTCCTTTGTGCAGGTGAATTTCCCCTTCCCCTTGTGGTTGATATGGCTTTACGACGATAAAAAGTCTCCCAGGGACAGCGCTGTAGAGCTTCCTTTTGGGACCCTGATAATCCAAGGCAGACAGAGTATCCTTGTTGGCACTGGGACTGTAAACGGCACTGGAAATTGAAAAAAAAAAAAAATCATTAACAGCTTCGTCAAAAGGGGAGAGTTAATCATTTACCATCACGTTAGCAGGATTAAATTAAGCAGTGCATAACAAAACTGTCTCTCGGTAAGACACCTAACCCTGGAGAAAAAAAATACCAAAAAGGAGCTTTTAAGGGTTGGAATCTTTCAATATGAAACACGATCAATATCCACCTGACCATAATGGCCTAGAACAGAAAACACACAACATGAAAGCTTTCAGTTTTTCCGCAAATTAAGCTTGCACGTTCCCAGCCCCTAATTAAATTCAAAATTTATATGCCCATCATACATTGCCAGCACGTCAATTTGTCAGAGGGACTTGAAAATGTCTGTGTTTACAATTCCTGGGAATGGATATCTTTGTAACACAGAGTGAACAAGTGAGATCACTGAATTATTAACTAAATGGACTGAATAATCAAGTTACTTCATCACTCCAAGGCCCAGGGTTAAATTTAGATCTGCACAAAAGCCCGGTGCTTGTGGTTAACATTTTCTAAATGACCATTTCTTCTGGATGGCAATCACCTGCTCACTCAGTGACTCCAGAATGAGCCCAGGAAAGCCACAGGTCACCACCAACTCACAGTTTACTCATGGTGTATAAAAAAGGAATCGTTGAAAGGTGGTGAACGAGGTGTAAGATCACTCTTAAACCTGGGGAAAAATGAGCGAACTGGCAAAAAGACACGAAAAGAGGCAAATATTAAAGAGGGTGGGAAATCTAAAGGACATATTGTAACAAACTTGCAATACACTTGCAGTCAACTTTAAAAAAAACCCTCAAAGCATAAGAACTGGCAGTCTCAAACGAAGTCTAGAAAAGGAAAACATTCGTGAGAAGAAATAATATTAATAGAGATTGAGAGGGAAAAGTTCTTCCCTAACCAAAGGAAGAAGGGTGATTTAGTGGTGGTTTAGCATTTTAACACTCTGCCTGCCTTTGTGCAAGAAAGAATCTCAAACTGCTTTAAGTAAAATGAAACACAAGGGCTGGGATCTGCTAGGTTTTCACTTTTTTTTTTTTTAAACCAGTCTCCTACCAAAACAGGAGTCAGTAAGTCAATAGGTGCAGAAGTCTGGTAAAAACTCACACCTAGCGGATCTTTCCTATCGGGAACATTCCCGTTTTCCTGCATTCACCCTTTGGAATTGCATGCCCCTTTCACCTTGTCCTGTTCTATTACTGTGAGGGGGTGCTGCTCATGGTAAGCCACACTCAGGAGTTCAAAAGCAAGCTCTGGTTGCATGTCTGTGATGGAATTTGCACAGACACCTCAGCCAACTCTCACAGTTGTTTAAAGAAAGCCAGGCAAAGATGACGTTCAGATTTCAGCTCTTTTGCTCCGTTCCTTTTTCCCTGTAAGTGAAGGAACAATCATCACCATTAAAAAAAAAACAACCCAGATCTATAAACTATAGCTGCACATCTGATTTCCACTTGTATCAAGCTGTGTTTCTGCCTAGTCTGGTGGCAGCTATTCCCAGTGTTATCTCCCAGCATCTTTAACTGTGAGCACAGAAGATACATTCATTTTCTCCCTCACTGAAAGAGAAAAGGGAAATGGCACATTAAACCCACACAAGGAATGCAGAACTCCTCAGGCAACAGGCTCACTGATGGAAATCAGGACTTTTTAAGAAGACATCTTTCCTTTCCCTCGCTTGTCCCCAGCGTGGGCTCCAAGCCCAGCAAGTGCCATGCCAGGAAGGAGCAGGAGGGGGATGCGGAGATTTCAAGAGAGGTGTGGATATGTTTCCCTCTCAGCCAGAAGGAGGTGGCCATCCCTGGCAGCTCAGCCCTGACTGAGGCTGTGCTGGCACCTCATTCACTGATTCCTGTGGGGTAAGTTCCACAGGAAGGCCGTCCCTTCCCTTGCATTCCCAGCTTCCCAACCCAAACACTTTGCTAAGAAAGCAACAGCCTCATAAGAATCAAGAACAATTTGAAAGGGACCATCAAGACCATCCAGTGCCACCCCCTGCCACGGGCAGGGATACCTTGCACTGGGTCCGGTTGTTCCAGCCTGGCCTTGGACACTTCCAGGGATGGGGCAGCCACAGCTTCTCTGGGAAAACTGTTCCAGGGACTTGCCACCCTCTCAGGAGAAGAACTTCTCCCTAATATCCAACCTAAATCTCTCCTCTTTCAGTTTGAGAAGGCGGAACACCTGAGCACACGGGCTGCAAAGGTCACGTGAACCCCTTCCAGGCTTTCCAGCACGTCTCCACAACACAAATCCCACAAACCTCATTAACCCTTTGTCACAGTCTGACCTTCTCCATCACCCTGCCCCTTCTGGCTGCTTCTGCTCCACAACCCAACCTCCTGCTCTGCCAAAAAGGGCTTTTCCATCTCAAGGGAGCAACAGCTTCATGGTGACTGTTATTATTTGCAAATAATAAGCAGAGAAAGCAACAATTCCCACATCTAGCTGACAGTAAGTAGGTGGCCACACAGTTAAACAAAATCTGTGAGGAAAGTGTCACATAAGGTGCCATTCCTGACTGCAAAATGGGCCTGTGGTAAGAAAAAGGCATTATTTGCAGGAAAAATCATATATAAAATCCTTTTAGTTGTCTTGATATTTTCAGAGAGCCTCCAGCTCTCTTCTTAGTACTTGCACGTTCTATGGACTTCTCTGAAACAAGTCTTGGTGGCATAGAGGGAACTGGGCAGCTGGGCAGCAATTTCATTGCTATGTGATGCTGACGCACTAAGAGAAAGACCAAACTTTTATATCCACAAACTCTCAGGCATTTAATTGGTTCCCACTATCATACCTGAGCTACTTTTCAGAAAGGGAAGAGGAAAGTGGCTGAACAAAGTCAAAGCAAGCAAATACCTGCTTAGTCCAAAAAAAAAAAATTCTAATTGTTACGTTCAGCTCAAAGGATTGTTTCTACTTCTAGAATTTGAAGTGTGCTAACCCAGGAACATGGATGAAAAGGCACTTTTCATCCCATTCAGCTAAAATAATCACTGACTCTAAGGTAGAACCCTCCCTCTCTGGTGGCATCAGCAGAATCCACTGGAACACAAGCACACTCATTCTCTGAAAAGAACCTTCCAGCCTCCTCACTCCAACTCCTCATCCAGTTGAAGCCTCATTACAGACTGATCTTAAGCTGATACTGGGCTCTGTGAGGAAATGCCAGCCAAATTATACCCAAATCAGCTTTTGCCATTATTGTAACACATGACAAAGCAAGATGAGCTTGCTTTGCTACATAAACCACTGGCATACACAATCTGTACCCCCTTCCTTCCCTTTAATTCCACTCCTTCTAACATTCCAGACAACTTTGTCTCACAATTTACCAGATCTCCCCTGTCCAGCAGTATTGCTTCCATCACAAACTGTTCCTGGCAGTTTGGGTGCCCCAGGGCCAGGGAGAGCAGAGGAGCAGGCAAGGTAACAGAGGCAGCGTCAGCTACATGACATTTTCTTTTACTGACATGAAAACTCCACTTACACCTAACAAACAGCAAAGAGAAGCCAACAGCTGCATTTCTTGACAATGCCCAAGTCCTCTTCTACTCTGAACAGCAGAGATATAGATAGATATATAGATATAGATATAAGGAAACAGGACAGACAAAGTCTGATTTTCAAATTACTGAGTTAAACGTGTTTGGCCAAAACGTGTGAGCTCTGGTTCCCTCCAGCAGTGCTCAGCTATGATGCCCCCCTGCATTTTTGCAGCACTTTAACCCCTTGTCCTGCTGCAGCTCCATCTCTTTCACATTTGACAGGAGCTCCTGAGTCCAGGGCTGTGGCTTCTCAAAGCTGCAGCCCCCACATGTGATCAAAACTTAGCCCCAGCCCTCCACTTGGTTCCACGGCTTACAATATCTACACGACTCTAATTAGTCAGGATTTGCTCTCCAGTGGGACAGAGCTGTAGGATATTTGCCCACAGTGCCTGCTAGACCACATTACTCCCTCTATTTCACTCTTTGGTTCAGCACACACCTACAGAAGAGAGAACTGAAACAGCCTCAGCTCCATCACCCACGAGCAGCTCCGACACAGGTTCCAGTTCAATGAAGGGACCAGGTACCCAGTTTGCTTTGCTGTTAAATACAATCCTTATTTCAGCTAGGGGAAGACGTGCAAGAGCCAACACCTTGAGCTGGAGGTGCAAACTCTGTGTTAAGTCACTGCTGAACTTGAAAGTCTGCATGGCTGCTGGAGCTCTGCAAGGAAACTTTGGCGCTTCCAATTGAAACATTCACACTCGGGCATGGTCCACTGTGCTGAGAACGAACAACTACCCATTCTAGAGAGTGCAAATCACACAAAGGAACATGGCAGGCCAGCAAGGTGCCTTCAGGGGTGAACCAGCCCAGACTCACCTGATGTGCCTGTGCTGCTGCCTCTTGGCATCCTCTCCCAGCCTGTTGAGGGAGGGCGAGCGGCTCCGGGAGGACGGAGTGTAACTCCCCACGGTTTTTACAGTTCCATTGGGATTACTCTGCATCTGTTGGAGCAGGTGAGGGGAAAGGCTGCGGTGTGAAGAGGCTGAGGAGGAGGCTGACCACTCGGGGAGGTTGTTGATGTTCAGGTTGTTGTCGCTGTTGGAGCGGAGCAGGATCCGGGGGGCTGCCAAGGTGCTGGGAGGCCTCCTCCTCCTGTTGGAGTAGGTGGGAGCCTCCCTAAAGGGCACTGTGCAAAGACAGACAAGGAGGGTGATCTCAGATGATTTCACATTCGTGTGTGTTTACCACCACATGCAACATATGGCATTGTTGCTTCTGCAGAAAGTTCTTCTGCTGCACCTTGCCAACAGAGCTGATCAAATTATCTTTAGAACATCATTAAATCAAAAACAACACAGCGACATTAACCTGTTTGCTGGTTTGAATACATGGTGAGGCAACACCAGTGCCAGGAGCCTGCTGAACACTCTGAACTGTGCTCTAGGAAATGGGAAACATCTCGTTATTGCCAAGTTTGAGGCTCAGAAAGTTCATTTCCCTGCTGGGTTGTCACATTCAGTCAGAAAGGCACAGAACAGAGCTGCCCAGCAGAATTCCTGATGCATGGACTGGCAGCTTCCATCCCCCAGCTGGCACCCAAACTGGTCCAGCTCACGTTGAGGCCTAACCTGAAATCTGTGAACAGTCACCTTATCCCCATCTTGCAGGTTAAAAATCGAGGACACGGCTTCCTGTCCTGGCAGAACTCTATTACACTGCTGCAATCCCCAGGCATTCCCCTCTTTCTAATCCTGGCCCTCCTCCCACATCCATTACTATGGTATATGGAGCAGATCACCCCAGGGTAATACAATGGCTCCGTCACGTGCTGCATCCCAGAGGGAACACCATGGTGTCCAAAAGCTCCAAGAAACTCCTTAATGAAAGAGCCACAACACAAATCTAACTCAGAGCAGAGGGTCCAGCCCTCCATGGGTGCTGCTGGCACATCCTTTTTTCACACAATTTTCCAGATCTCCTTCACCCCACTCTGTCGGGTCAGTTTGCCTCAAGTGCAACTTAGAAGGCAAATTCCCTATTAAAAACGCACCCAGTTATCACCAGATGTGACGGAATTTCCTGCCCTGTCATGAAGGAATTGACCCCAAAACCTCGTGCTGCCCTTGATCCCCGTTATTGCAGCTGCCCTCATTAATTTCTCTCGGTGGGGCTCGCGGGGTCGCTGGACCTGAGCCAAAGTGCACAGATTTACATCCAAAAAGTCACAGTGGCATAACCAGCAAAAGGCAGCCAGGCATCATCCTGAGGGCTTCAATGAGCTGCTGTAATTCTCCAAGAAAAAAAAAAATCATATTTAAACTGGGAAAGAAACCTCACAAAATACCATCCTACATGTCTAAAGTGCCAGTAAGTGCCATTTATAAAGAGCCAGAAATGTCTACTCATTCAATACCCTTCAAAACCACACAAAAAAACAGAATAAGAATGTCTGTCATATTGTGCAAGTAAATAAATTCACATAAATATGAATATAGATAAGAATCAATCTGTCCTGCCTTGAAATAGAGCCTTTAATTGAGAGAACAAAGCAAAATTTAAGGTTTCAGTGCAAAACTGAGAGTGTATTTATAGCATAAAATAGAGATGGAACTGCGAGTAAAAGAATGGTTTGTATCATTCTCACCAGAGTCAGTTTATGATTAGCTACAATTCTGAATATTTTACAATAACATCCTTTGTATTTCCAGCGAGTTGAAACTTTCTCTAGTAAACAACTCGACAGCATCAGAACAACCAAACACGGGAACAGCGTGCACAGAAAGGGCTTCAATTCATTTCCATGTTTCCTTTGGAATAAAGGAAATAGCCTTTAAAAGCTGTTAGAGGGGAGAAAGCCCAGAAGCCCAATGCTTATGTTAGAAACTGGCAGAAACTCTCAATAATTTGCCTGACACTTCAAGCCTTTTCCCATTCCATATTTCTTTAAGGTTTCAAAGCAGCCCAGGGTGTCATGAGAGCACCTTGGTGCTTCAGATGTCACAGTGAAAGCCCCAGTTAGTGCTAACTTAGAGCAAACTCACAGCATTTATCTCCAAAACTGGCACACACAGCCCCTTAGGTCAACGTGTGGGGCAGAGATGCAACATTCCTGCATTCCTTTATTTTGGACATTTGGAATACAGCTCCAGAAATCACTTCACTGAAGATGGGGATCCTTCCCAGGTACAACAAAGCAGAATTCAGTCAAGGAGAAAACGCACAGACTGAACACAGGGGATGTTTGGCACACTCAGGTTTCCTGCCTAAAGGTGTTAATGCTGTTCCCCAGGTCACCAAAGTTTGCCCTGGATTTAGCAAAAATTTGGTCTGACCCTCAGGTTTTAATTTCTCACGAAGCTGAAAGCAGCCTGCCCAGCCCTCCCAGCCACAGGCTGAGAAAACCAAACCTTGCCAGCGTTTTGGGGATGTTTACTGGGACTCTGGATGGGCTGGTGGGATCCCTGCTGGTGGCAGGGGGAGGGAGGACAAGGACAGGGTGACAGCACGGTGACAGCACGGACAGAGAGCTGCAGGGCACAGCTGTACTGACAGATTGGAGAAACCCCCCTCCAGGCACCAGAGGAAAGGGATTCTTTCTCCCTCACACACATCAGGAGCATTTCACAACCCCATTTAAGAGTTTGGCTTTTTGTTTTGCTATTAATGTTCTATTCTTGAGGAGAGAACGACGAGCAAAATTAGCTTTACTACAGGAAATAAACAGGGAAGGGGACAACTAATGACACCAATTGATGCGTGTCTAACACAAATGTTTTATAGAAAGAGTTAAAAATAAGCATTTCTGTGCCTGAAGTGATTAATATTCCACCCAACTGTTTCTTTTCCCCAGCAATCTGCAAACTGTAAGTGGGTGGGTATTTTTTTAGCTGCTTCTTATCAGCATTATTTATATTATTTTCACAATTAAAAAACAGAGCCACAACACAAAATTATGAAACGCAAATGTCCCTGCTTTAGTCCCTGTTGGACTCTGCTTTTCCCTAATATTTCACCACGTTTCAGAACTGCAAGGATAACTGTGGCAAAACTTGTTTGGGAAAAAAAACCACTCGATATAAAACGACATGAAAATGCCTAAACTAATTCCATGCCCCAAAAGTTTAAATATATCATCCCTAAAAGCATGCTTGAAAGTACCACATAATCCTTCCTCCAGCTCTCAGAATTCTATTCCTGGCACTTCATACATCTGAAGGGGCAATTCAGCACCATTCACTGACAAAATTCATCCAGAAAAAAATGCTCCCATATCTCCAAATGCATTTCTGAGGGAACAAAAACATTTTTATAACTACTTGATTCTTCAGAGAAAACCCTAAAAGGAATAAAGTCACATCCAGCTTTAATAACCACTTGCCTAAATGGACTAACATCAAATAATTTTGAGAAAGAAATCGCAGGAACTGATTAATTACAGAGTCACTAAGCCCATCATATTAAATGTACACAAGAAAACACCAGTCTGAAACATCAAAGTGTTCTGCTTTCATCGCTTACCTTCTTTCTTTGTGAAGGCATTTAACAAAGACTTCATTTTCCCTTTTTACTCTAGCAGCAATCCCCTCATTATATAACCTTTGCAGGGAAGAAAGAGGCAAAAAAATAATAAAAAAAATAAAAATATTAAAAATAATAATAATAATTAAAAAAAAAAACCAACAAGAAAGCTACCCAATTTCTACGTGTTCAGGCTGGCTGCACCCTGACATAAGCAGCAGGTTTCTGGGCACTGTGGAATTGCGAGCATAGCTGGGCATGCAGTACCCAGCGTTCTGGTGACAAAGCCCACCCCACATTCTGTCTGTCAGCTGGGAGCCAACTGTGCACAGACTGGAGCTGCTTTAAAAAAAAAAAAAAAAAAAAAGGGAAGAAGGAAAAAAAAAAAAAAGCGCTCCTGCTATCTGCCTCTCTCTCTCTCTCTCAGCATCAGTCATGTGAACCTGCCGCCACCACAGCCCCGCAGAGCAGACGCGGCGGGACCGGGGAGCTCCGGGGGCCAAAAATTCCCATTTTCCAGCCTGGAGAGGCACCAGAGCAGCTGCGGCTGGGCACGGGAAAGGCTGGGAGCTGCCGAGGACCTGCCCTTCGCTCTCAACTCGTACGGCTGCCTCTCGCTGCACAGAGCATCCCACCGTTTATTCGCTTGTTGCTGTTTACTCACTTTTTGCAATCTATTTCCTTTTCCCTATCTATTTCCTTTTCCCCATTGATTTCTCCTCCTGCTCTTCACTTTTTGCTATTTATTCCCTTTTCCACTCTCATTTCTTTCTTCCTTCCAAAGAAGCAATCTGAGAAGAAGCACAAATCGCCCCAAGCTTCACACGATGAGGATGGATCCAAAGCTGCCACTAAACAGAATCTCTTGTCTATATTCCTATATTCCAGCTTGAAACAGAGGGGATGATACCAGCACAGTTATTCTCCCCTCCCCTTCCATCACATAATACAAGAGAACTTCTTCTCAGACCAAAAAGAATTGACTAAGCTCGTCTGGTAAATTCAGTGCAGGTGCCAGGAAATACAAGATGCAGCCAGAGAAGTTTGTGAAGTCCTAATTCTGAAATAAAAAGAAACCCAGGGATAACTATGCTTGCCAGTGCAAACATGCTTCCAGAGGAAGAGCAAATAACTGAGACAGGCACATAGGAAGGAGGGGGAGGTGCTAAAAACCACAAAAATTTCAACCAGATCTACTTAAATCTGTGATACAAAGATTCCAAAGGATAGGAAATTCGCGGTCTTAAAAAAAAAAGAGTAACCTACATTGAAAAATTGCCTTCTAATCATATAAACTATATAACAGGTAATAAATATTTATTCCATTTCAGGCTTCTCCACTGATCACTAATGCATCTGTTTGGAAAATCAAGGGGTTGCTTACTGAGAAAAGTGCTTCAAGACAGACAGAAAATAAATTACTTAAATAGATTTAATGTCTGTGTGCAAAGTGATCTCACAGTTACATAGCACTGAAAAGAATTACTAAGCATAAATAAATTGAACAGTTTAAACTTAATTTAACAACCCAGTGCTTAATTTACAAAGAAAAGAATATTTCCCTAATATAATTTTACATTTTGGTTCAATTTATTTTTGAAAGCAACTACCCTTAGCAGGTGCAACTCTTACCAGAGGAAATGGACACAGCACATGTGCAGCATTAAACATCTTTATTTGACAGGAATTTGACCTTCTTCTTGAATTCTAATAGATGCAAGGCTTCCTAAAGAACAACTTTGAACTTTTCTTCTTACATTTATAAATATGTGCATTAATTAGCTGCACAGAAGAATCAATACAATTTCCAGAACAAGAACTGCTCCACTAGGGCTGTGCCACTAATTTGAATTATCACCCTGTGTAGGTTCCATTTTCTAGTATCTTCATCCAAGCCCCCAGTTATATTTAGAGCTACAAAACACAAAGTGGGTGTTAATGGAACCCTTAAACTGCTTTTTTCCTTTCTCTGGGTGTCAGTGGTGGAAAACAGTGACAGCCCTCAAGGACAGGAATCAGGCCAGGGAAGGGTTAACTCAATCCTGCTCATTCCTGTCTGTTCATATCCAGTAAAATAAAAACAGACAGGCAACTGTAGTCAATCAAAATCAATCCCAGGGGGGATTTTTATTAGATTCTTGCCGGAGCTGTAACATTTCATCATCTGGAGGTTTCTAATCAGTGTTATAAAAACATCCAAAATATGAAAGTCACTTGAAATTATTAAGTTTTGTGGGAATGGTGGGAACTCTTTCAGACCTACACCATCAGAGAGATCACCTGATGAGTGATCATTTTATTCCACTGAACTGTCTGTCTTTCTCCCAGCACAGGAAATATAATTTCTTCCTACCAGGCAGAGCCTCCTACAATAACCACTATTGTACAATGGGAAAATGTGACAATCAAGGAAGTCAGTGAACACTTGCAGCTGCAGCCTTTGAGCTTCTCTCATTTTCACTAATAGCTTATTAGAATTTTGTTTATTTCAACTGAAGTTCCAAATTCTTCGGTGCTGGGAAATTAAAAAAGAGAATATTCCAGCACCTTCCACGCCTTCCTGGAAGATTTTTCTGCCTCGCAACTGTAGCCTCAGTATTATCACCTCAGAACAAAAACTTAATAATTGGACTGTGCCTATGCCCAAGCATAATATAACCCACAAGCCATTAGCATCCTTAATCTAAAAAATCATGAGGTTTCCAAATAAAGGTGAGGCAAACCCTCGTTTCCCTGCTCCTTTGGTAGGTGCTCAGAAAAACCCATGGGAGCTCCACATGGAGATGTCTCTGAGAGGAAAAGGCCACCTCAAACAGAAACCAAAACAGGGCTTCTCGGGTTAATTTTGGCGAGCATTTCTCGTGCATTTGTAAAACCAATTGTTATGGGTATTTAAATCCATAACCCCCCTCAGAAATCCATGGAAAATCAGTGACTTACACTCTTAAGGACCTATTTTTAGGCACTGAGATGCCCAATGTTCTTATTTAATCACCCCTCCAACACACCTTGAAGGCTTCTTAGATCATCGTTGACCACAGCTATGATTACCATGATTTATTCTTTCTTGATTTTGTCCATTTTGGAGCTCCTGTCAGAAAAATCCCTCTAGCTGGTACATCCATCTAGGTTCTTGTTAAAAATTCAGTCCTTAGCATGTAGAAATGCATTTCTCTGCACTGTAAAACAGGCTTCCCATATGCTAAGCCACCAAATGGAGAGTTAGACAAGAAAAGAGAGGTTCAAATATAGACTGGGAAGAACAGAAAGGCTCTTGGGGGAAAAAAAGGAAAAAAAAAAAAAAAAAGAAGAAGAAGAAGGAAAAAAAAAAAAAAACCAAGAAAACCCAACAAGCTAGGCTGCCACACTACTTCTAGATCTCTGACTTACTCCAGAAAGCCATAAGGTGGTAATGAACCCAGGCAGATTCAAAAGGACTCCACCTCAGAGCAACAATCAAACCGATTTTATAAAGCAAAGGGTTTGGTGGGGTTTTTAAATTTATTTTTCTGAATTAAAAAAAAAAAAAAACCTGTGGCGTTTGCTGAGGGAGCTGCAGTTAAAGCAGCACAGAAAGAGAAGCATCTGAGCCCACTGAAATGCTGCTGGGAGAGCCCAGGCTGGGCTGACCTGATGTTCCATCTCTGTCAGCAGCATTTTCGCACCCAGCTACCCCTGGTATCAACCAGCCTTGGGGCGCTCAGCCTGAGCTCAAGGGTGGAACAGGGGCAGGAGACTGTGTGTGGGAAAGGACAGCAGAGGGATGGCTCGGGAACAGATGGCAGGAGTTATCAATTAGAAAAGAAAGCAAAAAATAGCAGTGGGAGTTGCAGAGCCATGTGCCAGACAGCCCTTCCGTCACCCGGCATCGCCGCTCCCGGGCTGTGCTCGCTGTGACAAGGGCCAAGGAACCCAGAACCCTCCCAGAAAAACCAACAACAAGGGCTTGGAAAGGCTCTGGGCTCCGAATGGCTCAATCAGATGCAGTTTCTTGTGTGGTGGAGAGATCTGGCCACAGAGTTCAGCAGAAAACACTTTACCCATTTTATCCTGCACTTACTCAAAGCATAGGAGGTGTATGTGGTCTGATGGCACATCCCAAAAGAATTTAAAAGTTGATGAATCCACAGTTGCCACACATAAATTAAAATCACAGGAAGTAAAAATCAATCCCCCCCCCTTTTTTTTTTTTGCCATATTCAGATGATTATAAACTAGCCCTCACTAAAATTACAGCAGCAAGGCAAGGAAAGCATTCAAAGAGCTGCATGTGCCTGAGAAGGGAGACCAGTTCACCTCAGGGCTTTACTTTCAGCTGCTCACTCATCAGGGAGAGCCAGAGGACCTTCTGGGTAGATCACATTTAAAAATTGCTAATTTTTAGTATTATTTATAATACTTAATGCCATATACTTAAGTATATTTAGTGTTAAGTCTTGCTTCAAAACTTGCTACATGTCAGAACAAATGTCTGACATCTCTCTGAGAGGTTGGAAGGTACCAAATGGAGAAATTATGATCCAGAAGAGCTTGAGTAAGATTCAAAAAGAAAAATTTACCAGGATCTATATGGCAATAGCTGCAAATATCTGAAGCTCTGCCTGCAGCAATACAGGTACATAGATCAGAATTTACCTGAGAACAGAAATAAAACCTCTGTCCCCAGGGATGAGAGGTGGCTTTGTGTGAGGAATCTGGGTCAGGGGTGCAGAACAACAGAAGGTTAAAAGATGGGGAAATTAAACTCTCCAATTCTCTGTGAAAGGCTGGAATCCAGGAGGAAACAATGGCCAATAATGAGGGAAATGTCTTGCAAGCAACAGCTTGAAGAGAGAGAGAAAAGCAAAAGCAATGAGAGAAAGCTCCAACAGCTGAAGGGGAATTTAAAAACATGATTGAAATCTATCAGCAATGTGGAAGCAAGCAGGCAATCTGAATAAAACATGGCTGGCTGTTCTAACAGGTACACTGCGATGAAAGAAGCAACTTATCCAAACAAAGCTGTGTATTTTCTGTAGGTCTGGTTGGGGAGAACATTCTCCCTGGAATGGGAAGGCCAGCTCTGACAAGGCTTTCTCAAGGTTTTATACTCTCAGAGCACTCACAGCCCCTCATTTCTGTTATTAGCGTTTGGGTTGAAAGTAACATCCACTCTTACTCTGAATAATACAAATAACCACAATAAATATTTGTGCCTATCCTCCATCCATCTGTGCACCCTGACAACAAAGAGTTTTCTCTGCTGGCCGTGAAGACAAGTTAAAATAGAATCTTTTAAAAAGTAAACAGTTCCTGTGAACTCTTTCGGAAAAAAGGCAATGGGTGATTTGCAGGCAATAAAACACAAAACTACTCGTGGTAATTGATTTCTTTAAATATGAACTGGGCTTATTTCAAGGTGTGTTTTCATCAGCAAGCAGAACTCCTCCAGAGCAGTTCATCTTCACACAGCAGCAAACTCTTGAGTAACCAGCTCCTCACAAGTGCCGTTGAAGCAAGAGATTATTAACAACTCGTGCAGCATTTGGACAGAAGGATCCATTTAGCTCAGGCTATCAACTCGAACTGAAAGCAGTCAAGTGTGAACCCCTGAAGCTGCATTCTTTTACTCCCAACAAGAAGAGAGAAAACAGGAATCAAATACAATTATATCCCACTGCAAATTCTTCTGCTCCCTAAACAAGCTGGTGAGAGGACAGTGCAATTTTCCCCACAAATAACACACCGGGAAATCTTGTCCTGATGCAGAAGGACTGAAGCACACAACAAATTAATTTCATTCCTGGCATTATGTATACATTGAGTTGGGAAAAAATATCGCTTAACATCAGGGGGCTGTGCATATCCCAACCCACGTAGTTTGTGCTGGAATAAAAAAAAAATAATAACAAAGATGTGTCATTCAAAGGGAATTTTCATGGCTGGTGGCTCCTGTAACAAAGACTCTGCTAAGTCTGACACTGATGGGCCTCACATGCAACGCTTGAATTTGCGGTTGCAGAGGAGAACAAGGGACAAGTGAAAGCTCACAAGGTGCTCAGCAAAAATCTGCACCAGTACTGGGTTGCACAGTGCATCTGTGTGCTGGTGTTGGACAGAAATCTAATTTTGCCTTGGTGCAACTTTCTTCCTACCAGAAGCTCTCCATGAATTCCTTAAATCATTATCTTGTTCCAGGCTTTATTCAGTGATTTGATTTCACTGCTTTAATCTAAGTGTGAACCTCTTTAGTAAATAGTGGGACAAAGCATCTGTGCTTCTGAAAGTGTTGGTGGATCGTGTCAGTTTTATTTAGAATAACACCATTTTCATAACTGAAAAGAGTCTATTGCTCTGAATGGGGAAAAAAAAAAAAAGAAAAGACTGGACTCTCGTAGAAGTTTCAAAATATATAATTGGTCAAATGTTAAAGTTCATGCTTGAGTGTAAGGCAGCCAAAGCAGGTAGGGAAAGAAAACAGCAAAGAAAGAAATTCAGAGCATTTTCTTTTATCTCCAACTCCTCCTTCTTCTCCAACTCTTAAATCTAAGTCCTCTGCTGCCATTTTTCAATCTCATTTTCCCTTCTTCTCATTCCTACAGCTGCCTTTCACTGCTTCCCTCACCAATTCCCTAAGGATAATCTTCCTGCCACCCAGATTCAACAGGAAATAAATAGAACGTAAGAGTAGGCCAGGAGAAAGACTTTCTAGAAGAAACCACGTCATGGCAAAGTTACATAAAACTGGCAACCAAGACAAATGGATGGGGATAGAAGAGGAACTGGACACAAGAAAACAGCATCTAGAAGAGGAAGATTCGTGGGAGGTTGCAATATTTAAATGCATAATAATAGTGGAAATAACCCAAAGTTTAATTGTGAAGAGAGGAGGGCACAATCAAGCAGTAAATACAACATTACTGTAAATTTTTCCTGGCTTATTGCCCTTTGAGGGGAATCCTTTCATGGAGTAAAGAATTCAGCATTTTATTGAGGATACAGAACTGAGCTTGAGATGCCAGCAAAGGAATTGGAACTCTGGGAGCTTTTCCCTCTGCTGGCTGCCTTCCCACAGGTACTGCCACTTTATGAGGTATTTAATGACAAAAACCTGCATTGCCACTTTCATTCTCATTTTACAGCAGAGCCCATTTTTATCCCGGCAGAAGCGTTGGTAAGCCAGAAACTAAGCACCAAGAGAAGTGAATTATTGACTCTGCAGCCTCCCTGAAGCCCAGGAATCTGCAAGGAGTGAGAAGAGAATTTAGGGAAAGAATCCTGGTGGGGGTTTTGAGTGTAGAAAGCAAAAAGCATTTCTGTGATTGCAGGTTTTGCTTCTCAAACGTGGAGCTTGTGAGACCCATCATTATGGTACCCCACATCATCCTCAGCAGAGTTATTCCCCTCTTACCTAAGTGACTTTCAAGAATTCTTCCTCTGCTCTTATTCTTATCATCTCAGTTCTGAAATGAACCTAAGAACCAAATAATTCACACTGACACTTCTGAGAAAAGGCACATTTGGGCTACCTGAGCAGAGATTCTCACACTGCAAACTTCCAGTTGTCTTTCCTGCTGAAGATGGGAGATGCACAACCATTCACACCCCCCAAAATATCTTCTCTCCTAAACAGGGGACTGCAAGCTCTACCCAAAGCCATGTTATTAAGCAGGATCTTCAAAAGATAAAACCCAATAATTTAAGCTGATAATTGTCTCGCTATCCTTAGCTCCATTTAGACATTTGGTGTTAAACAGAAACTAAAACATTGCTGCCTTATTCATTAAAATAACAGCATTTTAAATTGTATTAGTAGCCTACATTTCTTCATCTCCAAAATAACTGCTAATGAATCATGCTGGTATAACTAAGAAAGGATAAAAAAAGCCTGCATCCGCTGAGGCAGGGGGTTATCTCTGTACAAAGATGTAGGTGTTTGCAGCATTTCTAATGTTCTCAGTGCTGGGTCCCATTGAGAAAGCAAAGCTTGCTCACTGAAGGGGTTTTGAGGCGGATTAATGATTTAAGTGATGTCACAATACTATCCCTACTTCTGCTTCGAGACATCACGCGTGTTTTACAGTAGTTGAAGATGTTGAGGGAAGACTTCTTTTCCCCCCATCCTGTTTCTGGATGCTTCCAGCAGATAATGTTTTGTGGGTTTAGATTTTATGTAACAAGGATACCAAAAAAGGACTGTTGTTAAATAGGTTAGTAAGTCAGAGCAGGTAAATAAGATCAATTGAAAGAATAAAGGAGGTGCAGGTTCTAAACCCATCGTCGAAAAGTAATTTTATGTACAAACTATTTCAGAAGCAGTGCCATCTATTCTTACACTCCTGGCATAAATCTGATGCTCATTAATTCAGTGGAAAATGCATGGCTGACATCCAAGACATTACTAAGAAAAGAGAAGAGTTCTGGATATTATTTGGCAGTCCCACCCCCGGACATCATGACTACTACAATGAAATTTGACTTCCGTGTTCAAGTTTCAAAATAACTCTGTTTTCTTCCAGACAAGAAGTGATGCAAATAGTTCTAATGCACATCCCTAAAAAAGAATGGGATCAGAGGAAGGAGAGGAACTGTATTAATATGGGAACTGCATTATGTTGCTCTCTACTAAGTCACGGCACCTCAGATGCAGATTCCTGATGTTTCTGAGTGGCTGCAGATTGTGTTTAGGACAGGAATTATCCTCACTTTGGTGTCACCTGTACACTGGTGACACGTGTGTGGCTATTCCAGGTGTCCAGCAGCATTTTCATTGGAGGAAGGATCATTTGGCATCAGCCACCTTAGGATCCAGGCTGAGGCCATCTACAGAAGCACATCTAAATTAAGATGACGACTGCACTCACGAATTCAAGGCACAATTCAAGGCTTGAAATGTTTCAGGAATGAACTGTGCATCTTTATAAACAAAACCAAGTGCACGAAGAACGCACTGTGTATCCAGAGGAAAAAAGTGGATAGGACGGAAAACATAAAACAGGGTGACATCAAATATGCATTTCAGGTATCACATTAGGAAGCTTCAGCTGAGAAATTAATTCAAATTGCTTGCAATATTTTTTGTTTGCTAGAGACCTAAACCAAAGGAAATACCCAGCCCTCAGCTCCACCAGTGGAGTTTCACTGGGAATAATCCTGCAGGCATTCCCAGCAGCTCTGGCTTCTGAGGAACCACTGCTAGAAACAACAGAGAAGTGACCACAGTCCCCAGGACACCTCTGTTACCACAGGAGACAGAAACACAGTCAGAGATTATTCCCTGTGTCAAGGTCAGGAAAAGCCTGAAGTCATTCCCTCAGCTGGGTGGTAAAACAGAATATATAGAAGTTTAAAAGCTGAGGGATGCTTCTGTAGAATCCCCTTAAGTAAGTTTTCCACAGAGTTTTAACACATCTTTCCTGGCCAAGAATTTGGCAAGAAATTTAGAGATAACTTATGCTAAGTCCCCCTTTGGCTGGGACCAGGCTTCCCTTTGGGTTGGGAAGGAACATCGATGGAATTATTAGCAGAAAAGGAGAAGAGACAAAGGGGGCTCACAGGACACATCTGAGATCAAGAAATAAAGTATAAGTGGAGGTGGAAGGACTGGAAGACAGGAAGAAAATACACTAAAACTCCAGTGGTTCCCAGCAAATCTGGGAGATATCATCAGGAGGAGTTTCCAGTGGAGCAAGTGAGGATGGATTACTGCTGTCAGTGCTCTGTGGCTCAGGGAAGTGAGTGTCAGTCAGTAGGACACGAGGCAGAGTACACCCCAGGGAGGGAAGTGCAAGCCCTGAAATTTCCCTCAGGGTCTGAACACCAGGCACCATTTTGAGGATTAATCAAACCATTCAGCAGCCAAGAGCAATGCAGGAAATAGTGAAGATGCAGGAGCAAGCTGGGATTTACATTTATGTAGGAGAGGCCATGGAAAGGAAAGGCTGTGAGGATCCAGTGAGAGTCTCAGAGTTCTGATACTGGCACAAAGGCATCCCTTATTCTATGGGTTGTTAAGTAATGAATAAAGGGAAAGCCACAGCTGTTTAAATCCTAGTCCCAGTAAAGGTGATGTATTTTTTTGCTCTGGACTCTCAAGGGACTGGAATTTCAGTCAGGAAATAAAAAGCCATGTGAATGATGCAAGCCAGGACTGTTCCAGAACCAGAGAAATGGACCTTTGTAGGATAACTAGAAGAGACTACAGGAGATTTTCTGATCATGAACTGCCAGGAGTGGACAGCCTTATCTGCAAATAGGTGTGGCTGAGTGGTAAACAACATCAGAAACAAGCCCCAGATTCTCTCCCTTTACCAATACCTCACTCTGCCTCAGCGCAGATTTGGGTTTCAAATCTCACTAACTGAGCCTCCCTGACCAATTTTAACCTTCATCTGTGTCCCTCAAAGGGTGAACTCTCAGGGATTTTGTTGCTATGCACTATTATGGCTGGGAAAACCTTCGTAATTCCAACTGATCTTTCTTATCTCTTCTGCCACTCTCCACTACAGGAAAAAGGAGAGGGGGAAGCAGCTCTCTCCTAACTAGGACCATTTTCTTGGCTTTTACCACCATGACATCTCTCAATATTCTGCATTTTCAGTACATATTCAGACCAGGTGATGCCTAAAGTCAGGAGCAGAACAAACCTCCCAGCTGTTAATGCCAGGTGAGAAACACATCTTCACTAACAGGGAGCTCTGCAAAGAAAAGACATGCAAACACCTATAGGAGAAAAGCAGAGGGGAAAAGAAGCCCCGAGGTCTAGGGACTGTGTTAGCAGTGATGAATAGACCCCATAAGCATTTAACTGCATGCAAAGGTAGTGTAAGGGCAGAAAGTTCAGGAAACTGGCTGGTAGAAAATGACACCAATGCTCCAGAAATGAAGGAGCTGAGGAGGGACACTGTGAGGGAGGCCTGAAGTAGATAAACAGGAATCTAAGGCTTAATGTGAGACAAAATTTAGGGAACAACACGAAAATAAATGGAAAAGGAGATAGGAAATCAAAACAAGGCAGCAATTTAATACTGATGGTGATAATCACAGATGGGTATTTCTGAGCAAACAAGCGCAGGCACACATCAGGGACAGAAATCACCACTGTGCCCAGCAGCAACCCTGTCCCTGCTCTGTGGGCTGCAGAAACTTTTCAAAACACAGCACATTGAGGAAAAGCTCTTAATTAGCACAAGGAGGACTCACCTGGCTTGACACTACATGCTAGGAAGTCCCAGGGAATTTGGGAGGATCCAGCAGGCTGATCACACTGCGAGATGACATCCTCAGCTATCCATGCCAAAAGCAGGATGATCCAAAGCAGCAATTTCTGCATGCAGTCATGCAAGGCACACAGAGCTAGTGGGACTTTCAAGCATGACCACAGCAGAAATTTCTTTGGCTAATAAAGACCTCTAAGGCCCTCAAGCTAGTGTGGGGAATAAAGTGATGAAAGGAATGAGAACAAGTATTATAAAACAACTCTAGGGTTTGCTTCCTTCAAGAACAGAACATTTTTTTTAGGAAGACACTTACCCACTACTAATCTACAGGCATTAAAAATTAGTGTCCTTAATAAGCTGGGAAGGACATTAAAATATTTAGAAGAGTACAAGTGGTAAGTAATTCATGTAAGGAACAAAAGCACTTTAGTGCTAGAGCCAAACCCAGCAAGCACAGTTGTGTGTATCCCCAGACCAAGGAGCAAAAGGGAACATGGCTCATGTGTGATTTCTGCTTTCACCACTGAAGGAGCTTTCTAAGTCCATTTAATTGAATTCTGAGAGATAAACTTCACTGCAGCACAGGCTTCAAACCAGTTTAAAAACCCCCAAACATTCTGAAATGTACCTTTATACAGCATTAGGGCACCAACAACCTGGTACAGATCTGGCATCTCTATGCCTCTCATCACAGGGTGCTTAATTGTAGTTAAAATCATTAGTTTTAGTCATTGCTTCGATTTTTCATTACATTGCTACACACACAAAACTCCCTGCATTATTTGGATGTGGTGACCCCTCAAAACATCATCATCCAGCACTCAAAAGGGATTCTCTCCATATGTATTTAAAAGCAGTTTGACTAAATAAATATGTTTCATTTGCAGAATATTGTAAGAGGACTGGAAATAAAGAAAAAAAAAAATTAAATTTTACCCTATGGAAAAACACCCACTTCTTCATTTTTCTTCAAAGTATCCAGACCTACATTAAGAAAAATCTTCCACAAATACATCCTGGAAAAACCGACATTTTTGCCCACTGTGGATTGAATATTCTAATTCTGTCCAGTTGCATGTCTCTGTGAAAGCCATCATTAGATCATTTTCTGTCCCATAGCAACCACTTTGTTTTCTCAGGGAAATAAAATATTTTCGCCTCCTCAGGCAATACCTTTCTCTGTGTGGTTCCCTAAATGAAGCTGTTTGTAATCCAAAGGTAACATCCCAATTTACACTGCTTTTCTCAGGGATTTCGACCTATGGATGTGGAAAATAAAATGCCAGCCAGAGGCTTTCCTAACTCTATATACGTGTGCATGTCCACAGCAAGAAAATTCCACGTTTTATATAGAAAGCCTGGGTTTTTAACAACATTTCCTTATTTAAAATTACAGATTCAAGTTATTAATTTACATCATTAAACAATTATCTGGAAGAGAGCGATGGAAAGAAGAAAGAGGGGTTTTTTTAAGAATCTGGAGGTGCAATGATAATTTATGTCTGAATTTAGTGAGTAATAAGAAAGCAAACAAGCCACCAGAGACTTTGAAGCCACTTGAGAGGATCTTCCTGTAGCTGGAAGAGGTGACAATTTCCTGGTAATCAATAAATTTCAGAGCTCCTGGCCACAGCCACCAGCTCTCCAACAAAGGTTCTCAGTTCTTTACCCCAGCTCTCTGTGGAGCTGACTTTGTCTTTAAAAGGGTTTCTTTTAATTATTAAATCACACTAAAGTGACTATGCCTGTTTTAAATAATTCACCGATGCTGTTTCACTGTGCAAGTCATTGCTGGAATTCCCCACAGGCATTACACAGAAGCAAACATGGAGAGAAACACAGAGCGGAGTAAAAAGCCACCAAAAAAATCCACAGAAGCAGAATTTGTACCAGACCACCCTGTGACTGGCTGTGATCACCTGGGAGCTTGGGTGCTGTCCTGATGTTGTCTCCATTCAAGCATAAAAGGACTACCATGAAAAAAGACCTTAAATTTTAATTTTTAATAAAAATTTGGTAATCCTATTACATATTTCCATGGCATCAAAATGTTACTGATTTAGAGTTTAAACAATGAGGGGCACTGGAAAAGTCTCACAGGGAGAGAGCTGAAATGAGAGATGGAAGGCTAAACAGGATGCAAACACCCACACAAAACTCTGTAGGAAAAGAGTAAAGAAAGAGAAATAAGATTCAACTGGCTGTTGTACTACTCCAGCTCTTCAGGAAATCTTATTTCTCCACCTAAATTCTGAAAAATAAACACTGAGAAGATTAAAAAGGTTAAAAAGGGGCAAGATGAAATGTTTCCATCTCAATTTAGCCAAGCTCTTCAAACCAGTAGAGAAGGAAGGCTGGTAGGAATCAGTTTGTTCTCGTGGTGCAATTTCAAATATTTTGTCATTAAGCTTTAATGCAAGGCAAAGGCATGATCTAAATTGCATTTTAATGATGATGCAAGGTGATGGGTGCATTGCATAATGTCACAGGATATCAAAAGATGTGTCCTGGTGTAACCTCCCTCACTCCCAGGGAGAAGCTCCTGAAAATGCAGGAGGCTCCTCACAGCTTGGAAGCTGCTGCTGGAAAGCTGTCACTTGTTTTCAATAACTGAGCAAGATTTTGTGACTCCCCAGCCTCAGTGGGGCCAAATGCTTCCTTATGAAACTTTGCCTTCACTGGCTCCTGCCAGGCTCATCCTTCTCCTTCCATTTGTTAGGATTCCTGGCACATGGGCACGGAAAAGGAGGGGACAAAATCCACTTCAGGCAAGCGCTGCGCTCCTTCCTTTGGGGGCTGACTCCAACCTGCTCTAATCAAACCAGAGCCCCCCCAGGAGGGTCTCACATCCCATCAGCCAGGGATTGCTGGGACAGGGGCACAGCTCAGTCCCTGTGTGTCCTGAGACAGGCAGGGCTGATCTAAGAGCTTGCTGGGCTCAGGGCACTGCTGAACCACCAGGTAAGTCAAGCCTAGATCAGCTCAAAGCTGGCAAATGTCAATTAGTGGAAGCAGGACTGGCAGTTTTGCCGAGTGGTTTTGTGACCTGTTTTGCCTTTTTCATTTTCAATATTTTGTATGAATTCCTCTGCACATTCACCCTTTTAAGAATGAGAGCAGCTCTCAGTGCCTTTTTTAACAGATGAAAGGTGATGCCCCATACTGTGTGTTTATGAACAATTTATCCAGAAAGATGGAGCAGAATTAGGAACCCCTGAGATTTTAATTCCTTGTTAAGTAATTGTCATGGCAGCTTCTGACAAGAACAGAAAAATGTCATAAAACTAAGCAGAGCTCAAGATAATTTCCAGCTTCTAATAAAACCAGAGCCAGTACACCTATACATTCTTTTACAAAGCCTGTAACCATGGTAGGAAAAAGCAGCACAATTTGATTCTGACAACCTGTAATTCCTCATTACACCACAGCTGGAACAAAAATTTTCAAAAATATCCAAGGCCACTGCATTATAATTTTAAACCAAGAAACATAAAACCTAATGAAACAGCATCAAAAACTTCCTTCAGCTTAGGTGAGGCTTGGGGGCAAGGCTTCAAACATTGCTGTGACAGCACAGCACCCCTTTGGCTGAAATAACATTAAACGCATTGAAAATACATTGGGGAGGACTGGAGAAGGAAGTTCTAAGAGGAACTGTGAGCATACAATGGCAGGAGATTGGGGATTGACCACCAGGATGGAGAACAGCCTCCCACCTTGGGATATTTAATATCAGTATTTCATGACATCATTTCATTAAAACACTGACTTCACCGAGCTCTTCTCCAGGCTGCCCTCATCTCCTCCAAAATCAAGAAAGGAGCTATTTGAAATATCTGAACAGCTTTGAGAGGGTCAAGGCTGCGGAGGCAAATTAAAAGCTGTCAGCCCTATCAATCCTGGAGTTTCCAGGCACTGTCACTCTTCATGAGCACCAGTCCAAAGGAATCTACATCCTGGCAATTTCCTCCAGCAACATGCAACTACACACTGAGATTTCTTTATTTCTTTCGTTCAGGCATAACAGTCACAAGCGGTAATAATTCATTTTTTTTCTAACTGAATGTCTCTCCCCAGTTTAAGTGACTTATCTCCAAACAATAGAGAAGCAAATTAAACTATAATACACAACAGTTATCTCAGATGATTTATTCCTCTAAAATGTACTGTACAAGCAGCAAGGAAAACAAGGAACCTGAACTCATGATGGAAGCATGATGGCTAATCCATCCCTGCTGATTTTAAACATTTATTTGGGTTTTAAGAGAACTCTGAGTGGGACTTTTGATGCTCCACCATGCATTTATATTCTGGAAAGCATTCCTTTGATCCACAATCAAACACTCAGTCCCATTCACTTCTGGAACTCAGATCCACAGAGTGATAAAGTAGATTTAAAGTGTCAGAAGCACAAATACCTCTAAAACAACACAAAGTATGTTTAACATTCCCTTTATGCTTTTGATAATGCTCAGCACCCTGAAAAATCTCTGATTTCCTGTTCTTTTCTAGAGAATTGGAAGGATTTTCTTCCAAGTTTTGAGAACTTAATTACTCTAAAATGGCTTCTGTCACTCACTGCACCATTAAAAATGGATATGTACATTCCCAGATGTCCAGACACATGTCCATGGAAAAGTGGGCTTGCTGTAGGCACACCACAGGAATTCTTTATGTAAGCTTTCCTCATCTAAACTGTTCTTGATAAACCTTTTACAGGAATAAATTTGAGTCCGTACATACTACAGCCATCCTCCCTGGAATTCTGCATGGCTCGTGCAGACACCTTGCAAAACCCAGAGCAGCATCAAGACCATTGGCTCAATTAAATTCCAAAGCTGGGATGAACAAAAGGACATCGATGCCCAAATTCCCAAATTCTGTTGACTTTGAGGAAATAATAAGGACAGGGGTTTTTTTAAAAAAATTTTTTTAAAAGTCCAGCCTACGGTGTTCAGTGAAATTTGGAGTCATTGCAAATCCCATTAAAACATCAATACACTGAAACTAAGTAAATAAATCAGTATTTTAAGCAATAACAACTTCCATTAAAAGAGCCTGGAAAAAAAAATCCTATCTGTATTCCTGGAAATAAAACATTCCCCTTTTAATGCAGAAGTTTTCTAACCACAGCTTTTGTTTTTCTGCTGCACATTTACTGGTTTTCCCAGATAAAAAGGAAGGCAGGACCACATGGAGTAGCCTACCTGCACAAGGAATCTTGCTGAAGTATCATCTGCAAGAAAATTGGGAGAAAACGAGGTGCCCATCTGCATTCTTTTTCCGTGGCAATCTAAATATCCAGTACTCCTCGCAGTAACACCACTTTTAAAATAAGAGAGAGTTTACTCTCCAACATCTCAAGGAGTCACAGCCCCTTTGGCATAGGGACTGCGGTCTTGCAGCATTTAATTATTTCGTCAGATAAATTATTTTGTATATACTGGTGCGATATAAAACACTTTAGGAATGTCATTCTATTAATCATAATGAATATACCAAACCCACTTTATTCCACCCATCTTGTCAAGGTTCTCAAGGCCAAATGT
>VZSR01000825.1:205474-239782 GCA_013398615.1 Brachypodius melanocephalos
TTGCCACTCTGAGCATGAAATGGGGAAATGACGAGGGACTGGAAGACTGGGAAGAGCATTAAATGGGATTAAGGCTGGCACAGGAAGGTGGCACAGGACTTGGAAGCCTGGAATATCTTAGTGATATACCTGGAGCAAAGAAACATTGCTTTGAGTGACAAATGTGCAGGTCAGGGACCAAGATGTGCAGTGGCGGACAAGACACCAGCAACCAGCACCACCCCTGCTGGAAGTGCAGCAGCACTGGCACAAAAAGAGCTGGCAAAGCACGTGCTGCAATTATTTCACACTTAAACCACAACCCCAACATGATTTCCCTCTGCTTCCTCTCTGTTATTCTTTGGTTGGGTTTAGAGAATTCGTATTTTACAACCTGAAAACAGCCCAAGTATTCTCTCTGCAGTTTTCAGCATCAAACACCGTAAGAAGTTCACATAATACTTGTTGGACTGGTTTTAAATATTTATTGCATTCTGTTATTGCAGCCATTAATCTGTATCTGCTTTTTAAGCAGCTGCACAACTCAGTGCCTTGTTTACTACGCAGCCCTTACAGTTTCACTCCTCTTCAATCTCTTCTCTTATAAAACATCAGGCTAAGCTGAGTTTGAAAGCGTTATTTTACAATATACTTTGCTACAGTTCATGTCTGGATGTCTGTAATTCCAAGGAATACTGTTGAAGTTGGAGAGTTTGGAAGAGTTCTGGTTTAGAAGACTGTTTTGTTCAGTGGCATGATTCCGTATTTTAGGAAGCTCTTTTTAACCACACTCCCACAGGACTCTCATATTGAACACCGTTATCTAAAGTGCTTATTTATGTGTAAAACAGCCCTGGAAGGTTTCACATTTCACTGCTCCAATCAAATATTTTGTTTAGAAAGGCCCATAAGTTTTCAGAGTTTTGATATTTTAGGGATCCAATTATGATCATGAATAAATGCCCTCTAAATACAAGACTAACCACAAGCAAACTAACCGCAAACAAAAATTGTGCTTTAATTTGCTAGAGATCTGGAGCATCAAAGGGTATTTCTGCAATAAATAAAAGAAGAAAATGTCTGCACAATCCAGGACTGAAACAAGAGTACAGTAAGATACTTAAATGCCCCTTAATAAATTAATAAAGGAAAAAAATTGAAGAGGTTTTTCTAATAAGTGGATCGATGTGGGTTGAAGTGTTATTTCAATTATCACAGCATTTAACGTGTTTAGCTCTACCTCCATGAAGCATTCCACGTGTTACACGAAAGAATTGCCTCTATCTGTGCCCCAAGGCTGCTAGAGGAGGGAAGGATACTCCAAATTATCCCTCTGGGACATATTAAAGAGCAAGAAGAAGCAGTCAGAATGAATCAGTGTTCTGAGCTGACAGGAGTGACAGAGAAATAAATTTTAAAAAACCTTCCTGTTCCTGATAGTTTCCAGGTAGCTCAAGCAGCAGGTACAACAATGTGGCATTAAAATCTCGAGGGGGAGTCCCAAGGAAAAGCAGCTTGTGCTGGAAAATTGGCAACTGGCTTTTTCATTCAAATACCAGGTAGTCAAGGGGAAAAGAAGAGAAAAAGCAAACATTGCCAATATTTTGGCACTTGTAGGAGTTCTCCAAAAAAAGCATCTCTAGGTTCTCTCCAGCTTTAACCTGAGAAAGAAATGCACATTAATGCTGCAAAGGAGCTGACACTTCTAATCTGCAGCCCACTCAGCCAAGGAACATCCACTTATACACCCTCATGCATTATTCACCAGGAAAATTGAAATAATCTACCCGTGGTTAAGCAGCTCGGAAGCAAATGCAAATCAAGGGAAAGCAGCTGAGAACGAGGATCATTCACAATTCCTGACACTCCCCCACAAGGCTGGAGCCTCCCGTGGGAGCAGCCAAATCATCACAACCCCAAATCCCAGCGGCTGTGCCTGGGAATTGGCCTCTTTTGTCCTGGTGGCACCAGCACTGACCTGGAAAAGGTCATGCTTGGAAAAGGAACCTGCTCGAGTTTTATTCAGGTAGATTCTCACTCCTTGTCAGTGAAGGTGGATCCTTGGGCAAGCATCTGAGATAGTCTGGTTTATTATTATTACTATTATTATTATTATCATCATCATCATCATCATCATCATCATCATCATCATCATCATCATCATTATCTTCCCCCATGATCATTCTAGCACTGGCTAAAATCCCCTCCCCATTCTTTACCTGACTCGTCAAACTTTGGGCATGCAAAACGAAGTTATTTATTAATTTATTATTTAAAACAAAATCTCCAGCGAGGGAAGAAGGTATTGCTGTCACCACCTGCATTTTCGGTGCTGAGATTTAACGGGAAATATCTTGGCCCATGATTGACAGCAATTATTTTATTATCTTTAGGAATATACGTGAAGATAAGAAAGAAGAAATTAATTTTTTTGCCTCCATCCCAGTCAGCTGTTTTGAAGTTATCCACCATTACTCACAGCCTAACATGAACAGGAGAGGGATGCATAATTCTTGCAAGTTTATACAAATTAATCTGGATAAATTCTCCATGAAATCTACATAAATCTTACATGATGAAGTATTTCCATGTGCCTGAATTTATTATCCTCGAGGTGGTTGTAAACACTCAGGTGGTTGTAAATTCATTAATGTTTTCTTAATCAGAATTTAATCGTTCTAACACTTCCAGTTTTAAGGAAAATCATTCCAGTTTTGTGTGGCATTTTTTCCCACAGATCTTCCACAGCAAAGAAGTTTTCAATTCAATGGAATTGGAAGGAATTGACTACTCTGGACCTGATTTCAGGAAATTACAAAATGACAGAAAGCAGAAAACATTCCTGTCATAACCATAAAACTATAAACTGTAAAATAATGAATTAAAAAATTCAAATAGGCCTCACTCCAGGTAAGAGAAAAATCCATTAGGGTAATACACTTTTTACAGTCCTTTCAGAAATATATTTGACTATCAGAAAGCCTAAAGAAAAAAAAAAATCCTAAATTTCAGATATTCCAGATAGAATGAGAAAATTTAAAGAATTTGTTCAGAATTTGTGATGAAAAATTGCTCTAGCAAGAATTTGGTGAGTTCAATTGTATTTGCCTTCATGGATTTTGAGTTCAACTCCCTGTGTTGTAGTGATTCTGCAGCAGCAGACACCACTCAGCCAAGGGAAACAGGAGGACAGAGAGAACAGGGCTGGGCCCTTCTTTCTGGAAAGTAACCAAGACATTTTTAATGTTCAAATAATCCAGCCCAAAACTGCCATGGGGATTTTTGGAAAATTTCCACTGAGATCTCCACTTTTCCCCCAGGAAGCCCAAGCACGTCCCCACAGAATTTTATCTCTAATTTGGTCCTTCAGAGGTGATGCTTTCACTACAGAGTTACAGTAAATATTCCACAGACTGGAGGCATTTCCTTGCCAAAAATTATCCCTAAATTTCAGATCGACCTAAAGCTTAAAAAAATCCTTTGCAATAAGTTGTTTTTGTCATTGGCACATTGTAAAGGCATCCTTAAAATTAAACTGATTGTTCATTTAGGTTGAATAATTAAAAATCTCCTCTGCTTCAAGTGCTGACCCAGGATACAAAGCGGTGGCATCCCAGAAATAAAGGAGATGAAACACATACCCAAGTATTTTGCAAATACTTCAGAACTCTCTTCACATTTCAACCAAAATTACTTTATCCTGAATTTCATGCAGTAAAAGAGAAAAACTTGAGTATCGGTAGACAGAAATCTGACTTTGATTACAAGTTTCATGTGGATCAGTGCTAATTACGCTGATTTTTTTTCCAACATGTTTACCGGGAAAACAACACAAAAAGGTAGCCCTAATGGCTTTATTTTATTCACATGTAAATCTTGACTCTCTGTGTTCAGTTTGATGTGATTAAAAGACATTCAGCTTTGCAGAAAAGATTCTTTATCTAACGAGAAAAGACTGATCTGGATTTGATCACTGTAAAAGCCACCCATCCCCATCTTAGCACCTCAGGAGTAAGTGACTCTAAAATGTTATTTAACACCAAATCAAAGCTATTTGAAAAGGACATCCAGCACAGGTGACCTTGCATGCTCAAAGTCAAATTTCAGAAGTATTGAAAAAAACCCCAAAAACCAAAACCAAACAAACAAACAAGGAAAAAACCCCAAACAAACAAAAAAAACACACCACAAAAAACCCCCAAACAAACAAACAAAAAAAACCCTAGACCAAATAAAAAAAAAACCAAAAGCTTGCTAAAATTCTGAGACGTTTTTACCATGATATGATACTTGACTGACCTTCCCTTATTGCCTGGGAAGAATTCAACCAGAATGGGCAATTTAATCCTCCGCATTATGGATTTTAATGATTCATTGTTTTCCTATTTCTTTCTAGTTCCTGCAAAGCTTAATGGACTTGAGCATGATTATTAAAATGCTGCAAATTTTTTAAAAAATAAAAAAATTTGAAGTATTTAACAAAAAAAAAAAGTGGAGATGCAGTAAAGGACATTCTAAAATTGGAGCCCATTTTGTTGGGGATAGGAGCAAAGTGTCTGAGCCATATGCTGGTGTAACACAGGCAAAGTGGATACAAAGCTTATGTCATTGCAACTTGCTCCTTCAGAGAGCAGCTATGGCAGAAATAATCCCCAAATTTCACATTTCCATCCACACGCAGCTCCAGATCAGCACCAACATTTGGATATTAGAGTTCATTTTCCTGTGTCAAGAACAGGAAAATAATAAATATAAATAAATGGGTTTTAAACAACTCCTTACTCCCAGCTTGCTGCAATTTTTTTTTTTTCATTTGGACAGAAGATCAAAAGAGAAGCAGATTTTTTTTAAATCTGCACAGTTATCTTTCAGATGGCATAGGACACAGGCCAGCAGCTGCCAGGAATAAAAAGAAAAGATTTTGTGTTTTTTCTTCTCCAACAGGAAACCCAAACACACCCTAAGATAAGGCCCTAGCCTAAATCCCCAATGATTTCAGTGGCTTTTATCCAGATTTACACTTCTTTAATGCAGAACTCGATTTGTCACTTGCATAACAGAGTTCAGAAAAACTCTCTCTGTCATTTGAACTTTCTCCCTCCTCAGCTGGCACAGAGCAAACTGCAACTGGAGATTTGGACACAGCCATGGGTGGACAAAAACACAAACTGGGTTTGGATAATCCCACAGTGAGGGGTTTGGGTTTTTTTTTTTCAGAAATAAGAATATAAAAGTAAAGAATATAAAAGTAAAACAGGGAACGAATCCCAAGTTCTGTTAAGTCTACCACCTGAACAAAAAGTTCTCCCCGAGCACCATTCCCTCCAAATCTCTGGACACGCCAAAAATTATGTTTAACTGCATCAAATTTCTGCCAGTACATAACTTTGAAATGTACTTTCTAAGATAAGAGCCTAGACTCCACAGAAGGATGAGAAGCAGTGTTAGTCCACAGGGATTTGGACTCTACCAGATCTTCTCTTACTTTAAAGAAAAACTCTACTAAAAATCCTTCAGTGCAGGCATGTGAAGACAAAGCTCCACCAGCTTTGGAGGCAGAGTGGTGTCAAGTTTCAGTTTTTGTCAGGGAAGATGATGAAAGGGAAAACCTTCTCCACCCCACCATCATGAGAAAATTTCTGTCCTCCTGCTATACACAGCCAAAGCAGCAACGAAACCCCCCCGACACAAAAAGGAAAACAGGGTCCTGCATGAAAAACCTAAAACGTGTCCTGTATCAGCAATCTAGCAAATGAAATTTGCTTTTACGTAGTTGAAATAAACAATATCAGATTAATTCCTTTTTTTTTTTCTCTCTTGGTTAACTTTACATGCAAGAATGTTCCTCTGTTGCTTATGAAGATGTCTGAATAAACATTACTATGCTGATGGATCAAAAGATCAAAAAAATTCTGTCCTAAGCACAGAGTGGAAAGGAATAAAGTCACCAGACTCTTGAGATCACTTTTAACGACTTTAAACTCCTGAACTCCAATCTCAATGTCACAGACCTTGCAAAATGTGGACCTTCCTGGATCCAATCAAAGAAGTGTTTGCAAAGGAAAAACAGTTTTAGCTTTGGATCAGTCAAGCTCTGAAAAGGTGGCAAAGATTACCCTGCACAGGGCTGGAATTTAGCCCTGCTCTCTTTCAGGATGAGGGAATGATTTTCCTTATCTCAATTATCTTCCAGTTTTATACAGAATTGCTTGAGGGAAGCAAAAATCAACATATGCAGAAATCATTGCAGTTTCCTCAGATGCAAGAAAGGGTTGTACCTTACAGGGGAATAACCCAGCAAAGAACTGGGAGAGCACAGAGGTACAATACAGAACAGAGTAGAAGTGAAAGAAAAATGAGGAAAGGTGACAAGAAAAGAAAGAAATAGGAAAGAAAACACAATTAAATGGAAAAGTGATCTGAAACAGGCAAGATGCTACCAGTTGAAAAAATGATAATCTCTTTATTTGGGGTGAAATGAGTAGTTAGACAAACCCAATCCAGGACTGGAGTGCAAGGTGCTGAATAAAAGGATGTTCCAGTTGATCAAAGACCGACTGTGGCTGCTGGGGCAGACCAGTGACCTCATTCCAAGCATTCCCCAAGCCACACCGATGCTGTCAGGCTACACCAACCTCCCTGTTGTGAAGCTTTCAGAATTAAACACTCCAAAACTAAACTCAGGGCTTAGTCTGTGGCCTCCCAGGTGCTGCCTCTGAGCATGAGAAAAAAAAAACTTCTGGCATTTCCCTCAAATTTTTTCTTGGTCCCAGCTCAAGGAACCTTTTCTTGCCTTTTTGCCACGCTGCAGGTCATTGCAAGTGGTTCTTTGCTGATTTTTTGGGTTTCTACTGCAGGAAAATCAACTGTGCCGTGGAGCAGGACCCCAGCGCTTGCCCCTGCAGCCAGGTCAGTGCCAGAGTCCCTGTGTGGGTCACAAGGGACCAGAGCATCTCCTCTCCTCCCTCCTGCTCATTTTTAAGACAGGGAATCACAGGGTTAAAGCACAATCCCTTTGATTAGATAAGGGAGAAAGTGGCTCCTCAGCATCTTGCATCCTTCAGGTAACTGTCTAATAATGAATGCTAAATAAAATTGCCCTGGAACATCTGTGGATAAGGGGGGATGTTTCTGAGCCACCAGTACTGAAGAATCCTTCATTCAAAGGCATTTTCGTGGAATTATCTGGAAACAGTCAATTGGCTGCTGAAATACAGCTGACAAATACTCCACTTGCTATTTTATTTGTTTTTATATGCATCATTTCCCGCCTTTAATTTTAATTCCGTGCCCTCTAAGAAATGCAGTCTCACAGACAGATCTTCCCCTTTATTTCCCTGTAATAATATCATGGCAGTTTTCTCTAGCTATTTACAATCTCTTCGTTCTCCTCACAGCTTTTCCAAGGCATGGAATGAAGAATTATGTAAAAATAGGCCACAAGAAACCAGACACACTTGATCTGCACAGCAAAAATAGAGCTCTTTAGCACCTGGCACTCTCAAGAGTGGTAATGAAGCTGGCAAGATAAGCCAGGCTTTGACCCAAAATAAAAAGCTTAGACCTCAAAAGGAGGACAAATCTCCACCAACACAAAAATTCTGTCTTTTGGTTTCTTGCAAGGTGTGACCCCAGACATCTGGACAAGCAGAAGGATTGGACTTCCCATAGGTGGGAAATGCAGGAAGAGGGCAAGCAACACACATGAAAACATTAATTTCAGCCCTGTCATAAATCCCTGAGGGCAAATTACAAATCCACCCTGGTGCCTGCAATCCCAGGAGTGCTCATGGCTGAGGGGGAAGCCAAAAGAAAGGAAAGGGACTCAAAGGACAACCCAGCAAGGCTGCACTTGGGAGGGCTTTTTCAGGAGCAACAAATAAATTCCTCAGGATAAATAACTGATCTGTGTTGAATTATGGATTTGATGAGGCACATTTAAAACTGCAAATGCATCACAGAATTTATGTCAAATTTTGCTACCTCAGATGTTCCACAGAGATGTAAGAGGCTGTTTCCCAAGATGAAAATGCTAGATTGTGAAAGATTATGCAGGGAGAATGGAAGTTCATCAAGTAATGGAGTTTTTGCTAAGAGAACACATAGGAGAAGGAACAAAATCTGGACTTGTGGAGCCAGCAGAAAACAGAAACCAGAAATATCTCTATGTATTCACAGATAATAAAAATCTTAAAGTTGTAAACCTTCAATAAATTGTTTGTTGTTTTCATTCAATAGGGATTTCAACCAATTAGGGCCACTTGGCTGGATAATATTTACTCTGCAACTGCTTCTGAATCAAGGTGACATTATAATTCTGTCTTTTTGTGAACAATTACTTCAGCAAAACTGCCTAGAAAATGGAAAACGGGCTTTTGGCTCCAAAATGTGAAATTATCAAGACGCATAGAACAGAAAAGTTAAAAAAAAAAAAAAAGAAAAGAAAACAACCTTGTTGGGCACTACTAAATCTCCCAGGCCATGCAAGGCATCCAGTGATGAAATGAGAAATAAAAAATCTCCAAACACCAGCTCATTAAAAGGGAATGACAGAAAAGGTTCAAGTAGCACCATCAGGTTTGGATTCCCTGGAATCTCTGTCCAAGTTCCTAAGGGGAGCTGATTTAAATACTCCAAGTGTTTACTCTGAAAATGTCTTCCACAAGTGTGACAAGACCTTGACTGCAAAAGCTGCATCTTCCCCTGAACTCCACGGGGAAGGCTCAGAGGCAGCCCAGGAGATTGAGATATAAATGGAGTGACAGCACCAGCGTGAAACCCTGTGAGCAGTGTGAAACACAGTGTGAAATATTACACTCATTACAAAGCTCTGCCTGCCCCTTGATCAAGCCTCATCGAGAATTTGACAACAAACGACAGTGGAGATACAACTGACATGGAAGAAAGCTCCAAGCACCAGTTAGTAACCTCCAGGTGCAATCACCTTTTCTCTGTGCCTGCTCCATACAAATAGACTCCTTCTCTGCACCTTTTCCTAAGACTTTCCTCTGCAGGACCAGCTAACTCTTTGCTATCCCCTACACAACCAACGCTGCTTGTCTCTCATAGAGCATCTTAACTTATCTGTCCCTTGCACCATCACTTGACCCTTCCTCCTCACAGCACGGCCAGCAGACTCCAATTGACCCTGGACCAGCCAAACCCTTTTTGTAACACCCATTTTTATAACTTTTATAACACCCAGGCTCCTTGGACCTAGCCCATGAGCTCAGTAAGTATAGGAATAGGGCAAAAAGCTGGCCTGTCATTTCTTCTAAGTGCAGCTAACAAGTAATTTTTAAGTTCCCATGTGAAGCTGTTTTGAGGATGAGAAGCTCCTTTAACACAACAATCTGTTCTGAGGGTGAAAAATAAGTGCACCTGTAATAACAAGGGATTTGTCCCATGAGAATCAGTAAAAAAAGTATGGAAACAATCCAAGAATAGATAGATTTGATGGACAAGTAAAATGCCTTTTACTAACCAATAGAATAATTAATAAAGAAGCTATCAACCAATTAGAAGTTGCCCTCGAGGTTTGTAAAACTATATAAAAGATAATAAAGGGCCTTCTGAGCCTTCTGAAAACTTGATTACCTGTGTCATTCTGTATGTTGTGACCATCTCTACAACTACAAGTAAGGACAAGGCTGTCCCCACTCTTTGGCAGTCAATACAGCTGCAATGCCTTCGGTGCTGTCCCTATTTTCTTCCAATCCACCCTCTCACAAAGAAACAGGGATGAAACTATTTCCTTTTCAACAGGCTGAACATTACCAGATCAATTTTCTGTCACAACCAAGTTGTGACGGTGGTACCTTGTTATTAAAATCAGAGCATTCATAAGGCATTAAAACAAATTTCTCCGGTGAAGTTTCACTTCTTAAATTGTCAAACCATTGTAATATTGAATGGAAAACAGAACAGCAACTTCATTGCTATAAATAATGGAGTTTTGACTGAAAACTGCTATGCTGAGCTGTTAAAAATGATGTCAATATGAATTTAGCATAATAGAAAGAGGGGTTGCAAGCAAGGGAGCCAATGTAATGTAATATAAATAAATGCAAACAGAGATTAGGAATTAATACACTCCAATATTAGCAAGTGAATAGTCCAACTTAACCCTTTTCAAGTTTATTTGAACCAATCTGAAAGTGAGATAGCAGCCTTGAAACCATGCAAATATTTAGCTTTATATTCATAGCAAGTTTTTTTTAAAATACAAATATTTGTTTCATACAATTGGAAAATTTATAAAATTGCATTTGTATTTGGAGGGCTTTCCTCATCCAGATCCAATTATTCCATGGATGTTTCTCCTTTCCCCAAATTGGAGTCACATTGAAACTAATTTTTTTCCATAAAGCAAAGATGGCACATAAAAATCCATATACTGACAAGTTACAAACCCAGTCCTGTGCCATCAGCCTTAACTTTGTGGTCTACTTTTAGCCTAATTACAGAAAGGAAATTATTGGGTGCATAAAGAGGTTTGTGATGAAGTGCTCAGCATAAGGACCTACATTACACTGAGCTCCATGGGGGTTTATTTCTCCTTCTCTTCCCTTTCCTCTTTTGGGGTTTTTGGATTTTTGGGGTGGGTTTTGGGAAGGGATTTGGGGTTTTTGAGGTTTGATTGCTAGATTTTTAAATTCATCTCTGCATTTACTTTGGGAAACACAGGAATTTTCTTCAGGAATCATTCCCGACTATTTTTAACCATCTCTATTTTGCCTTTTTTTTTTTTTTTAACCTAGCATTTATTTCATGTGCTTTCATCTCTTTTTCTTGTGTTCTCACCATTGTAAATGGAAGGAATAGAGAGCCCTGGGAGCCTGCACACATCTCTTTCCCCACTTGTCCTACCTCTATTTTCGAGCTGGCCCCGCTGTTCCTCTGTTAGAAATCCCCTGTGGCATTTGACGATCTTAGAGAGCTCTTGAGGCTTGTGTGGAAAAAAGTGATTGAAAGAAAACACATTAACTTTTGAGGAACACCAGAACTCTCTGGGAGGCTCTTCAAACAGTTTTCCTGCTGTAGCATCCTTTACTGGGCAGCCTGGTATCTCAGAGCAGCACTGACACATCCCTTATCTCAAAAACTGTTGGTCTCCTAATATCCTAATATTGGTGTGGCCATCCAAACCCTACTGTTTCATTACACTGAGACCTAGATATAGATACATAAAATCTCATGATTGAAATGCACAGATCACATACTTCCAATGGGCACAGCCTCTTGAAAAAGGCACAATTACAGCAAATTTAGGGATACTGATGTTAGTGGAGCCTGAGAAAACTTAGCAGAGGGTGCCTCGGATAACGCTGATCAAACTGCAGTAGAAATAAACCCCACCATAAACGTGGTGCTTTCCTATATCTGATTTAAACATCAGAGGTTTTTCCTCTCCAATATGTCAGCTCTGAGGTGCTCAGGAAGGAAAATGTGGCACAGATCAGGAGTCTCAGCCACACTCAGGGTCCAGCTGCAGCAGCCAGAGGGATTTAAGAAATAATACATGCCTGTTCAAAGAAGAGGTGATCAGCTCCAGAACAACTAAAAATGATCCAGCCCCATCAGATCACAAGGCCAGGACACGGTTTTCCAAATCCCATTTACAGCATTGCAGGTCTTTAACAAGGCAAAATGTTTTTCCTGGTTCTAATGCAGTTCAAGCAGGAGTTAGTTAATACAAAAGCTGCAGTCTGCCCTGTGAGAAGGTCAGACAGCATGATCACATAAACCCCTTCCAGTTTTGTGATCTGTGACCTATAAAACCAAATCAGAGGTGACTGAAGAAATTTCAGGTCACAGAAAAACTCAAAAGTACTACTTTCTTTTTACATCTCCTCAGCCAAATGCAACTCCTTAAGTAATTCTAGAAGCTTCCTCGTGTCCCAAAGACATCCTGGTGTAGGATCAGGCACCAGGCTGACTCAGAAAGCAGATTCCTGAGGGATGGGTCATCTGCTGACCATTTCCAGTCCCTCCAAGGGAACCTACAGAGGTCAGAAGGATCCAGCTACCAGGCTGAACAATGCTGGGAGTTTTGCTCACAGGGAGAAGTGAAAATCATGATTGGAAGGTCCCATTTAGTTAACATATTAGTTCAAAATTGCAGGATTTGAGAGGTTTGAGATACGTGCCCTGCTCTCTGCTCCCAACTTGACCTTTGGCTTGCGCATTGAGCTCAATGGCATTACACTTCAACGGATTTCACCAGGATTTTGAGGACAAACCCACTAAATTATTTTTTGTAAAGCAAGAAATTAACCTTATCCATTTGATACCCTGCTTGGTACACAAAAGTACATTCCATTTTTGTCCTTGTCAGAGCCACTGACCCTAGCATCCTCAAGTCACTTATTCTATTTGTGTTTTATGGCTTTCTTCCTTTTTTTAAATTCCATGACTTGGACTAGTTCTGTAGACGGCCACTGATTTTACTCCCCTGTGCAGTCCCTCGGTGGGGGCAAGAGAGTGAAAGCTATTTAAAAAAAAAAAATAACAAACACCAAAGGCAAAAAAGCCCCTGCTGGTGAATGGATCATGTCTTAGAGCACCCAAAACCCTTGAAGGGCTTGGGAAAGGTTTCTGACCCAACTCTGAGGAGGATTCTAACATTCCTCTTCAGAGCAAACCACTCTGATGACAAGAATATTGCCAAAAACAGTTCCAGCTGCTGGATAGAATGGTCCCAGCCTGGACGGTGCAGAGCAGGTGAGAGACATTTCTGCCAGATTTAGGGGAGGTGGGAGCTACAAGCCATGGAAACGCTTCCAGCCATTTGGATCCGGGTGTAAAGATTGGGGCAAGGCTCAAACACGGAGCAATTCCCTCCTTCCTTTCCCCTGACGCCCTCCTGGGCATCTCCAGGGGATGTGCCAGTGTGACCTGCAGCCACTGCTCAGCCCAGAGTTCTCCCCGAGACCAAACCTAGCTCAAGGGCACTGCAAGCAGCCTGGGATCCCTCCAGTGGGCTATTTTTGGCTCAGGTGCCAGGCTCTTCTGGTTCATTCTGTAAAATAAACCCACCCAGGAGGAGTAGCTCTGGCAGTGGGTGCCTACCTGGCAGGTGGCAAGGACAAGGCTGCAGGCTGGTTTCCAAAAGTGCACTCACACGTGGCACCAGCTTCCTCCTCGCCCTCCTGCTCAGAATTTCAAATAAAGCCTCAGAAATGGCCACACGCCTCAGAATTTGCACACCTCAGCCTGCAGCCCTGTCAGATGCACAGAATACACCCAGGTTCAAAGGCCAAGAGCAAGCAGCTTCTGAAAATGAAGTTCAAACTTTGAAATAAAGCAAATTACTCCACCATTTTGCACCAGAACACACGCAGAAATAACTAACTTGTGATCAAAGGGAAAAGGAAAACCACAGTAAGTTTTTCAAGCTCTGCCCTACATTTCAGTATGTAATTACATTAACACACAGTACCCAGTTTTCCAATTTGTTTGCTGCCACGTAGCAAGGCTGAGCACAGGAAATTCTATTTCTTGCAACCATTCAGAGGAAAACAGAGGCATAATAGCAACAGATTTATTTCATACCAACCAGTATTTGTTTGCTTGTAACCCAGCCTAAACATCATTAATGCAAAAGGGTCTTTTTCTATGGATGCAGGAAATAATTATTAGTTTAGCACAGATATTTGAAAGAAATTGCAAAAGGAGCACAGGAATATGATATCCTACCACACAACATGCATTTAAAATGTGGGGAAATCACATCTTGGTGGTTTTGCCATCCAGGTTACACAGACAACATCCTTTTTCCACGTTAAATACTCACTAACATTTGAAAGAGATAATGTATATCATCCTTTTTCCACACTAAATGCTCACTAACATTTGAAACAGGTAATGTTACTCCCAAGTGACAACTGCACAGGGCTACAATAGATGTTTCTGTCCTTTTTGCTTCTATTAAATCACAAATGATAAAAATAGAGCAAGTCACTGCACGCTGCTGACGGTTTTGTAGATTTTTTTTCCTTTTCTCTGCTGCTTTTTTCTCTTTCTGCTGTTATCTGTCTCAATCTGATTTCCCCTAGCTTGAGGAGTATTCTTCAGGCATTTGATTGATGAAAATCAAACTTACTGAACCATTCCCCAAACCCAAATAAATAAGTAAACAAACAGAATATTCCTTAGGCTGGCCAGCGTTTAATAGCAACACTTGCAGCTGAAAAACCAGGACTGCTGACCTCAATCACTCTCATCTAATTAAAAAAAATTAGTTAGAAAAGTGATCCTACCACAAACCAGCTAATATCCTCACGTTCAGAAAGACCTTTTCTGTTTATTCTACAATAAAATACACGTTCCTAATGTTTACAGTCATAATGCCATTTAAAAAACCCCACATTTTTACTCATGCCGAAAAATGTTTAATTTCAAAGCAATTTCTCAATGTGGAACACGTCTACAGACTGTATCAGCAGATTCTCAAAATTATCAAAATAAAAACACCCATGTGAAAGCACAGACAAACCATCACACACACACACACATCTCTCTGCATAATTATAGAGGAATACAGGAACTCTGACTTGAAGCCTAGCAACAGTATCCAAGTATTAGTTAGTCTGCTAATCAACTACCAAAAACTCGCACACCAGCTCAATGGGCTTCATTTCGCTAAAGCAAACAAAAAATCAGACAAAAGGATCCTGTCACTCCCAGCTCCAGAGCTGCTGAAGGACGAGATGCACAATAGAAAACAAACCTTGTTCACTTGAGGAAGAACAACCCATGTCATTTAGTCCGTCTGAAAATTCATCCCATCACAAAGAACCAAGGCAAAAGAGAGGTTTAAAAATAGGTTATCCAAGCCAAAGGATTATCAGCTTGCAACATACTTAATATCTGCATATCTGTATCTAATGAAAGCTTCAAAATTCTTACATATATGATTGGGTTTTGTACCTCCATCCTATAGAAGCCATAGTAAATTCTGTACAGCAAATGCTTCCTAAATCTGCTGTGCTCATTTACTCACAGACAGCTGCAGGCTGGATGAAAACAATCAGGGATTAACTTTTTGTATTCATCACATCTTTTAATCCATTACTTTCTCTTAGTTTGCAATAAATAAACGCCTAAAGTTAAATAAATCATGTATGTGTTATGGCTAGTTTAAAAAAAAAGTTTAAAGGGGATATTGTTTTTATTATTAACTATTATTTTTAATGGTGTGCAACTGCTGGTCTTCCTCAAAGCAGAAAAGAAGATGCAACAAAAGTCACTGAGCTGGGATACACTTCTGGGTCCCAAAGACCTCCAAAATTACCAATAATTAAAATAAGATACTCTGGTGCTGTTATTATTCCTCAAAAAATTATGAATTGAAATAATCTGGGAAGCATTAAGCATTTCTTACTGCTTGTAAAACAAGTTTCTAAGTACCTTATGGTAATAGGGTTTCTTGCTTTATGAAAAATACTGTTGTAATTTGTTTCAAATAGGATTACTTTTCAAATGATATGGCAATTTCCATTCACCTTTCAAACATCTGTCAGGAAAACAAAAGAGATTCCCTCACAAAAGACATAAATACAAGGAAATCTGGATCTTGTTTTTAATCCTTTATGGGTATCTCTTTTTCCTTTCTCTTTTCTGTTTGATCCAGTTTTATATAGCTGCCTCATCCCAGTCTGGAATAAGAACTTTCCTGGTAGAATCAGCCAGGGGGAGTTTATTGGACTAAAGCCACAGGAACCCCTTGTAAGGCTTTTTTTCTTTACAAGTCTGTTCACATTACTCCATGGGAAATTATTCTCACATTTTTTGGCTCTAAAATAAATATTTTTTAATATTTTTCTTCTTTTTCCAGAACAGCTAGAAGTCCTATGATTATTGCAAAGAAGTTTATTTTATATATGCCTAATTTTCACATCTGTCTGATATAAGTGTTTTACAATTAAATTAAAGAAGGAAGAACAATCCCAGTGGCATTTGATCTGTAGGAAAAAGATTTAGTGGCTCTGCTGTAAATCAGAATTTTCTGCTCCCGAAGCAGATTCTAAAATAATTACAAAGTGCAAAAAGATTGGGATTATTAAATGAACTTAAAATAATAACAAAGTTTAATGAACTGGTTGCATATCAAAATTCAGAATCTAACCAAAAATACACTTTCTGAGAGATGAGTGATTAAAAGTTTCTCCAGAGACTTGACAGTATGCATTGTCCTCATCTTCCTGAGGATACTTCCCAAGCTCTCCACTATTCCTTCCCCCTCTGCTGCCTCTAAGGAGGTGCAGTACTCAAACGATAAATGTTGGAATACATCCAAAACTACAGGAACACAGTGGATATAACCAGACAAGCACGAGAAGCAAAAGCCAGCTTGCTGAAGCTGAAATGCTGACATCACTCTGCACATTCATCATCACAGAAGCTCTCAGGTTTTCTGCTCAGGATTTGGTTCTTTGATTTATTCTTCTATTTTTTTTCCTATTTTCCACTGGGAGACACTCCAAATATGGACATTTCGACAACTTCATTTTTCATAAGTAATAAAACTTAAAGGACAGATGTCTAGCTCAATTAAATTAGGTGGGAGGAAATAACATGATATAATGTTTACTCTTTAAGGCAAATCTATTAATTTAAATAGCAATGCTCAATCCATCATCTTGCAAAAATTGCAAGTGAACAATGGAAATACCAATATTTCTATTTTTCAGTGGCAAGAAATGAAGGCATCGGAAAAATCTGGGGAATCTTCCCATGGAAAGTATTTTCTCAGCATTTTTCTAGAAATCACCAAATCCTACAAGTCAGCCAAAAAAAAAAAGCCATTATATATGTAAGTATAAACAATGGGAAGGTGCTCAACCTAATAAGAATAACATGCTCATTTTTAATTCATTTTTTACAGATTATTAATAAATACAGGAGGATGAAGAATTTTTACATGGAAAGGAACTATCTTATTATCCTAGGGAGAAAAAAACCCTTTCAGACTATCTCTGAATTTTTATGCAGAAGTTATGAGTTCGGTGCATTTTGCCCTCAGTTTTCTCATTGCGCACTGCAAGAGCTACAAGAACTCACATTACCACAGAACTTTCAACCATATCCCTGGAACCAGGAAAGGAAAGGGAAAGCAGTCCTTAATCCACATCCTTAGTATTGTATTTCATGTGAGCTGGCCTAATTTCCCATATAAATGAAATACTCAAGTCAGAGATTTGCCTGGCTGACTTAGATCAGTGCAGGTGACTCCACAGATCCTCCTGCTGCAAAAGAGATGTCTTTTTTGTTGTTGTTGTTGTTCAACTTCAGGATGTTTCTGTGGGACTTGAATTAACTTGAATTAAAGCATCTTAACCCATTTTATTAAACTGTATTAGCTATCACTTGTATCAAAGTGGCTTTTATTTTAATGGCAAATCTTTCTATCTAAAAAGATCTCGAAAGAGCCTCTGGGGTTTTTTGTCAGGCCTGTCACTACCCTTAATCCCACCAAACTGAGTGAGAGGGAATGCTTTCATGGATATGAGGTGTTGGTTTCTGCCATATATTTATTTAATAATAGAGAAGCATCAGTCTCCTTTTTCATTTTCTGATCAATTATTCCCATTTGAGAGCAGCTTTAGGCGAGGCCAAAACAACCCGCAGGAGCCAATCTGGCTCCTCCAGGTAGGTGGATGTGTATTTAGTCTATTACAAACTGACTGATTTATACTTAGAAAGCACCTACACTTATCACATTCTTCTTTCCAGAGTATATTTCTGAAAACACTTCAGCTTTTTCCCCATCCGCATTTTTTCACAAGGGTTACTTTTCAAACCCCCCCGGAAATGTCACCAACCCTGTGGTTGCACCTCACACAAAATCAGCTTTAACATCTTCTCAAAATCCTGGCACAAACGAGCAAAACTTATTTTCAGAGCCTGTAAATATTTTGCTTACCAATATCAGCGTCCCTGTGATTCTTGATGTATTCAGCAAGCTCAAAATTTCCAGCTATTATAGCCACCTAAAGGATGGTAAAACAGGCACAATTAATACATTGTCTTCACCTGCTAAGAAGGAAAACATGTTACATCAGGCAAACATTTTCATCTCACAAAGGGGAGTAATTCTATTATTTTCATTCTGCAATACATGTCTGAAAAACCAGCAAGAAATGAGCTGTTAATCTGTTGGCACTGCCAGCCCTCCAGCTGCCCATCACAGCATTCCTGGGAAATCTCAAGAGGCTGCTGGAAGAGCTGCTGCTCTTCACGTGCTGGCAGCCCAAGGCAGCAGTCAGCATCAAGCACAGCATCCCCAAAGTTCTGAGAGCTGGATGGGTGTGTGGGGAATGCTGCAGGAGACACTCTGAAGGTGTTATCTCCCTTTAATTGCTCCTGCCTCGCTCCTTACCTGAGCAGTAAAAACAGGAGCTGAAATGCAGAGTACATGAGAGAATCAGTACCAGTATTCAGGTAACACTAAGGCACCAAAAAACACACTGGAAGAGAGAGACTAGTGAAGGGTATGCATATGTATAGAGCTTAAAATGTCTAGATGCATCAGGTTCTAAAACAACAATTTTCTTTTTCATTTATTTCCTGGTTGTTGAACACACATCTGAATTCTGATATAAACAGACTTCAAAAGAAAACCATCTCTGATGGGTGTGAGGGAAGCAATTCAGTTTTGCCATTGCTGACTTCTCCCTTTTCATTCTTCTCTTTTTGCCCTGAATATCAAGGAATTATCTTTTCTGGCCCTATTTTGCAGCTCTGACAGATCCTGTTCCCTAATGGCACTGTGGCTTTCCTGGTGTATGTGCAAGGCATAAGCTGGGCTCATGTTTCTCATAGATACTTCTGCATCTACAGGGTGCAGGTTAAAACAAAAAAAATTTTTAATCTTGCTTTAGGATTCCAACATCCAAGAGAGTCAGACATGAGAGATTATTAAAAACCCAATGCAAATTTCTGAGCTGATGACCAAAAAAAAAAATTTATTTGCTGATTTGTGCCTCTCCACATATAAGGAATGATGCAAAGAAGACCCAAATCCTGAAATGGTCTTGAGAAGTATATGGAGTTAATGTCAGCAGGATCTTTGAATGGAACAAGCCTAAGATCTTATTTCTGCACTCAGCCTGGGAAATTGAATGGACAATTTTATTTACCAGTGACAAAACAAACACAGAAATCCCTGAAATTGAAGACTTTACACCCAAGCTGTGGCTGCCCCATCCCTGGCAGTGTCCCAGGCCAGGCTGGATGTGGCTTGGAGCAATCTGGGATGGTGGAAAGTGCCCCTGCCCATAGCAAGGAGTTAATCTGGGTGACTTTAACGTCCCTCCCAACCCAAATCATTTCAGGATTCTGTGATCAGGGAGGTTGGACACAAGCAGGTTGATCACTGACACCTCAACACCATTTGAAAATTACTACTTTAAACATTGGTGAGCCAACCTTTACTCCAGAAGCCCCTCCAGAGAGAAACAGCTTCACAGCACGGATAATACATCAGAATCCAGCCCCCAACCTCCTCTGTGCAGCCCTGAAGTGCAGCTCACTAGGAAAGCATCAGCAGAGCTGCACTAATCCTCTCTAACTTCCAGTTCTGCAGCCTGGCTTGCTCCAGGTTCGTAACAGCAACATTTGTGTGCAGCTCTGAAGTTTTCTCTGCATTGTGAGCAAGTGATAATAATCCTCTCTGATATTACCCCTAATTAGCAGTAAAATTCCAACAAGGGGGGGGATTCAGCAGTGACAGGCAGCTTGCTAGACAGAAGCCATGGTACTCAAATGAAAAGATTTTTGATACTAAGCAGATTTTAAACCTCAAGTATAAACATGCTCTTCAAGCGATAAACACATTTTATTACTTGGGAAAGAAAGGAAAAAAAAGATATTTCCAGATAACTAAGAGACAGCTTGACAGGAAAACATTCCTGTATTTGCTTGTGAACCAAGCAGTAGATTCAGCAAGCTCAAGGAACCATGTTTTCTGGATTTAATTCATTCCCATGCACTAAAAACAGTACGTAAAATCCTCACAGCAAAATGAAGGAAAAGACATGTTAGGATCTAAGGAAAGCAAGGAAAAGTTAAAAAGTAGAAATATTTCTTGGCATGACATCAATGCGCTTCACTTGAATTTGATGGGTAAAATGTGTGGGAGAAAGTGAAGTCAGAGCAAAATCAGAAAGACAAAATTATTCTCATTCAATTTGTACTGCAAAGCATGGCAACCTCAGCCCTTTTTCCATCCAAAGGTGTCTTAAACTCCAACTATGGTGAGTTCACATGAAAATACAAATGTGAATACATCAGGACAAGTGAATGGTCTTCATAAGATCCAGAGGTAGAACCAAATGAAGGTGGTGGAAATTCCCTCCTTGATCAAGTACCTAAATCAGAGACTAACTGAAATTCTATATTTGTACTAAATTTCCTTGTACTTTGGAATAAAATACTAATGTAGGGCCTTGGCAGAAAATACTAGAGTTTGATTCTCTAGTATTTCATAATTTACATGGTTTTAAATAGCCGTTGTTTGCTTTTCAGGATGTTCTGTAGACAAGTGCTGGATTTAAGAGGTTATGGCAGGAAAGAAGGTTTTGTTTGAGATTTCTTTTGATCACAAGACATCTCCTCTTGGCCGTGAAAAAGTAGCACAGCCAGCAAAAACTGCAGAGAAAGTTTGCTTCCAATTCCAGGAGGAACTGGGTCCCAGTCATCAAAATGCATCACGTGCATGTTTACAGACATGAGATATCGCCATGAAAGGCTGGAGGTAGCGCTTTACAACTAGAGGCTATCCACTGACTCTCTTGTGCTGAAGCTTCAAAAATTGCAGCTTTTCTGAAACTGCATATGCAGCAGTCTTGCCATAATTCAGGTACTTTCATTGCTGCAGCAAATGTCCTTTCATGTCGTCCTTTTGACATTTATCTCACATCAAAAGTCTGTGTGTCCTCAGTCACGTTATTCTGCAAACACGGTAAAATCTGGTTCTGCGTGATGTACAAAATAAAAACACCACTCGCACACAATTTCCACTGAAGCCTGCTATGTGTTTTGCCTTGTTTTTAAAGGGTGTCTTTGCATCCAGAATCAGGAAGAGTTCACCTGCAGGGTCCCAGCACGGTGTCAATCAAAGCCCGGCAGAAATGCCTGACTCAGTAATTCAGTGCTTTTAAACCCAAAGCAGGCTCTTTGTCTGCTGCAGACATTTGGTTGGGAGCCCTGCCACATGCTACTGTACAGAGAGTAAAAATTATCTTGCTGGGTTGTTTTTTTTTTTTAATCAGCATTAGAGGCAATTTTATATGAATGACAGTAACCAAACTGAATCACTTATCAGCTCCCTCCCAAGCTTAATTGACCCCACTAAGGCTGTTAACATGGGCACCTAATTATTACCTAATTACCTTTGATAACACACATGTCTGGCCTGGGAAAGTCTGCCACAGGGAAGCAAGCAGAGAGCAAAGCTAAGCAAGAAGATGGATCTTGGTTGGAGGCAACTCTCATAAAATAAAAAGAGAGGATAAAACCATGCAGCAGGACAGTGGTGCTTCCTCCCATTCCCATCATGATCTGTCTCCAGTGTAACAAAATTTATGGAGTGCCCAAAACAGGTCCCAGCTGGGACACCCTGAAGCACAAAGCCACGGGTTGAGCAACTCACTGGAGCAGAGCCAGGAGCTGGCTGTCACTCAGAGAGTGGAACAAGGAGGGTGACCACAAAGGGTGTGTTTACACAGATATCTCCTCTGCCTGGGGAGCAGCAGAGCTGTCACTGTCACCCCAGTGTCTCACTCGCTGTCTCACAGACAGATGTTTCTTTCAAACGATCCAACTGCTTCCAGGGCCTCGCTGCTTGACATGGCAGGCAGTGCCAGATGCTCTGCTGCCAAGCCAAGGGAGGAAGGGAAGGAGTTTAATCCACACTTGAAGAGCTGCTGCGGGTGGTAACCAAGGGACAGCTCAGCCGAGTGGAAACCTGAATGAACGAAGCAGCTGCGAGGCAGGGACTGGGAGGGAACAGGCAGGAGGTGGGAGCATCCCAGCACTGGGCAAGGAGAACACCCTCAGCACTGGCACCTTCACACGTGGATCTCTTTCTCCTGACAGATCCTCACTCCCCCCTGGCTTTCTGATGTTCGCAGTCAGAATCGTTCCCTCTGGATATAGGCACTGTTTAAGCCGCCTTTCAGGAGTCAATTCACAAATTAAATATTTGAGGCATCAGGTTAGTTCTGCTTCTTCCTGAATCATGTTCCCCAAAGAAACTCAGTTTAAATAAGGGCAAATGAAAGCACTTTGTGTCAACAGTGCAACTGGCCAGATGTCCTGTTACAGGTTTCAGCGTGACAGAGTTTCACAGTGTTTTCAGACTCTGCATCAGACAGAAGCAGCACTGACTCACCATCACCTCTCTGTTTAACCCCATAAACACAGTTCTAAAGGTATCAATTTACTTACATTCAAGTATTTACATTTTTTATGGGGAGTAATGGAATTTTTTTGTTCCTTTTGGGAAACTGGAAGTTGTATTTACACGTTACCTTCCGCAATTGATTTTTTCTTGCTCTCAAAATGTATCAGAGATAGAGACTATATTAAATTACGGCATGATTTTGTAGCCTGTTAACAAATACAATTCTAGAGCTTTATGAGCTAGTCCCTGAAAGGCAAAATTACCCTGCCTAAATACACAAAATTTACCACTGGCTAAATTACATTACCACTCTCAGGAACAAACTGCTTCACCCAAGGAGAAACAACAGAAAAAAGACAGAAACTGAAGCTGTCCCCTCTTAAATCAAGACAATGAACTTTGACAAACTTCCTCTGTGGGACTGAAGAGAGCCTCTTTGCCCATTCATGCTCCCCTCAGTCCAGGCTTCTGCATTTCTGTCGCACATGCTGACATTTGAGAGACCCAAATCTCTGAAAAGCAGAGCCTTTGGAGGGAGCTGCAGGGTTGCAGCTGCCATTCACAATGAGCACATAAAATATCACCATTCTCCACCTGCTTTTTCTCCCCCTGCTCTTCTCTTCTAGACAATTTCCCTTTCCCGAGGAAAGTGCATTTCATTATTCTTCCTTTCAGGGCTGATGTTTCACCTTTCTCTTGTCTCTGCCAGCCAGCAGTGCTTATTGAATGATGACTTTTCCAGAAAGCTTGGAATGTAAGTTCAGGCATAGTGCTGTACATTATAGAAGGTAACTTCAGCCCAGCACAAAATATGAATTATGTCAGTGCAAATGCAGGTGGACAGACTGGACACTGAGGTAAATCTTCCCTACAGGTTCCCATCTTCAGTGAACTACAAGAAAGATGTCACACAACCCTGTGAACGAGACTGTAACCATCAGACTCCAGAAATTGCCTTCCACCTAAACCACAGGCTCACAAAATCATAAATTATTTCTCATTCCACCAAGGACTATATTATATTAACAATGAAAAAACACCACTCAAGCCAGTGTCAGAGCCATCACACAACAGGATTCACTATTGGCAGAGGCACACGAGAAATTAACACAAGGGAATTCAGAAGGAAGGGTTGGGATCGCTTCCTTAATTAAAAAATTTTCAGAAATGCTCTTCCACATATCATAATCAGGATGTGTTTGCTTAGTATTAAAAATATACAACCATATTCCAACAGCCACAGCTTTTGGAGATTGACATCTCTTTAATTTGATACACAAATCCAATGGTGTTTACTGTGGGGCAATGAAAATGTAGCTAAACTTCAATGTATTTGTTTCCTGCCGTGTCCTCCGGAAAGAAAAGCTCTCCCTAATAAAACAAAGAGGTACTTGGAGCCTAAAGCCACTTCAAATTTAGTCCCAGCACACCATCAAGCCCACAGCAGCCATCCCCAAGGGCATCAGGAAGGTAAATTTAGGTTGTTAAGTGCCAAGACCCTGCTCCCATGTGTGCCCATGTAGGATGGGGCAGCAGGAGGCTCCATCCCTGCTAAACGGTGACACAAAACCACCCAGCACGCTCAGCAGCCTCAAACAAATCCCATCTTGAATGGATCTGCATCAGCTGCTCTCATGTAGCGTGCAGATTTTATAACTCTCCTCGGCGGGACAGATGGAGTTCAGTTTGGAAAAGCAGGAAGCACAATCTGTGTTCCGAATTTCTCTTCCATAGGTGTGGGATGGAAATGAAATGTATCGATCACCCACTGTGTTGGTTCCTTACGCAATTCCAGGAGCCTGCACTCAAAGAGATGTTTATTGATTCAAAGAGCACCACAAGAACCTGGAGCTCGGATTCCTTTGGAAAGGCATTCGCCTGTAATGCCTGAGCGAAAGGGGACAACGCAGTAAATATTGTCCTGAAGTCAAATCGCAACGCAGACCTCAGGTGTTTCCCGTCAGAAGGTTAAGAATTCCAAATGGGTTTTTCTCCAAATCAGTTGGAAAATCCTACACTGTTGCCACAGCCATATAATCTAATCTATAACTGCTGAACAATCGTGAACTCCTTATTTCACTTTGCAAAAAATCAAAGGGCAAAGTCTCACACCACATTTTGTAGTTGCAGTTGATTTTTGACTTTAAGGCTACGACATGGCAAAACAAAAGTAGCGGAAGCTCCTTGGTTCACCTCATTAAAAAAATAAAACCAAATGCTCGATTAATATTCTATTAATATCACCAATTCCCTGTCTTTATCTAACAGTGCTGCTGAATACACAGAATATGGATGACATAAAACATGACCTCAAGGAGATGCATATGCTTGCATTATGGAGACACACATTTACGAAACTCCAAAACTTCATTCAAAAATAATCATTTCTGAAGTCGAGATGTAATTCATCTATTTAGAAATACGTCAGAAATAAATCACTACACTTTAACAAGTTTATGGTTGTGCAGTATTTTGTACACTTACAAAAAAGGTAACGTTTTTGTTGAAAATAGATCAGAACTGGAAGGTTTTATTTTATAAAATAAAATTAATTTTACCCATTTGAAGTTTCCTTTCAGGTGTAACATTTTTAAGTTTTGGTAAAACTCACTGAAATAAGGTAAGATAGAACAAAGTAAAGAAGTAAAATTGAATTTATTGTCTTTACATAATAGCCAGCAAAGGTTTATATTAATTGCAGAAATAACCATGAAAAATAACCCAGAAATTCTCTACCAGGACAAGAAAATGCTGACAATTTTCCTAAATTACTTTATAGTAATGTTATGAAGAAATACAAGTAAAAAATTCACATTCAGCATTTTCCTGCCTGCTTCTTTCCTGGACAGAGGAGAACTCTTAGCATTTTTAATTATATAATGTAATACAAGCTCAATATTATGCATTTTGAAAGGACCTAACTGTGTATATTAATATATCTGATGTCCAGTAGATGGCAAAATATCAGCAACCACCACCTTTAATCTTGGCACTTGATTCATTCAAACCCCAAAGTAATTTTTTTTCTTTTTGTTTCCAATATCCACCTTCTATTTCATTGGAGAGTAGGATTAGCTTTACCTTTTAGATGTTTTCTGTCTATTATCTGCTTGAAAGCCAATTTCATCTTCGTCAGGTCTCGATACAACAAAGCACAATAATGTTACTATCCTTTAAATAGTCCTTTGAAGACAGTTTCTTCACCACTGAATTTTTTTTTCCTCCAAGAGCATTCTGCTGCTACTGTTCCCAAATTTGCCAGCACATGTTAGCATACTGTGTACTAAAATCTCTTAGCAACAATATCTTAGTGTCTAACATTTCCCTTCTCCCAACTATGATTCACGGAGCCATCTGTAGTCAGATATTGACATGCAGCATCCTAAAATAGGCACCTTACATTTGCTCAACAACTAGTTTTAGCATCTGAAAATACAAATTACGGGGAGAGGGCCAATATTTCTTGTGAGGCTCCTCAGCATTCCCTGGATCGTTTTAGCACCGTTTAAACAAAGGCTCGCCACGAGCGCTTCGCCTCGATATTGAGGGCAAAGCATTCCCGCTTTTCCAAACGACAGCTCCAAGCAATCCCAGGCTTCCCTGGTGAGGACCACCTCACACTGCTACTCAGGCTGTTTTTAGTAGTAATCTAAGACTAGATTTTCAAGCTCCAAGATCCCTGCGTTCTTCACACCCTTTGAAACCTCAGGCTCAATGGGAAGCATCCCACCACGAGTGGGACAAGGTCCATGTCCCAGCTGGGTGAAGACAAAGGAAGAAAATTTACAACCACAGCCTCCCAAGCACTGCTTTTGCCTCCCAAAACTCTTACCAAGCTTGCCCTCAGAAAATACAGCGTCTTCTTTTCAGCTGCAGCAAATTAACTCTTAAGAGCAAAGACTTTTCATAACCCAAGTTATTCGTGGCAATGCGCTGTGCAGTTCTGCACAACTTAAGAGAATAGTGCCGTACTAAAAATGCTAATTAAACAGGAACAGGAAATGTTAATTAAAAATAATCATATTCAGCAGAATACATTATATAGGAAGAGTTGATAGTATGGCTTCGGAACTGTCTCAAGTGTGAGGAACACGCTTCCACCCGAGCAAAATCAGCGGGATTTCATCCACTTCAAAGGAACGGAGATTTTACCCTAAATACTTTTCAGCAATTAATATCTTAAAAACAAGCAAACACACAACAACGTGCAGCCAAATACAGCTGGACTTTATTAAAAAAAAAAGTACGCTGCAAGCATAACAGTGCTGGCACATTTTCCTTGCTAAAATGCTGGGTTCGCTTGCAAGAGATTTGACAGCCCCCGTGGGTCTTCTGGAATACTCTCAGTAGCCATGAAGCTGTGCCAGGGCTGAGCAAATTTCAGGCAGAATTTGGGGGAGGCAATCACTCTGAGTGACCTCTTTTCTGTCTCTGTTAGGTCCTGCAGCGCTGTCTGAGCAGAACTGGACAACGCCTAAAATGCCTGCAGGCACCTTTGTTCTTTTTCCAGTCTTCCTTGCTAACGTTTAAAAGGCAGAACCTGTGTTTTATTCCCCGCTGCCCTTTCACGAACACACACAACTCCGTTCTTAAAATCTAAGCACACTTATTCATGAATTAGCCATGATTGAATACCTCCGGGTTAAACGAAGCCTGCGTGGACACCAAGATAAAAAATGTAAGTCCTTTCCTCACAACATGGGAGCAAATCACTTCTAAATCATCTCATCCCTAGGCTTTGAAATGCAAACCTAACTCCTAGGACAAAAGGAGTCGTTGTTATGCAAGAACCAGCTTGACAGGAAGCCTTGAACTGAATACACCAGCAAGTCGAGCAGAGCTACAAGGAAACATGTCAGGAATCCTGCAACGGAACATGTAGGCAAATCCACACCAGGCACAACTTCGCTGCTTCTTTTATTTCCTCCTGTTTCTTGCGAAGAGAAGTAACTCAGGTTTTTTAAGTTATCCTACTTTGTACAGGGTGTATTGAGCCTCCTCCACGGTCACTGCATCTATTGAGAAATTTTATGGCTCTATCTATTTTAAAAGTAGAGGTAAAATCCTTCCATCTTCTTCCTGCTCCTCTGCTGAAATGCCACCCAGCAAGTTGTCCTCAAGCAAGATGCCTTATTCTATGCTCCTGTTTTAATAATTAAACCAAAGCAGAAAGAGCCCAGTGTGATACACACACACATTTACAATTACAGACTCATTCCTTGGGAGAATCTAGTTCAAGCTGGAAAGAGCCATCAAAAGCCAGTTATTACATAATCCTTATTACTGCTACACGGGTGAGCAGCAGTTCCAAAGGAGTCTTTACTGAAAGCAAATAAAGCCAGGTTGCAGCATCAGATGAATCAGAGAAGATTCAACAGCCAGCAACAAAATTGACTTAATTTTCTTCGTCCCCTACAATAATATGCTAAATCGAAAAGCCATGAAATGCAATCTTCTCCAGCTGAACTCTCCTAGAAAAAGGCTGAGAACATGTGCTATTTGCTAGGTTTTGTTTTTCAGAAAACAGAAAATTCTCTGAGCTGTGCAGAGAATTCAGCTCGAGGGTTTATGGGTCTGTGCTGCTGTAGGGTGAAATCTTCCCCCTCTCCAGGCAGCCGTAACTCATGGCAAAGCCAAAACCCACCACGTCAGCAGCTTCTTCCCCAAACGCTTTCAGAAAAAAAAAGTCTTCCTACTCACAGCAGACAGACACTTCCCACTATTTCACAGCAGAAACTTTCATGGATTCAGTTTTGCAAACACTTAATAATATAGTGTGGCTTCAACTGCTAAACCAAATGGCTGAAAAATCCTTTTGGAAAGCCCTTAGGATAAAATGCATCGGTGAGTAAGACCCTGTGATTATTTTACCTAATACATTTGGTGGCTCCATTCCAAACTCTGTGGGTTAACTACAATAAAACCTTTGGAAACAGCAGTCTAGCAATAGTCCATGCCAATAACATAGTCTGGTGGAGACGGAATTGCCAACTGTATGCCAGGAATGCTCCCTCCAAATGGCAGTGGAAGAAGATGCTAAGTCTGTCCTACAGGCACAGCTCCTACAGTTTTATAAGGAGCAAGAACTTGGATATAGCCAGCAGATAATGCTGAGTAGCCTGGTTTGAAATGCAAAAGCAAGAGACGGTGCCACACAGCACTCAAACCATCACAACTCCGTGAATCCATTTCTGCAGGCCCAAAGTGCCCACGAGTCCCACTCACAGGTTATTTCATCTCCCACACAAACTGAATGCGGGTAACACCTCAAAACAGCATCGTCTAAATTAGGATTACACAAATCCCCACTGTCTCTTGGAACTTCACCCACAACAACTAATTGTGCCTGGATCACACCCAAGCTTTTCTTACTTTAAGGCAAGAGCTGGTGGTGACCCTTACAATTTACTTGGCTTAATTTGTTCCTTTTTATAACTTCTGAGCTTTTTTTCTGGTGGAACAACAAACAGATTTGCTTCTAACTACCCCAGAGACTCCACTTTTCCCAGAGGAATTGGACTGCCTGTGGCAACACCTGAGGCATGTCAGCCCTGTCTTGGCATGGATAAAAAGGGGAGAAGTGGAAAAAATGGGTCCTTGGATCATTTACATGGAACACAACAGCACAGATGGTCACATGGAGACTCCTCCATAAGTTTGCTTTCAGGGAAAAAAAAAACTGAAGACACCTCCTGCAGTTAAGTATTTCTAGCATCTCTAAGCATGGCAATATTTTGCCTTTCTCAATAAAAGGTAATCATATAATTTCATTCTTTGATGCTTTACTGCTTTACTTCCGTTTGGCTGCTTTTCTGAAAAATCACAGGGTTAACACACAGGGTCAGGAGGGACCAGCCAGCACTAAGAAAACCATCCATGAGTCAGGGGGAATCAATTTAACACCATCCTGTATCCACATGTATTTTGCCACTCCTGTATCTCCTAATATTCTCAGGAATATTTCATATTCACCACGTCCCCTAATATCAATTTCCCTCCTGGTAGTCATTCCTGTTCCTTTTAATTAGTATTATTTTAATTTTGTTTCTTAAAGAAACTGCTGAGTGTGCCTACATATATACAGGATCACCTACATTTTTGATTTTTAAAGGAAAAAATCCATAGTTTGTTCTGGAATGGTCACTTCTATAGGTTGGGGGGGTTAAGTATGAATAAGTTCCATTATTTGACTGAAATAAGGAGAAAAACTGGAAAAAGCTTGAAGTCTGACTAAAGGCAGAATGCATCATGAGCTCATAGCTGTATTTTTTGCCAACTATACCCAATATTCAGTGATTCATTGTTCACACAGGTGCTTCAGGAAAGGAATTAGGATGGAAATAAATAGATGGAAGAAGCAAAGTCTTTCTGTAATCCATATGCTCCAGGAACACAATGGTTCCGTATTTTAACATCATGACAGGAGGCATTATTTTATATTTGCGAAGATGCCTTTCTGAGGCACCTGATAAGAGATTTTGGGTTTAAAATTAGCTTTCACACCCTTTCAAAAAAAACTCCAGAATCACAACAACTGAGAAGAACTTCTTGTCCTTTGCCGTAAATTTGATGCAAAAGAGGGAAATTAAAAATGCCAATAACCTGAATCTAAACTGGGCTTTGGGCAGCCATTTTAAGGAGATGTTGGACATCCCCAGTTGTGTCTGTGTTCCCCCCAGCTGGCTCAGCTTCCAAATCCATGGATTTAGTTCCTACTCCTGGTTTTGAAGCCCCTGTGTCTGAGTCAGGCTGGAAACCAGTTCCCACTGCCAGGTTATTAACGTGGAGATCAGCACGCAGGGCAATTAAAGAAAATAAAAATAAAACACCACAACATAACACAACGGGGGAGAGAGGACAAGGAGGGGTGGGTCAGGAGAGTTTTTCAGTGTGAGGAAAACAACACATGTTTTCCCTCGCCCAGACTCCAAAAGAGCTGAATCATTTTGTTTTTCTGAACAACAGAGATGCCAGGCATGGAAAATTTCAGTTCAAATGATTCAAATCTGGCCAAAAAAAAAAAAAATTGTGAGCAATTCAAAATAGAGGCAGGGCCAACACACTGAAAGGAGCAATTCTACCTGCAGTGCAGCTGGAAAATTGCTGGTCCTCCTGCAACCCATGGGATGTAGGCACATGGATTATCCAGGACAGCAAAGGCCAATCTTTAAGGATTGCCTGAGACACAAATCGTTCTCAGGTACAACTCTGCTGTTAAAAGGTGGCACTAAATGGCACCTCAGAATAGCTGTTCTGTACATTCAAACACATTTGTTCTAAAAACACTGACTAATTATTAGCGAAAATAGTGCCTTATTGTCCATTTGAATTATTCATACGGAGCTGCTGATTACTAAAATTACAACTGATAAACAAGGTGTATGTTCATTTTAACGTACACATCATTTCAACAGCTTGTAAACACTGCAAAAATTTCTTAGCCATTGGATTAACATTTACTAGATAGGCAATGAATTATTTTATGTTAACCTTGAAATACAAGAAATGTGTGGAAAGCCAAACAGCTTTGGACAGTGATGGAATACCATGGCTTTTCTGAAAGGATGTTTCTGGGGGCTTACTGATAAAATAAAAACTAATAAAATAGCATGTAAGTTACTGAGATGGCCCAGCCAAGATGAGCTGGGTAAGCAATTAATAAACAGAACTGACAATATAATATAATTATGTGGCACAGGTTTCACGTCACCTCAAAATCACTAAAAAATAAAATAAGGGAAATTTTCTGCTGACTCCACATTCTGCAGACTTTCACATCAGCTATACCCAACAGTGATTGCTGACTCAATGCACCCCAGGAATGGTCAGGATGAAACACATCCCTGCAAAGGCAGCTACTGCAGGGTTAGGTGCTTAACTGGAAAATACAGCCAAGCTTTTTTGTGTCCTCAGCCCAGCACTAAATCTGCTAGACACTGAAAAGGCAAAAAGGACACCCAGATCCCAGAGGGGCAGAGTGTGGGATCCCTGAATTGAGTGGCACAGAATTCAGCCCAGATTAGTTTTCCTTCCTGCAGCCTGGTGTATCTGTGCTTGTTTTAACAAGCCCTGTGGTTTGGTGAGAAGTGAGCACATGCACATTTATTCTTCTGGTGGCAAAACTGCACCACACTCATTGGACACTGATGCCTGATGCAATGAAAGTGAGTGGACTCTGCTGCTCATTTTCATCCAAAGAAATAAAGCCTTGGCAGACCTTGCAAACAGCACACAAATTTCTCCATGACTAGATCCTGTTGTTTTCACAGAATAGCACAGCTTTCATATAATCAATTTTCTGAGCAGAAACTCCCAAGACTCATCTCTTTAAGGTTGCTGAGAGAGGGACACGATGGAGGTGACTCAAAGGAATGGATGCTGCAGCTCCAGCCACTCTCATTATGTACATGTGAGAAGGCCTCGGTGTTCCTGCCTGCTGACTACACGAGCAAACATTTTTAGTATGCAAAATCCTATTAACTCAAGGGGATTCTGCATAATTTTATAACAGCTCCCCACGTGGGGTTTGATCCACTGGGTCAGCAACAGACTGATAGCAAAGAATCCATTCCAAGGCTGCTTTAATTGCAGTGCTGGCATCAGGGTTTCCTCTACTCACTCCACTCGGATAAAACAGAACCTTTTCTACATTCCCTACACCTTTTACTGTCCTAAGAGCAAGAACAGGAATGCTGGAGCTGCCAGCACAAAGAGGAAGACAAATGAAAACCCTTCTGTGTGACATTTACCCTTCCCCCAAAATCCTAAACCAAAAAGGAAAGTTAACCTCAAAGATATCAAGTAACGAAATAATTTAACCCTGGAACACATCCCTTCCATAATTAGGGTTTTATCTTGCTCTATGTTTTGATAATTTTTTACTTCTGAGGTGTAGAGCAAAGTACTCAGTGAACTTGTGCTTAGCATGTATTTAGATGGAAAATTATTAGCAGCCTGAAAATGGTGCCTAAAAGTAAATTATTAATGCACCGTTACCCCAATTTGAGAAAAATGATCCCAAAAGTAAACAACAGTCTGGCTGGGATTTGCAAGCAGAACTCAAGCTCTTGAGATGCACAACTTAGGCCCAGAAAACCTACAAAATATGGAGGCAGTTAAATTGATACAGAAATATTTGGCTGAGGCTTTTTTTTGAAAGCTCTGTAACGACACAAACTTGGAGGAGTTACCTCGGAGACCCACATGGATGCAGCAAAAATTCCAGCTGTTTCACCTGTCAAAGCATTTGTCCTTGAATCCTCTGCCAGCATTATCCAAAGTGAGTCAAAAAGGTAATGGGGAAGACACACCAAATAAAGATAAATCAGGACTTCTTTCAGTTGAAAAACTCCTTGGTTTAGGGAAATGGCCCCCTCCTGTTTCACCACAGCACGGTTCCCGCCAATGGCACTGTGCCATCATTCTTCCAGAAGCACTGATTTTTGTAACATGAAAAAAAATCTTCCAGTTTGTTTTGGTATTTTTTAAAAAAAATTACAGTTTTCATCCCTATTTCTCAGGTGTCACTTTGCATTAGGAATGTTTCTCCGACATCCAGGCTAATTAAGCCTGCTTCAGAAAATAAGGGCTTGAGGTTGTCAGCCATACCTGACAGCCCTTTGGACAACCAATTCTCTTCCATTTGGATTTTTAATTAAGCTTACTGAAAGTGCGTTCAGATCAAAAAATGGAGACAAAAATTTTGACTAATCCAAAGCAAGACTTCGTTTTCTCTTGGAGATAACAGATGGCAGCTTCAGCCTCTAATGCTGATGGTGCATTAAGTCAATCCCATCCCTGAAACTTAGCCCAGCTCTTTGGCCTCACATCCAAGGAAGGAAAAGGGTTTTTGGGGTTTTTTTGGGTTTTTTTTTTGTTTGTGTTTGTTTGGTTTTTTTTTTTTTTTTTTGTCCTAAATCAAGAGGGACCAAGCAAACTGAAGCACCCAGACAATCTTTGGATCATTCTTATGTGGATCTTGGATCTGTCTTACATGAGACTGGAGATCAGCACAGAGCAAGGCACATCTGACTGCAGAGCACCAAGGATCTCATCTTTTGTCACCAACAGCTCACAGGATTCATTAGCAGTGTCACCAGAGGATCTTTTCCTCTCATTCCTAATCATTCCAGGACACCTTCACTTAGTCAATTAGATAGAAGCCAGCAGTTTTCACTCACTCACTCCACATCTGTATGCAGCTTTGTACAGTTTGTGACTTCTCCCCAAACCCAAGTTCACATGGTATTTTCTTCTCAATATTTCAGGAGGACAAGATACTTCCTTTTTTACCTGAAATGGAGACTGGCTGTTGTAATTCTTGATCTCCTTGTTGGCTCCTCGGAATAGCAGCACCCTGGCACAGCTCTCCTGAAAATGATGGAAAAGGAATCTTGTTCACAAGGATCCTTTGGCACTGAAGAGACTGTGACTGCTAAGAGGTTATCAGGGGTTTGGTCTATATTTCCATGATTAAAAAGAAACCAAATAAATGATCTGAGAACTTAAATTATTAAAACAGCATTTTAAAAATGACAGGACTTCAGGTGCTTTGCAGTGTATTAGAAACAGTAGGCAAGTGTAAAGAAACATGAAGAAATGCAACAAGTAAATACCTCAGTAAATTTTTAAGCAACTGTACTGATAAAAGTTTGACATTTGACAAATCAGATTTTACACAAATTTGACTGCCATTTGGGTTCTTTGCCTATTTTGTAGAAAAAAAACTACTGTTCACAGAATCAGGATGAATTATATCCTTTCCTCCTGTTAAAAATTAAACAAAGCAGTTTTACCACTTATTTTCTTGGGGACTTTTATTCGACCTACCCTCAATATTAAATGCATGAGTTTTTTTAGTACATGACCATATTTGATGTGTCTATACACACTGCACTGACCAGCCTTATTGCCTCTCTTTT
>VZSR01000825.1:239882-279096 GCA_013398615.1 Brachypodius melanocephalos
TCCTCTAAAAAATGCTAGCACTTACAGCACAAGGAGGAAATTTTGGCTTCAGACCCTCCAAACTGAGAAAATCTGCAAAGGAAATCTGTTAAAAATCATTTCTTTTGGGCAATACAATGCATTGGTCAAATCATTGCTCTCCATGACTGTTAAATATGAATGAAAACAATCTGGAAGAAATTCTCGGCGCTTCTGTGTGAGTTCTCAGAATTTTTGATGATTCCTGTGTGGACTCTGTTTCTTGTCATCTTTAATGCTCATCTTAGGGTCTTATGCAAATCAATTCACATTTGAAAAGGGTTTTATATTCCCTCATCACAAATATTGTTTGTAATTTTGTTGTGCTTTCTGAGTTGTCTTGATATGTTGTGCTATGGAGTTCTACCTAATGAGGTATTCGGATGTGCTACCTTTCACTTTGAACAGTAAATCTGCAGTCAGAGAAGACAAAGTGCATAATTTAGGTATTTTAGTGACAGAAATAAAGCTTGTTTACTAGACTCTGAGTCACAGGTTAATTGGCAGAAATTATGATTGAAACTCATTTCTGTCATTGTGTTTTCTAATTTCCCAGAGTAGATTTCTTAGTCCCATTAAGTCTCCTCATCACAAGGCTGCCCTAAGTGTATCTGGAAAGAAGGTTATCCTACCTTTTCCTCAGCTGAAAAACAACAGAATGGATCAAGATGGTAAATTAACAATTATCTCCTAGATTATGATTTTTAATGATATACAATTAACTGAGATAGTCTCATTTGCTTGCACTGCAATCTGCACTTCAGTTGCATTCTCTCTATTTCCAAACAATTGATCAATGCCCAATTTTAATCAAGAACTCGATGATATAAATAATTATATTGAAAACCATACTGTATTTATTGGGTGATTATTCATTTGTTTGTCAGAATAAATCATCCAACATCACAACACCAAAAGAACTAAACATTTTAAAAACTGTCGACAAATTTAACTGAGCTGTCTGCAGCGTAACAAAAACATGGAAAGGGATTTATTAACTAAATGGTTGTGATTAAAAAAGTTTGGCAAAAGCCATCAAAGAGCTGTTAAACATTTTTTTAAAATCCAGGAAAATTTATTTGGGTTAAGTAGTGCATTTGTTGGTTTATTTATTTATTTTTAATCTTTTGAAACAAACAGAAGCATTCTTCATGTTTGCTCCTTTTTGTTTCCTCCCCATCTGTCAGATTATGTTCAATTTTAATACTACAACAGCTTTCATCTCAGATCAAATCCTCCCAGTGAAAGAGGGCACATTTTATGCCAGCAAAAAAACCCCCAGAATTACTGCATGGCCATGGGATAACTTTCAAAACCAAGAGTTTATTCAGATCAGGACTTTGATGACATCCAGGAAAACGAATTTACCAACTTCAGAAAGTATCCCAAGAAAATTCCCCCGGGGAAGACTGGAAAGGGAAGATCAAATGGGTAACGACTCCATCTACAGGAATGTGGAGGGAACAGGGATGCTGCTGTCCTTCCCATCCTCTCCAGCTGGAAAAGGCAGCACCGTTCCTTCCACACGAGCCAGTAACAACTCACCATTTAAAAAAAAAAAAAATCCACTGGCAAAATCAGCATGGGTTAAAGTTCACAGCACCCCGAGGGAAACTTTGAATTTCCACATACACTGGGTGAAGGAAAACAGAAGGACGACAGTGCAGGCAGAAGATGTTAAAGTTCCATTCACCAAGGCAAGCTTAGTGACTGTGTAAATATTTGAAAATTTGTAGATGCAGTTTCAATTAGAGTCTCTAAGTCTCCTGCAGAATAACTTCTGCTGAGGTCAGGAAAACACATCTTGCATGGAAAACACTGTCATTCTGCAGGATTATTCTAATTCTCACCTCATACTGCATAACCTTTGCTAAAAGTGTATGGTCTTGAAAAATGTCAGATTATCCCCAAAATTCCTTTTTTTTTTTAAAGCTGAAGGTATTTTAGACCTAATTGAGGAATCTGTCTTGACAAGACTTTAGGGGAAAAAAAACTAAGCTGGTAATTAATTAAGAAGCAGATGCTTTAACAGCTGTTTCACTGTTTACAGTCACATCTCATGCTTTCTGAATTTAATGTAATATTTTATGTGCTGAATTTTAACATAGTTGTAAAACTCATCCCCTCCCCATCCCAACCCTGCAAAGGGAGTATAAAATGCTATCAAATCAAAAGGTTCTACTACTTGTAAAAGACTACACAAGTTGTAAACAGCAAAGAGTCCAGTATCTTCTGTACGGAGACATTTCCACAGTATTTTACATCTCCTTCTTATTTAATTCTAAATTAAATTGTAGAATAACAGCAATAAATTCTGTATAGGAAACAAATATTTAGATACGAATCAATCCCAAAAAAGCTGGTAAAGCATCATATTCTATTTTCTAATATCCATACTCTTGCAAACTACAATGAGCAGCCTTATTTGTAATCAGTGAATGAAACACCAATAAAATAACTTTAATTATGTTCTTTTCAGTTTCTAAGACCACTTTTTAAAACCTGAAGCACTTGATTGCATATAAAATTATGTAATGATAGGATGAAGGGGAAAGGCTTCAAATTGAAAGAGAGCAGGTTTAGATGAGATATTGGGAAAGAATTCCACCCTGAGAGGGTGGTGAGGCCCTGGGGAAGCTGTGGATTGTCACTGTAGGACATGAAAGATGAGAGACTCCAAATATTTCAGAAGGCAAAGATCATAGAAAACAGAAGGCTTTATTGTCTAATTTTTACCACCTTTTATAAGGTGTTCTAATACAGATTTAACATGAATGGTGAATAGGAAAAAAACCTCCCAAATCCCATTGGTTAAATTAGAGAAATGCAAAACAGCAGCTGCAGAAAATTGTTTTGAGAAAGGATAGTTGTTTGCCAAAACTGTTTTGAGAAGAAGCTTTCTTGAGAGCTTTTGCTCTTGGGAAAAGTTAGCAGCTGCTCAGCAGGCAAAAATCTTTCAGACCCAGAAATATCAGGGCCACAGTGGGTGGCCCATCCCTGGAATGTTCAAGGCTAGGTTGGACGGGGATTGGAGCAATGAGGTGCAGTGGAAGGGGATCAGAACTGGATGATCTTCAAGTTCCCTTCCAAGCCAACCCATCCCGTGATTGTGTGAGCTCCCAGCTCCTGCAGGGGCCAGCAGGGCTGGGTGGCAGGGCAGAGGCTGTGTCTCACCTGGTTGTAGAGGGCACAGATGTGCAGGGCCGTGTTCCCCGAGGCGTTCTGCGCGCACATGTCGGCTCCGTAGAACAGGAGGTGCTCCAGGTGCTGCACGTGCCCGTACCTGCAAGCCTGGGCAGGGAGGCATCAACACTTTGGTTATTACACAGCCCGGGCAAGAGCTGCAGGCAAAGATTTTTCAGCAGAGAACGTGCTGTTTTTACTGAGGGTCTGATTTTTAGAACCACTTTTTTGTTCTCTGATGGGAGCACAGACACCCAGATGAGCATTCCTGCACCAACTCCAAATGTGGCCACTTCAGGTACAGCAATCCTGTGCTTGAGTTTAACCACCTGATTATTTTGGGAAGGGCAGGCTAAAGGATGGAGAAAATACTGCCTTTGGAACTTTTTATCCACTAACGTTCATGACTCAGATGTGACAAGTTTTCTGTCCTGCTGCACTCCGGAACGCTGCCCACCAGATGGCACTGGAGATGATTAGACTGCCAGAGCTTTTTTCCCAAACTGCTTACACGCCTTACAAGGAAAATCTGGCCAAACTCCAAGGAAATCTTGGTTCTGTGGTGTCAAGCAGACACACAGCATATACAGGGCACTGCTCCAAAACAGGCAGAAATATTCAAGAGTTACTTCAGCTGTCACACAAATAAAAGGTTAGACCCTGGATTTTTGGAAATAAGCCTCTATGAAGAAGATTCATAGAAATTAGAAACTTTCCTGATTAGCAAATAAGCTTGAGAAAAACCACAGTAATTCTACTCCTTGCCCTCTTTTACTTGGCTTCCTTCTCCTCCATGGCCCATGGACCAAGCACCTCTCAATTTTTAATGTTTTGAGCTTCGTGGTATCTCAGATCAGCATCATTCCTACATAAATCAGAATTTAAGGCAAGAGGTACAGATACAGAAATCCATCCAGTCTTTCTGAGGTACCTCATCACTCCTGAATTCAGTAGGAGGTACAGACTGACACACTTGGCTTGGATCTACAATTTGGAAAAATTAAGTGGACTGCTCAGTGCACAAATTAAATCCCCATCCTTCTTAATTCATTGAGGAATGTTTGAATTATTGATTAGTCAAAACAGATTGTTCCTAACCCAGGCGTAAACATTGATTTATTTAGGATTACAACCAACACAGGGGGTTTGGAGAGCTCTACTTCATTATGAGAAATACTAACCTTATGTGTATGAGGCTGAGGTTTAAAAAGAAGGACATTTTTCTCTGTATTTTCAGGGAGTACAGATGGGGTAATACTTTGATCTAGACAATCCATTTCCTCCACATCCTCGGAAAATATGGTAATAAAATTATTCCTTTCTTTTGCCCTGCCCTAGAGATGGATCCAAACAATCTTGACCTGGACCCACTGAGTGAAAAAGCTCAGATTCCTGCCCAAACGTGGGTGCCAAAGGTACCTACCATTTCTTCTCAAGAAAAGAAGAAAAAAATTTCTGTACTGAAGAATTTAGTGCCCAGAAAATAAAGTGAGTCAAGATGACCCAGGCAGACCTGTCAGGTTGATTATTTGTATCTTTATTTATCTCATACTGCAGCAGTTCCAATTCTTGTAATTATCCAAACTCATCCATATAGAGAAATTACAAAGTAGCTGCAGAGACATGGGGACTATTAAAATTTTTAAGCTTTGTATATTACTGAATTTACCACTTTGCAAAGGGAAATCAATAAAGCATTTTTACACAACTTCTGGATAACATTCAGGCATTTCTGGAGAGGGCAGTGAGAGGCTGATGGATCCCAGCAGCAGGATCCTGAACCCAAATATTCCTGTAAAGTTCAGCAGAGACGAGGGGAAAGCACCCTGACTAACACACAAGGAGCATCATCAAGCACACTGACACTGGCATCTAACAAAAAGAATGAGCTCCATTTTCCTACTGAAGTGCCACAAACAGGAATCTAAACTCGCAAGAGTCCACAACATAAACTTGACCAGTGCAATTTCTGCAGCAAAATCCACAGTAACCAGAGAATTTCAAAGTTATGCAACATCACTGGAACAATTTTCTACCTCTAAGTCACCACAGCAGGATGCAAGGTGAATAAACAAAAAGAAGTAGAAAATGCAGATAGAAAAAGGAAGACATTTTGTACTTGAATGTGCAGGGACTTCAAAACAGTGCTTTAACCTGAGAACACCCATGGCACATTTCCTCATGCAAGTCCAACAAAAAGCCAGTCTTTCCTACCTGATGGATTTCTTGCCATCCATTTTCATCCTTGCAGCTGACTGTAGCATGTTCATGGAGTAAGAGCTCACAGCAGAAAGGGTCCCCTCCCACCACGGCTGTGTGGTACAGCGGGGTCAGGCCACAGCTGTCCTTGTAGTTGGGAGATGCTCCCAGCTCTAAAAGGGTCTGAAAGCAACCACAGACTGTGAAAAATAAATTTGGGAGGGACTTACACCTAGAAAGGGTCTTTACTTGAAAAAATACTTGAAAGGTATATATAAGGTTGATACTTGACATAACATTTTTTTTTTCCTCACCTACTTATCAGCTGGTAAGAGTGGGCCACAGCACAGACTGAGTTAAGCAAGAAATGACCTTGGAAGAATTAGGATCTAAAGGAATCTATGGGATTCCTTTCTACAGAAGGAAGGAGTGGCAGTGTCCAGTTTCCATCCTCTCACTAGGTTCAGAAATGCCAGCTCTGAAAATGCTGCACCACCTTTGCAGCACATTCATCTCTTTAGTTCCAAGGTGCTTTGTCAAAAATGTCATGCAATTTGAGTGTCTGTCAAAAGGGAATCAGCAAAAGGCATAAACCTAAGACTTAATCTAGACCATCAGTGTGATTTAAGAACACCTGTTAAAATACAAAAGAAAACAGAAGACATTGTGCTAAGGCACAATGTGCAATCCATGTCACTGGAAACTGCTTTCAGAGAGGTAAGTGACAATAATGCCTATTTCCTCAGACAGATCTCGTTGTATCAATGAATAAGCTTAAATTTCACCACTTTTTTCCTACCAGGAAAAGATAAATCAGAAATTAAAAGGCTCTTTATTGAAAGCAAATGCTAAGATTTGAAAACCACAGGAAAGCACTAGAACAAGCACATCTTAAAGGATCTATGGAGGACAATACAGTAATTAACTGAAAACAGTCTCCTTTATGCATTTTTTAAGAATAAGATAACACATAATTTGCTCCTGAAAGCATTTACCTTGAGGGCTACTTGGTTCTTGGCTCTGGCTGCTTTGTGCAGAGCTGTCATCCCATCTCTGGCTCTGAAGTCTAAATGTGCTCCTCCATTTCTCAGGGCTTTTATCACTTCCACTGTATTGTCAAGCTGAGCTGCCAAAGTTAGTGGTGTTTCTAAGGAAGAGAATGGGATGTACGTGAAAAAAGGTGAGCAAAACTATAAAATAAAGTTGCTTTATAAGATAACATTTAAAATACTGCCCAAAGAAAAGCATAGAATTATCCATTATCCCCTTTGGACAGCAAAGCCCCCCAGATTCCAGTGGCTCAGAGTTGTGAAGGAGTGTGTGAGATTCACCCTGTTAATCAATTTAAGTTTAATTAATTCAAGGTACTCCTTTATGGTGCTTAGTTTTGTTGTTCTGACCTCCACTTTCTATGTCATGATAGTTTGGGTCCAGTCCTCGGTCCAACATCTTGGTCATTTTTTCCACAGAGAGATGGTGGACATGATCCATGAATTTTTTCAAATTGGCCTGAAACAGAGAGCGAAAAATGTATCATCCTCTCATTTCAAAAATAAAATTTAGTCTAAAACCAAAGCATTCTGTCAACTGATATCAACAACCACAGTAGGTAATTTAATAACCTACTTAAAAGTTATTAAGTAGGTAATTAACTCCTGCAGGAAATTGGGATACCTTGGTGTGAAGCTTGGCCAGCTGCTTTTCATCGAGGTTGAACTGTCTGTACACTCTTTTCTTGTAGCGAAACTGAGGGAGGAAACAAAGAAGAAATTTTAAAACTTAAAACGCATAATATTTTCGGACCTTGCCAGGAAGTATCATCCATGGTGATGGTCGATTTGGGCAAAATTTTTAAAATTTTAGGAATATGCTCAGTATTTCAAATACTTTTACATCATTTAAGCAAAACTCATATCTTGTACAAATACACTGAGATCAGCAAAGGTGTGTGGAAAATGATATCAGGCTCTAGAATCTACAGAAATAAGAAAATTACACTGAAAAGAGCTTTTCCCCAAGGATTTCTGTGCACTTTCATTTATAGTCTCAGGCAGAAAGAGCTGGGAAGGCACGTCAAATAAAAAAAAAAAGATTTCAAAATTGCAGCTTAGCATTTCTGAAATATGAAAACAACAAAAAAAGGATACCTGCAAATCCCTTAGTCAAAGTAAAAGGAACTTGCACATGGGAATAGTTGTCCTGATGTTGAACAGGACTGGTTTTGTGAATGAGGATTGCCTCCCTTTTCGGCTGAACCTCAGTCACATTTCACCCTGAGCAGCTTGGGTGCAGTAGCAGGATCTTTAGCAAAAGTCGTGGGGTTTCCACAGCTATAATTTACCCTTCTCTCATTGTCCCATGCAAAATTCCAGGAATGCAGCCTGTCTGCACTGAATGAGCCTTTAACACCAGCTTCCCACAAGATCACTTTGAACACCTCAGTTGCTCCAGTCAACACTCATAAAAACAACAGAAACAAAATAAAGTGGCTGTTTAATTTGCTTACAAGCTGCATTGTGGTCATCAGCGACTGAAACTCTGAAATAAACTCCAAAAAGGGAAGACCTGAAGCCTTCTCAGGACCCTGGTTCTTTTCTCTTGGATTTGTGTTATGGTGGAGTAAGTCTATTAACTGCACATTATTAATGGTTGATCTGCCACCATACAGGCAATATCAAAATTAATTAAATGCCGGTTTCATGCCCCAGTTTGCTGCTATATTGCGTGATCTGGCTCTGCTCCAAGTTTGTCCAGTACCATAAAAGTTCTGCCCAGTTTACCCCCAACTGCAGAGCTTCTGCAGGAGCAAGAGAGAAGGGGAAATCCCTGTACACACCCTCTCCTCCCTTACTGTTTTCCCAGGAGACAGACATGGAACAAGATGAGGGTTAAAAAAGGCTTGACTGAGACAGAAAGTTCTCTCTGGGAGAAAGCAAAAGCTTGTTATCCAACAATTGCTACACTGCTATTGCAAACCTAATCACAGATCCAACAGCTTCACCTAGAACCTTACATTTCTGTATTAAATCACTGAGTAAGAGATGTGCCCTGTGTCCTCAGCAAAGGAAAACTCCAAAATCTGCTGTCCTAGAAGGGCTGACTCTTGGCAACTTTTTGGGGATGGACCAGCTCCATGAGCAGGGATGATTGCCAGCACTTCTGTGAGCCAGGGTTGAAGCTCAGGCTTGCTGATAAGCATTTCCCAGATGCAATTCAGGTGCATGCAGACACCTCCAATGCAGCTTTCTGCACAGTTTGTATCAGAATAGAAATGCTCCAGATGTTAAATCTAAAAATACCTCGAGTGAAGGAACTCCTTTATTGACTGGCTGTGGGTATTCCCTCAGAAGTCGCTCCTCATCCAAAAACTTCCCATCTCTGCCATTGCTTGCAGGCTGGAACAGTCCATAATTCAGGACATCTTTCAAACTCTGGTTCAAAGTGCACAAAATCCTCTGCTTTGCAACCCACACTGAAGCTTCTGGGTTAAACCGAATGCACTTCTGCAAAGAGAAGTTATTTTAAGGAACCCCATTAGTGAAAAAACCATTTAAACGGCATCTTGCATTCTAAAATTTAAAAATGTCATGAAAAATTAGGAATATACACAATAAATATACAAATTCCATGACGAAACATTGCTCAACAAGAATTCTATTTCAGATGTGCATTGATAACACCTGATGCACAAGTACTGTGAAAACACAGGATGTTTCAAGTCCTTCCACAAACACCAGGGAATACACAGACTTCCTTCCTCTGAGAGAGAGCACCTTCATAGAAAACCTGTTCAAAAGGGGTGTTACAAGGTGTTTAGCTCTCCACTTGATCCTTGGCTGTCCTAATTTCACTTAGATCCAAAAGGATTTCACCAAAAAATAAAAATGGTATTCAGGCAAGAATTTTACTTCTCTTTTAGCTACATTTAAATGAAGGTAAATTTAAGTGAAGAATGGTACAACATAAAGCAAAAAACTTGAAAACCTTGATGAAATTTTTTCCAGGTCTCTGCTTCTCACCAAGCTGGAATTCAGGGGCTTGAGGAGTTTCAGGATTTTGCCCACACTGCAGTCACTGGTTCCAAGGAACCAGCAGATGGCAATGCCTAGAAAGCATTTTGGTGCCTCTGATTTGCATCCTGGACACAGGAGGCTGTTTCTGCTTTAATCCTTTACAGTCTTCAGCATAAAATGAGATGTTGGACTTTCTCACAAGTAAGGCTGGCTAGGAAGCAGCTTTCATTTCCTTTATTTATATTTCAAGACATTTTATGAAAAGTTTGGGGGAGGTTGTTGAAGAGAAGGAGAGAGGGACACAGAGTAGATCACAACAAGTATTTTCCTTCCCAAACATCACAGCAGTTACAGTATTGACTCAGCAGCAAGGCCAATCTGTTTGAAATCCCTGTGTTCCTTCTGAACCTCATCTGCCCCACGACTCCTACATGGATTCAAATTCCAATACAAGATTCACACTCAAACATCAGCACTTTTCAGCAAAAGTGTCACTTACAAGGTGTGTAATGAGCTTAACTTCTAACATTATCCACATATCCTGAAAGATTACAATGAGTCTTAGTCAAATGGGAAGATTTTGAAATTACATGTATTATTTTCCTCCCAGGCATGTCTTTCTTACATGAAAACAAACTAATTTTGGACTTGTGTGACATTGTTTTGATTTTAAAAATACAAAGCAGTTACTTCTGATCACAGTGTAATTAAGCCTGCTGGTTTTCAATGCACCTGGAGAATCCAACATGTTCAGTTTTGTTCAGTCTGTTCTTGACGGCAGGCAAATATTTCACAAACTAATTCAGTGAGAGCCCCAGCTCTTCCAGTGATTCATAAGAAACAAAAGTGGGCTTATTGTAAAAAAGCTAATTCCATTAGCAGTTTAGAATGAAAGAAGATCAGTTATGTAAAAAGTCAACCAATAACTGGAGAAAGCTTTGCTGCCAAAACGTTTCAGACTGAGAAAAGCGATTATTTATGCTTTCCATGAAGCCAGGCAGGATAGAAGTGGGGCTGTTACCACTCCCTCAGAGGCAGGTGCTGACCAAGAGGATAAAAAGGAGCACTCAGATGCTGCATGAGGTGCATTTTCCACCAGCCTGTCCCTGGAACAACTCCACTGCGCTGCTTGTGTATCCTCCTGGCAGCCCTCCAGGCAGGGAGCACCACAGCCACCCCCTCTACCCTGCAGACAAGTCATCACTTAGTGCCACACTCTGCACCCTGAGGGACATCAGCTGCATCCCAGCAGGACCTGCACACAGGCTGCTCCAGTTCTAGGATAAGGAACAATTCATCAGGCACACGTGGCACGGTGACCACAAGGAAAGGAGGCAGCAGCAGAGGCAAAAAAAATGGACAGCTTTCTCTGATCTTCAATGACAAGACAAAAAAAATAAAGAATGGAGATAGTTTAGTGACAAGGAACTATAAAAACAAAGATGTTTTGCACTGACAGATAGGTTCACTGTAAAAAAACACAAGGAACAGAAAAAAAAAAAAAAAAAAGAAAAAAAAAAGCCCTGAGTGGCTCAAAGTCACTGTCAAAACCACCCCAGGCCCTTCAAAATGCAAGTGTAGCAGCAAGACAGCACGTCAGCACTGGCTGCTGAGATGCAAGGGCTGGGCTTGGGATGGGAAAGCTCCTTGGATCACAGGAGACACAGTCAATTATAATCCTGCATTCCTGCATGCTGCTGAGAGCAAGGCACTGAGGGAAGGGCAGGAAGCCAGGGAAAATACAACTCCCCCCAGCTGAAGGGAAGATATTAATTCCGTGGGAATAATGCTCATGATGTCTGAGGGATAATATTTATCTGCTTAAAATCAATCTGCAAACACATCTTGCTGCTCAGCTGCCAACCACTCAAACTGTGCTGTGACTGAGGGAGATGACAAAATGGTTTGTTAGAGCTGCCTCCAAAAATATGACTGCCAGGATATCAAGACATGAGTTATTCCTTTCAACAGGAAATGTTGATATTAAAGATGTGACAGCCAAAAAGTGGGAAACACAAATGAGAGCTTGGCATTACGGAAAGAAACGGGAGCAGCTCCCTCATTTTGGTTTGTGCTGTGCTCAGCTTGATCCTCTGCTGAAAGGCTGCACTCAGGAAACACAGAATTCAGGAGGGGACAGATCAGAAAAACCAGATCACCTGCCCAGATCAAGGGCATGTGAACAGACACAAGCAGCACAATATCTCTCTCATCAAACTGAAGATAAAACAAGGAAGAGCAAACAGAAAGCAGCAAGGAACAATCAGGCACAAAATGGGATACAGAAGAATGCCTGGGAAAAGCTGCGAAAGAAAACCTGGAGTATCTATGAGGCAGCACAGACTGGGAACAAGTGAAAATGGAGGCATCCCAAGGAAAAATGGGAGCTGCAGTTGTGACAACTGGGTTCCTACTCCTTTAAGGTAAAAATTACAGAAAGTAAACAAAGTGTTTTATCTGAGAAGCAAAAGCACTAAAGGAAAAGATGCTTAAGCCTAAAAACCAACAAATAATTAAAAAGTAAAGTAAGGATACAAAAGTTAAAAAAGCAATGCAGAAACAGAACACCAAAAAGTGGCTCCTACTTAAGCTGTTGCTATACCAAACTGCCACGTACCATTTTGCATGGAAAGTCCAATATCATTTAAAATCTCCAAAAACAAGGGGAGGGAGGAATCAGTAAATGCTCATTATTGCAGTGGAACAGCAAAACAGAAGGGCAGAAAGTCTCAGAGAAGCCTTCAGCAGACCCAAACCCATCTCAGCCTCAGAATTTAATAAAATCCATGGACCTGAGCATTTTGACTTTAAACACAACCCAGAGGGAGCACATAAGTACAGGGTAAAACCAAAGAGTGGAACAAGCACCATGTGTTGATAATAAAATGATGCAAACATTTTTTTAAAACAACAGAACTGTTCTCAGTGTCTGTGGCAAAGAACAATTCCAAGCACAAAACACCATGGCTGTCAGAATATCAAACTAAAGGAGATTTTCTTGACAACAGCTCCTGAAGAGCCAGACTGATTTCACTCATAGGCAGCGTCACTCGGGATTTGTTCCTACATGGGTTGGAAAAGGAAATGGATACAAGATGACTAGGCCTGGGTTCATAACAAATAATGTATGTCAGATAATACAGGGGTTTTTACCCACTCTCCTTGTGACTGTGGAGGGCTTTCCATGCTCTCCATTCCCTCAGGAATTTTACTGAGCTCAGGAAATCTCTCATTTAAATATTCTCCACCCTCCTGTGAGAAGGATAACACTTACTGAATACAGGCCATGCACAGAGGCAATGAGAAAGGACCATTTATACCAAGCAGTGTTTCAGTAAATTAGCTTATCACCTGAACTGAGAAGAAGACAAAAAAATAATTGATATAAGAACTGAGAAGCAGTTGTTCTTAAGGGCTCTGGATGAACCTGTCAAGGTTCACACTGTCTACTAAATTTCAAATGAGAATAAAAGAGCAACAAGACAGACTTCTCATAATAAGTGGTAATTTATAAAGTTTTCCATGGCAGCACATCCTACTCGTGGTGCTTGGTGCTTATCTCATACCTGCAGTGAAATAAAATCTGCAGTTTGTACCACAGCCACTGCAGATGAGTAAACTTTATTTTTTGGGAGTTTGGCTAAGGCTTTAAAGCTTCCCAGCGGGCTGAATTTTATCTAACCCCCTAAACTTGTCTCCCTTAGAACAAATATAGTCTTGATCACACTCCCTAAAAACCAAAAAAAAAAAAAAAAAAAAGGCAGAAAACTAAATTATGTTATTTCATGCTTCTTTGATTAAACAGACTAATTTTAAGCATCTCGTATGTTAAATTAATTATAATTATACAGGAAATGGGACCTGTGTTTGCTCTGGCTTGTAGCTGCACAACAGCTCAAGCTCTGATCTTCTCCACAGCTTGCTCCACTACATTTAATCCACCAATATTCCTGTCTGTTAACCTGAACCCAGGTTTCACTTTCCTGCACAAAGAGTTTGTGGGCTGATAAATTAAAAAGGAAATTCATCAGCTGCCTTAGAACTGCTTTAAACAATTCACGTAGAGTTTATTGAAAAGGAAACTCATACAAAAATAAGGCAATAAAAATGAACAAATGATAACATTAATTTAAAAATTTATCTCCATAGTGTCAATAAATAACTTATTATTGATCTAAAAACCAGAGTGATTAAATAAGAGGGCTTCAGGGAGCTAATAGCCCTGTAGTTTTAACAGCAGAGTAAATACAGCAAGAAAAGCTGCTATTTCCATTCCATCTCCATGGATCTGTTCATTGACAGGGTCACAGATAGAGCAAGCTGGTAAAATCATCAAAAAAGAGCTCCAGAACCACACCTGAGGGCACACTGTCCAAACAGCTCTTCCCTGCCAGGCTGCAGCCAGCCCATCTCTATCATTCTAAAAATGAACTTAATTGAGAAGAAAGGAAGAAAGAGCTCCATCTGAGATAGATCTTGGATGGCAGCAGGGTAGGATGCAGCTCTCACATGTCAGCACAGAGTGATGGATGCAGCTCACATCCATAAAATGGATGTGTTTTTATAATCATCAGCCGGGAAATTTCAAAAGGCTGGTGCCACCAATGAAAATCCCAGCAGCAGCATTCAAGGAGACCCGGGGTAATTCAGATTATTAATAACAAACTTGGACAAATTGTGGTTCTAGATGGGATCAGTCTCTCAAGACCTTCTCCAGCATCACACAGTTACTGCTATCACAGCACTTGTGTTGGTTTCTCTGGCTGGAAGGATCAGAAACAACACCCTGGAGTAAAGGCACAGCAGCAAAGGAGGAAAAAAAAAGATTTATTTGTGCTTCTCTTTCCTCATCTTTACACTCTAAAAGCCACAGGCTCTCTAAAAGATGTCTTTTGTGTGGCAGGGTGACAGAGAAAGACAACAAATGTAGTAAAGAGAGGGAGTTTGATGACATCTTGCAGGATCCCAGTCTAGTGTCAATCATAAACTATCTCATGAGAAGAGGAACTAGAGAAGCCATGAGACTTTCATAGAGTTAATAAGTGATTTTTTGATTCAATCTTCATCTTCTGATGAGGCTATGAATTCCTAAGTCTCTTTCTTTTACCCAAAATCTCTGATTGCAGATCAGAGAGATATTTTGCTTTACGAACAAGGCTTTCATCAGGTTAACACAATAAATCCCCTCTCTTGGAAGGGATGGTGCCTTCAATTGAGGCAACCAGTCAGATAAACCACTGGAGTACAAAGCATAGACATTAAAATAAAGCACGAATTTTGTCTGTAACATGTCAAAAAAAGAGAGTAAGAAAAGGGAACAGATGTACTGCAGACTGAAGCCAGCAAGGCTGATCATTAATTTCCCTTTGTTTAATTGCAGTGCACTCTGCCTTACCGTTTGCTGCAGGTCAGGTATGATAATTCGAATCACTAAAGTGTTGCTCTGACTGTCTTCCATCCTGCTGCTTGGCTTTTCTGCAGTTGCTCTGATTGTGTCATAAATAGTTTCCTCTTTGGAGCTGTCTGATTCAGACTCGACAGAATAGTCAGAGAAGCTTTGTGCCATTTCATCTTCACTTGATGTAGGGCTACGAGGCATGGTAAAGTTTTTTATCCTGCCAATACAAAGGAGGAAAAGAAAAAGGTAAGTTACAGTTCAAGTCCTCAAAATGAATCAGCTACAAATCCTTTTCTTCTTGGAAACAGCATGCATTTAACAAGGAAGTTTTATGGTTTATCCTCCTTTCATTTCTTTCTGTCAATTATGTGGGTAGGCAGAGTGTAAAGGAAATAAATCTAGCTACCAATTTACTAGAGAAGAGGAAAGGCAGGAGAAGGAAAAAAAGAGTAATAAAGATGACCATCCTTCCCAGGCACACCCAACCTCCCAAAGGATCCAGAAAAAACAGCATAATTACCCAGTCCTGTGCTAACTGTACTAGGAGCTAGGCCTGAGGTTTTGAACCTCCTCTCTCAGTGAAAAGACATTTCAGGGAATTAATGAAAATGCTAAACTAACATCATCCTGTACATCAGGAATCTGCACAGGTGAGACTTTCATAAAAGTCAGGATTCCCAAACAGTGGAACCAACCAAAAAATGAAATCCTACAGGGAGCCAGACAGACACAGATGCTGCTCTGTGGTTTGTGGCTCACACAACATCATTTTAAACACCACCACCCAAATCTGTCCATTATACACACTCAGAGTTTGGATGTAGTTTTAATCATTTAAAATGAATGTTTATTCCAGAATAAAGACATTTGTTATCAGGGGTCTCACACTAAGGACAGCAGAACATTTTCCTTCTGGGTTTTTCCACCTACAAGAGCAAAAGAAATTTATTTCCCCCCCCCAAACTCAAAGCTGCTCCAGGATATGAAAATTATTATTCTATAGAAAAACAGATGAAAACATTCACAGTAGAAAAAACTGAAAAGACCAACAATAAACTCTGCAGTGCTTGGAGTAATCTTCTAAGACTATTCCTCTGTTTTTTAATGCAAAATAAAAAACTCAATAAAAAGAAAAACAAAGTAAGTAAAGAAATAAATGAAGAACCAAAAAAACAATTCCACTGTCAGCTCACATTTTAAAAGAGACACTAAAGCAGAACTGAAGCACGGAAGGGTGAAGTGACTTGACCAAGGTCACTACTCATAAAGCAGGAGCCTGTACTGAGGTACCCAAAAACAGGTTTTCTATACTGATCTCTCAGATCAGCCCAAGGAAATAAAATCAACAACAGCAAGGAATAAAAGAACATTTCTACTGTGTCTAACGCTTGAGTTTAAGCCAATTTAGTTGAAGTTATTCCCCCTTCACTGCCTGGTCACTGTCCCAACAGTGACTCCAGAGCAGAGAACTGAGGCCATCACTGTCATTTCCTATTTTAAGGTGCCCAGAGGTTGGCTGGGCAGTGGTGGCTCAGGCCTGAGGCTGGAGGTCAAGGACAAGCACTCCCACATCACATCCCCACATCATCAAGCCTCATTGTTGTTTCTGATGAAGGATAATTCCAGTGCTGTTACCCTCAGCTATAATTACTAATGAAGACAATACCAGTGCATTCAGAAATCTGAAAGCAAGCCAGTTCACAGCAGCTTAATGCAAGGCTCTATTTACAAAGGAAAACTCTGCAGGGAGTATTTCATTTTCCTGCTGCTTCACTGAACTGTGGATTAATGCTGCTCTCCAAAGCAACTTAAGTCAACAAAAAGCATAAACATTTCTGTGGCTTCTCTATTTATCTGCCACTGCTGAAACATGTGAACTCAAAATACAGCAGGGCAATACACAGAATTTAAGGGCATGAGAGGGAGGTACAGGCCAGTGAGGGTGAGCAGAAAGACAAAGACCATCACAGGGTTTGTCTGTCCCTAAAGCCATCTGAGAGTGCAACACGCTCCAGGGCAGTGGATTCGACAGAAAGCAGCAAACCGCAGTTATACAGCAGCCAAATAAAGAGTTGAGTTAGGAGGAAAAAACTTCCCCGGGTTTTGGCAAGCAGATTTTCATCCAAAAACTGCCCAAGAATATCTCGTTCTAGAATAAGGAAGGGAAATCTCCAGCTGAAGAACCGTCTCCCAGGAATCAAGCCTTTGAGTTTAATAAATAGTGGGACAAAGAATTCCTTGGAGACTTCATCAACAAGGCACAAGACACCTAATCTGCTGGAAAATAATGCACAAGTAAGCAGGGAAAGGATAATGAAAGTCTGTGTCCACAGTGGCAAAACAAACAGGAGATGGGCTCTACCAGCACAGTGGAGAAACAAATCATTTAAACACCATTTTTGAAACAATCTATTTGAAAACTGGAGAAACTGACAATTTGTTTGGCTCAAGTTGTGTGGAGATGGAAGATCCCACCATTTGTTAACCAGCTCCCACAGGGAAAGTGTCATCTTTCAGAAACTGTTTCACTTTTGTCTCAAGGATATTCCAAAAAAACTTTTCCACAACCGAACTTAACACATCAGGAAAATAAGGCAGATTGCCTGGCTTACTAATTAATACATGTATAACCCGTGAAAATATTGCATCCCAGGTTCCTAAGTCCTGGCTGGCAATTCACTGGTTCAATACAGCTGAAACACAGATTAGTTTTATCATGGTTGCCTTAAAAAAATAACCAAATCAAAAAAAAACAACAGATCACAGGATTTCTACAGTTAAACTGGTCACGTTTTGCCTGTGGCTGCTTTTGATGCAGAGAAGTGCTAGGTGCTGACAAGATTCTCTGTAAATGAATAAAACCAGATGTCATTATCATCCTGGCCATAAACACGCAATGAAAAGTGTCACACCAACAGGGTTTGTTCCACCTCGTGTCCTCTGTCCACATTCCACAACTCCTGGACACTGAGCGCGTCCCTGCTCCAGGCGCTGTCCTCCCCTGGCCTCTGCACATCCCCTAAGCAAAGCAAGCTTGAGCCGCAGCTGGTTAAACACCCCTTTTGACACAGAAAGGCCACAAAAAAGCAGGAAGATGAGAGAGTGGAAGGATGGGTTTGTGCTCCCCTCGTTTTTGGACCTTTCCCCCAGCACCTTGCCCTTTAGCTCGGTGGGAGCAGCAGGATGTGCACCCAGCCTCTGGGGCTGTGGCCAGGTGATGTTTCTCAGACTAGCAGGCCAGATGAAAGCAGCAGAGCTCTGACTGCTGCCTTCCCTTCACAGATGCTATTTTTAGATTTGTTTTCTTCTCTGTCCAGCCCGCAGCTTTCACAAAATCTGCCGGAATTTCTTATTCTGCCATTTGCTGCCACGGCGCCATTAAGAAGAGTTTCAAACAGTCCAAACCATGACCAACAAACTACCTTCTTCTCTAAAAAATAATTTTTAAAACCCCTACAAGAACATCATGAAAGGAATTAAACAGTGCACAGGTTATCAAACAGGAAAAAATTCAACTCCCAGAGTTCACTCTCAGGGTGAAAGGTGTGCTTCAGTGAGTGCAAACAGACACAGCAGGGGAAAAACCAAGAGTAGCAACAGATTAATCTATTCTTTGGAGCCTTAAGGTTGTTAAACAGCACATAAAAGGAATTTAATAAATTTATATGCTTACATTTATTTATACCTTAGATAAACTTGGTGTAAAAGGGTTTAAAATATCATCAATAGGGGAGACACACCAGACAGGGGATCTTCATTGAACATCCACATATTATCAGATAAACCCACTATAAAAAACCACATTTGAAAAGTCTTCAGCTCAATTATGACCCTGTGAGATTTTTGTTGACCCCACAAAGCACCAAACTCTCCTGGTCTTCTTTGTCCCTAAAATACAGCCGAGGCACAAGCACCAAATGTCTAGTCCAAGGCCACCACAGGCAGGTCTCAGAGTAAGGTTTCAAATTCAGGGGTCACTGGCTCCTAGTCAAGATAAGACCAATTTATATTTTTATATAAACACTCATCTGCACAATAGCAGCCCTGTTGCCTGCAGGGAGAAGCCCTCCAGGCTGCTGCTGTCAGGCCAGTTACAAACCTACCTGTGGGAATACCTGGAATACAGAGTGCTCATTGTCACGGGTTGAGTAATGCCACGACCCAGACTGTGAGAAAAGTTCGCTGGGAGAGCAACAGTCACTGCCAGAAAGAAGTGTTTAGTAATTAACTCTGAAGGAAAACTATTCAGGAAAGGGATTTCCATGTAAAACCTGCCAGAGCTCCCAACCCTTTGATTCCATGGCTTTATTCAGGATTATATGTATCAGCTCAAGAACCACCTTGATGAGGTACTAAATTGAAATGCTGGAGGAGATCAAGCATTTTCTCTTCTAATTATATTAATATTAAAACAAAAATGCACTTCAGACAGAGCTGAAGGTGGGGGCTTGAGTCATTTCACACCTCCCCATGGCTGGGCAGAGAAGGGTCACACAGAGGAAAATTTGTTGAAGACCAACTCCAAAAGGCAATTTGCAATTTGATGGGTTCAAGCTCCCTCTGCATTCCAACTTCAAAACCGTCAGTAACCAGCATTGCCTCCCAAAAACAAGCCCATCCTCCTTCTCACCCGAGAACACTCCACCCTTGTCCCCAGACTGCTTTCACACGAACAGTGAAGCAAAACAAAGCAGTGATCCAGGTCAAATGCCAGCTCTTTTTTTATTCGGGAGGCGAGTTTCAACATCCATCATCCCTCCGAACTGGATCACTATGCAAATGTTCGCAGAAGCAGCAGGAGAAGGATGGCACAGGGCCAGAAGTGAACTGCCAGGGCTTGAAAAGGGCAGCAGCACTTCATCCAAAGGCAGCAGGAATGTTTGCCAGCACGGAGTGGGTCTGACACCCCTGCCCGAGTGGCAGGAAAGAGATCTCCATAAACAGAGCCATCAGATTAACCCCAATGGAAATGTGATCAGCACCCAAATTCCACAACATTAACCAGGGCAGGGCTGAAAGCCACGGACACAAAACTCAGCCAGGCAAATTCAAAACCTAAAAGAAAGTATCTACGAGAAGAAAGCTGGCACATGCACAAGGAGTGCTGAACAATCCACAGCAAAACCTCAGGGGAGACGAGGCACTTGGAGCTCCCCTGTTCTCCCAGCTCCACCAGACAGGGACATCAATCCCCCTGATTACAGCTTTATGCCCCATTCAGCAAGCCCTCACTGAAATTCACTTCCTGGTGATGTATTTTTGATCTTTCTGTTAAATAACTACTCTGTTAAAATATTTATCTCAAACACCCAGATAAATATTTTAGATGATGAGCGCTGACACGAAGACTACAGCACCAGAATGACGAGCAAAAATTCCTCCTGTACTTGTCACTGAAGCTGTTGCTTCAGTTTGGCATCTCATGCTCCCAAACTGAATTACTGATTGGAAATCAATATTCAGCCAATGGTCATATCCATTGGTTCTCATCAGCACCACCAGGAAATTGTTTTTACTCCTCTGTTAAAGAGCAGGTTTATGCAGCCCTTGATTTCTTTGCTGAGTGATCAGCACAAGTGGTGAATTGTTTTGCAAAAGGGCTCAAGAGTGAGACTTCATCCCACCTTTTTTTTTAAGGGAACAAAGAAGAAAATTATGTGAGGAAATTGCTGAACCTGCCACTTATTTCTGAGTTCTCTTGTTCATGTATATTTGCACAGACTTGCCAAGAAGAGGCTAAGCCCCAATAAATTTTGGTATTTAGAGTTTTAAATGCCCACATCATATGATTAACGTGGGTCTGTAAGCAGGTAATTTTTTTTTTTTTTAGTATTTTTAAACATATGTACTTCACCATTATCACTGCTGCACAGACACAAAATCTACACAAGCAGCCCATTTCTGCAAATACAGGGTAGTTTTTTTGAGTTTCTTTCGTTACCAAGCAGCTTTGGCTGCTAAATTGCTCCTTTGCTCTCTGTCTCTTCTACTTAGCATTTATTTTCCCTGCAAAGTATTCAGCTGGTCATGGTATCTCCATGGAAAGGCTGAAGTTCAGCCAGACAGATAAAAACAGACATTTTGGGGAAGGAGAGGTACAACAAATACACAAGACAAGCATCTTCTGCTGAATGAGGAAAGCTGGAAGACAAGCAGAGAAACAGATGTAGAAAAAGCTTTTGAATGCCTCAAGTGGAATTTCAACATAAAAACACCTGAAGTAAGATTTCAACGTGAGAAAACAGAACCTGCTGGCAGGAAGAGGGACCAGGTGTAAAGATTTAGCAGAGGGTGGAGCAGTAAAATTGGTTAGAATGGTTAAAAACGTTAAAAAATTATTCAAAAAATATTAATAGGGGAAATATAGCACGTATTTATAAATGTTAACCAGCACAGGGAAGTTTGCAGTAAAGGCCAACTCCCAGTGGCAATATAAGTTCATAAGTGGCTTCTTTTAAACCCCTGCAAGGTTTCCAGAGCAATTCTGGCTGACCTTTATTTAAAGGTCCTTCTTCTAGACAAGGAATTAGGCCCAGCCCCATGAGCCTCGCAAAGGGACCTTCCAGGCTCTGTTCATTTCTACAGTTGCTTTTAGCATGGCCTCCAGTTCTCACATTTATTAGAACTTCTGCTTTCCAACAGATTGTCTTAGGAGCCCTGTTGTCTATCTTTAAATACTCCTTGCAGTTGAACCTATAGCTTACTTATGGCAAAATAATAATCACTTTGAGATATTAAATAAGATCCTTACAGGAAATGCAAGCTTTTAGTTGTAAAAGCAGCATTCAGTTTGAAAATTCACCTGTTTAGTATGCATTGATCCAGAACTCTAAACCACTTTTAAGAGATGAACCAAAAAAAAAAAAAAAAAAAAAAAAAGGCTAAATAAGTAGCAGCTAAATAACTCATTCAAATAGGGTGGAAAACAACAAAATGTTTTAGGAAATGCACCAAGCACATTGTCCCAGATACACATCTTGACTTGCACATAAAAACTGAGATGTCTTCTTGGACTCAACATTGTATTCATAAAGAAAACAACAGCCAAGGTATGAAAAGCCAACATGAAACATGGAAAAGTTTATCCAGTTTATCCAGTTCCAGATCCAGAAAGACATTTCTGCATAGCATGGCAGCTTTTACAGAAAATATTACAAAGAAATTCTTCACTGTGAAGGTGAGGAGGCACTGGTTGCCCAGAGCAGCTGTGGATGCCCCATCCTGGAAGTTTTCTGTGACAAAATAAACTGCAGGTGCACTGACTAAAAGAAAAAATCCCCTTCAGTTATCCAACAATATGAGTAGTTATGACATGTTCTTGAAGTCATACTGAAGTGTTACACCACTTCAATTTTCAATAGTCACTGTTTCTAAAGAGATTGATAAAATGGTCATTTTGGGGTGCCCACCAAATTTCCTTACCAAACAGAAGCTTGCAGGGCAAGACATTTTATCTTCCAGCCTTTCTGCTCCCAGCCTCCGCTTGCACTTAGCTACATAAATATCAAAAAGATTATATGTTGGAAGGGAAAGGACATAAGAGAATTTAAAAAGATTTACAACCAGAAGCGAAAAAAAAAAAAAAAAATTCAAAGCTTGTTGAACATATTTACCTCAGTTTCACATCCCTGATGGACAAAGCAGCTTTGTTGCTTATTAATTTGCATTTGATGCTTATCAGGCTCTTTCCTCTTTACCCATAAATCATTTTTTTCTGATAATTCAAATACAAACAGAATTAAATGTTAACAGAGAAGCACTGCTGGTGTCTTATGTAGATTAGATCAAGCCCTGAGAGTAGATAAAGCAGATTCCCTCTCCTCCTTGCACACAGGTTAGCATTTAGTTTGCTACGAAATTTAACCTGAATTTTCCTCAGATGCAATCCTGGTGGGGGCTACAATGTCCTTTTATTTGCTATGTTGACAGAAACAGTCTCATTGTTTGCTTCAGTTTAATCAATGGAATAACAAACTGGTTAAACAAAAAAAGCAAAGATTTGAATATCACAGAATTTCCACGTTGGAAGAGACCTCCAAGATGACAGAGTCAAACCCAGCCCTAACACCTCAACTAAACCGAGTGCCACATCCAGGCTGTTTTTAAACACATCCAAGGATGGTGACTCCACCTCCTCCCCAAGCAGATCATTCCAGTAATTTATCACCCTTTCTGTAAAAAACTTTGTCTTAATATCCAACCTATATTTCCCTTGGTGCAGCTTGAGGCTTTGTCCTCTCAAACAGATGCTCTGTTTTTCTTATAAAATGCTGAGTTATCTTTGGTTGAGAGCTGGTACAACTAATAAAATCAATTACCTTTTCTCCTTGTGAATGTTGGGGTTTTTTTCCCCTCATTTAATTTCAACAAATTCATTTCTATTTCAGCAGGAAACACCCCTTGAGGTTTGCAGAGGACACAAAGTCTCCACAGGTGGGATTTGGGAGCACACAGCTCAGACTCTCCAGCTCTGCAATTCTGGGCCAGTCCCCTGCCAAAGAGCCCGGAGGGGAAGATTTTTCCCTGGCCTTCACACCAACTTCATCTCTTTCCTTAATCCAGGGGGAAGCAACAAACAAGTGGTGACCCAGAAAGGCTGGAGGAGAAGCAGGGCAGGTGAGCAGCCCTTGGTTCAGCTGAACTCCAGAGCTGTGCTTGTCCTCACCATCCCTCTGCCCATCTGTGTCTGTCTGCAGTGAACATTCCTCTTTCCCAGGGACAGATGGTCTCCAGGCTTTTCTTAATTGCACACCAACTTCCCTAGTTTTTTCCTTTTTTTTTCCTCCAGAGGTAATTTTGAAAAAGGAACTCTGCTGACTTTTGCCTGCATCTTGCCCAGCTATTTTCCAACTCGAGAAAAGCAGATCTTGGGCTTTAATTTATACTCCAGCCTGTGCTCATGGCACAACCAAGGACATTCTTTAGGGTTTTGTAAGTGAAGGTTGGTGATGGCAGACTGGAGAAAATATCTGCAGGTTTAGAAAGGTTAAGTGATCTGCCAAAGTGACCCAGGCAGCACAGTGACTCTGTAGAGTACCTGAGCAAGAAATTATTTTCTTGATCTTTGGTATTTTTGATTCATTTTACAGAGAAGAAACTCATTTTTACCAAATTATAGCAGCCAAAAATTAGGCAATCAACACAATTAAATGGATGAAAAGAGCCGGTTTCCTCATTGATTAGCAAGGTTTAATTATTACCTTCAGTAAACAGCTCAAGAAAAAAAAAATCATTTCTTAGGCAAGAAGAAAACATAATGAGATCCATGTTTGTAACCATTAGGCAAAACAAATAAAAAAACAGAAAGAAGGTTATTGTGTGAGCATACAGATTCATAAACCTTTCCAGCTTTTATTATTTAAATTCCAGGTTTAGTTTGGAATTTAATATTAAAAATAAATAGCATGCTAACTCACCCTGGGTTAACTGCTCACAATACCTTGAATTTAGAGACAGTTTAGGATATCAACAAGGCTCTTTTTCTGAAGCATCCCTCTCTCAATGCAGAATCAAAAATAAAATCAGCCTCCCTGAACACAGCAACCTGGATTCTTTGCTGTGCCTTAGACTCAGAGAATCACAGAGTCATTGGGGTCTCAGGGGTCTCTGCAGGACTTGATTTAAATCCTCTGCTCAGAGCAGGTCCAGCAATGAGATCTGCTTGGCTTGCCCATGCTTTTATCCATATATTTATCTTGGATATATATATTTCCAGTATATCTATTTCCAAGATAGATATATTTTGTCTTGGATATTTCTGTATATAGATATATATATCCATATTTATCTTGGATAACTCCCACTGAAGCCAGCTCTTTTCCAGGCTTATCTCACCCCTCTCCTTGCACGACAACACTTCAGCCCCCTTTTCTTGGTGGCCCTCCACAGAACCTGCTCCAGCTTGTCCCTGTCTTTCCTGTGCTGTGGTGGGTCCAAAACTGGACACAAGGTGCAAGATGTGGTCTGCAGAGTGCCAAGGCACAGCTGGTACCTGCACAACTTAGTTTATAATGGAGGTTCAGGCAAATTTCAGCATCACCTAAATTCCTGGATTCATTTATACCCCTTTACAGTGATTTCTTCTTGTATTTTCTACCTCTCTGTCTAGGTCTCTAATTCAGTCCAAGGTAACATAAGGCCTCACATGAGGCTGTTGGAGAACCAGAAATACTTTAAACAGATTTATTTCTAATTGACTAGGTTTCATGTTGATTGTACTCCTGGAAGTCCTGATTAAGTGAATTCATTACCATTTATAATTTCTTGACAGCACACTTTGGAGATCCCAACCATGGAAATTATCACAGCCTAATCAAGATATGCAAACTGAATATAAAAGCACTTACAAGAAAAAAAAAAAAAAAACCACCCCAACTTGATTGAATCAGGAGAGAAAATAACCCTAATAAGAAAACCAGCAGCACTTGCACTCCAGGCATTCTACTATCAGTTCCTGCCACAGAGAAAATCTTTAGGAAAAGATCTTATCAGATGTTCCAAAGGAGCAGCTGCTGATAGAGGTTTTGACAGAACCTTTGTGAAGGACACCCACGTGTAACCATGAGCAGGAAGGACAAGCAGTGATGCCCAGAACACTGGGCTTGGAGGGGTTTCTGTAAAACTGGGGGCTGGGGGTGACCCTGTAAGAGGCACCCCTCACTTTGCTGCTCCATAATGTTCTCCCACAGCATTTATGTAGCCTCCCTCACAGCTGGTTTTGGGGTTTTTTTTCCCCACACTTGTCAGCACTAGCTGCTTCACCTCCAAAGTTTTCTACAGTTCTTAATAAATCCAAACTTCTCCACTTGGTTTTTCAGTCACACGTGGGGAGTGACCACTTGTGGATATCAGCTGGATTTTCTTACATGCTTCTTAAAGGGGGGTTATGTAAAAGCAGGAGAGTGACTTCTTCTACAGGCAGATCATGACAGGACAAGGAGAAATGGTTTTAAACTGAAAGAGAGGAGATTTAGCTCAGGAAGAAATTCTTGACTCAGAAGCTGGGGAGGCCCTTGTACATGGTGTCCAGAGAAGCTGTGGCTGCCTCTGGATCCCTGAAAGTGCCCAAGGCCAGGTTGGACAGGGCTTAGAGCACTCTGGGATAGTGGAAGGTGTCCCTGCACACTTAAACACTTCAGCCAATAGAACAAAGTCATTCCCATCAACTCAACACATTGTCAAACACAACCCACAAAAACCAAATTTGCACACCTGTCTCTGTACCTCTCTCTTTAGACTGGTGTTCTTATCTTTGATGAGCACCACAGAAGCAAACAGTCAATTATTAAATGCCCTGATAAGCCAGAAATTCCTTGGGCTGAGCTTTGAGCGACATACTTTTTAAAATCTTTCTCCTTTTTTCCATTTTTACAGACTACTGATCCAAATTACACTGCTTCATGTGACCACACACTTTACAGCAATCCATCTGACACATTTTACATAATTTTTATATTTTCATTCCCCTTCCATTGCTCATCCAAAGGCACTGTTAGGACTCCCTATCTAATCCTTGATCTGTGCTCATAAATGCACATGGACACAGATACCTGCAGTGGCCAGTCCAAGAAAAGGCACCTTCAGTTCCTCTTATCACAGAGAAAATGAGTTTTTTAGTTTTCAGATCATACAGAAGCATCATGCTTCACCAAAGGCAACCTAAGTTCCAATCAGTGTCCTTTTTGTTTTAGTTTTCTGATTTTTGAGTTTCATGTTTCAATTTATTTTGCAATGATTTAGCTGGAAGCCAAGAAAGTGATGATGTTACCTCAAGAAATTATTCTGCATAAGAAGTTCTAAGTCATCTCCAGAGTGCTGCCAAAACTTTTTGGACTGTATTTTGAAAGAATCAGAGGAAAGCAAAGATGAAGACATTTATTATAAAAGTAGGGACTAGAAGTCTTTATTAATAGGAAGCACTGAAAATGCAGCATTTAGGTAAGGTAAAAGAGATAAAAGAAACATGATTGTGCTGTATCACAAGGGGCTCGAGTCCATCAGTTCTCACCTAACTGTACAAAATCCAATAAATTCTTCATCCAGTCCTATCAACTGCAAATTTGCAGGGACCTCATTGATAAATTGCTCCCAGATAAAAACAGGGGATTACAATGTCTAACACAAGAAGTGTGATAACTTCAGTCTACCTGTTAGTTCATATTTCAGGTACTTTGGGGAGGAGGAGGAGGATAAAAGTCAACAAAATCTTCCAGCCATCTCCACTCTGGGCTGTAGTTCAACTGCAAATTCCTCTGCTCTGAGCTCATTTTTGTAACCCACCCACCACCATAGGAGCAGAAGCAGGAACAGTTTCCTTTTCTGGAGATCAAGAAGGTTTTGGAAGCATTTTTGACCACCTGTTTGTTGAAAAACTCACCTTTGCAGAATCCAGCACCACCCACAGTTGAGGTCCTGGACTATAACTGTAGCTTTGCCCTCCTGACACAAATAATTCAAACATTTTCTCTCCAAAACCAGCTTGGCACACTTACCTGCCAACACAGGTGACAGCAACAGTATCAAGATGATCATCAGAATTTAGTTCTCTTTCATCTCAGATGCCTGAACAAAACACAGAAAGATATAAAGATTTAGAGCTGCAGAAAGGAATTAAGTGACCCAATGGCCACCCTATTTAAATGCTATAAAGCAGAAATGCTCAAGGAGATTATTTTTTCCCCACTAAGGAGATTTTGATAGGAGAAGGAGAGAGGAATTTTACTCCATTGCAAATTTCCGAAGCATTCTTCATACTGTAACAAATATTATGCATGGCTTCACGAGGGCAGAGCCTGCCATGGCTTCCCTCACTCCAGAGTGCTTCTGGCAGCATGAAGTCAGCACTGAGACAAAAATAGGCTCTTCTGTTTATCAAGAAAGACATCATTTCAGGCTGGATCTGACAGAAGGTGAAAGGTGCTGCTCTGCTGTTTCCCACAAATATCTCCCTTGATTTAAGCCTTGCCAAAGCTCTGAGCATCCCAGGAATGTGCATCAGCTGAACAGCCCGAGCACCAGCGGCAAAATGCTCGGGTTTGCCTCCTCAGCTCCACCTGAGATCCTGAAACTAGAGGCTGCTGATTGCAGGCCCCCAAAGGGATTCCCCAAATCAGCAAAGAGCATCCCAGTCCAGCTCTGGGCACAGCAGGCATCCAGATATCCATATCCAACTGTGCTCCCAAGTGTGCATGACTGGATCCAAATTTCATTGCCTTCACTGATGGTTAGAAGCTCATGCTGAACAAAATTCTTTCCTGTTATGTATTTTCCTCTTTTTACAGATATAAACAGAAGGGAAAATCCAAGTATTTCCATTGCAACAGCAAGTTTGACTAACTGTACTTTTTGTTATACCCTGCTGTATGGTTCTCCATCAGAAAATACTGCTGAATAATTATATTTTCAGTGTATTTAAGCCCATTCTTTATTTAAAGATAGACTTCAACATATTTCACTAAACAAAAAAGAACTCCTATCCAAAATGTTCTGAGTAGGAAGAAAGTACTTGCATGTCTGTCTCCAGCACCTGTGTGATTCTGCTCTTTCAGCAGCAACAAAAGAAACTATTGAAGGGCATTTCCCACACTGAACTATTGTATTTTGGACCAGTGTCAGCTGCGTTTGAGATCAAGCCTAGCAGGTTTTGCATTTTTAGGCTGGAAGATAAAAATGTGATCTCCATGATCACTGGGGTTACAGAAAAGGTAAAAAAGTAAAAAGATAAAAAGTTCAGCAGCTGCTTCTCATCAGGCAAAAACCAGAATCTATGCAAGGAAAGAAGTCAGCAGGTGGAAAGTAAAGCAAAATAAACTGACCTACCAGCTTTCTTAATCTGAGATGGGATAAACTGCTTCTACAGTTGAACTCTCTCTTTTACACACACCAGGTTTCAGTTTCTAAATGGAACTAGAGAGAGAGGAAGAGTAACCTGGGACTGGATACGTCAGAGAGAAAACTTTCCAAAGCTGATCTCAAACGCAGCTCAACATATTCCAAGACCAGGCTTTGGTGCCTTTAGGAAAGATTTACAGCTTGGTCAGACTGAATAAAGGTGGGACCACAGCAACAGCTTGCACTTGATTGTCAAAGAGGGGAATGCCAGCAGCTGGTTCTGTGTGGAAGCCATTCTTCTATTTACAAAAATTACCCAGCAGCGGGATTCCACTTTGCATTTTGCCTTATTTTTCACTGTGCTGTCCAGAGCTAACCCTAAGGATAAGCAAATCAACTCGTAACCCCATGGCTTGCCAAGAGATGGGGAAAGCTCTTTAAATGAGAGTATTTATATATGGCAAATTCATAGGAAAACAAAAATAAATGGTGCCAATCCTGACTTCTTAATGAGACTGGATATGTTACACAGTGAAGAAAGACAATGTCACTGGAAGAGTGAACAACTGCCCTCTCTGCTATTTGTGCAAAAGGATTCCCTTAACACCGACTGGCAGACTAAACCCCTCCCAGATCCTGCCTTTCCCTCTCCTCAAGCACAGGATCAGGGGAGCAGAAGCTCCTCTTTCTCTCCATGCCTCCAATGCACCCCTGAATAAATCTCTGTGCTGTGAAAGCCTCGGTTACTGCACATCCCCAGCTCTTCCTCCTGCAGGAGCTTTCCCTTCCAGACATCACTTCCACGTGTGGCCAGGCAAGAGCAGGGCCATGCACAGGCTCATCCCTCTGGAAAAACACCCATCACCACAGGCAAGGTGCTTTTCCCTCTGCAAGAACTCCAGTGGGGGTCTCTCCTGCACCAAACCACTGATTTCTAACACGTTTATAGGAATGCAACACCTTCAAGGAGTTCTGAGCCTTTAAAAACTTTGGCTGAAGTCAAGCAGTAAATTCCAGAGCCATTGGAAAGTGGAAGGACATGGATAAGGAAAGGCTGACAGCACAGTCACACAAACCATTTTCCTGATCAAATCCATCTCTAAAACGCCAGGGTGACCCCAAACCAACCCAAACAAAGGGTGCAGTGGGTGGTTTCCAGTGCTGAGCAGTGAAGGGATGTGACATTTTTGCAGAGGGCACTGCAGCAGCGGTAACTTGGCTGAGGGAGCAGCAGAGTTGCAGCCATGCAGGATTTATTGGCCTCCTCTCTCCCCAGCTCCTTCTCCCTGCTCTTTTCCCCCCAGCATATCAGCCAGCATGCTGATTCCCCAGCCCAGCTGCTGCCACCGCTGGAGGAAAGCCCTTGCTGTGCCACTGTGCTGCACAGGGAACATTCCCTAAAGATGTGACACAGGGCAAACCTTCCCTCAGATCTGGCAAAATGAGAAAACGTTCCAAGAATCGTGTGAATTTTAGCAAGCGGAATGAAAAAGTCAAGATTTTCCTGTTCATTTTTTCAGTTTGAGGGATTTTCCACAAAGGAAGGTGATCTTGTTTAGGGGGGTGTTTCTCTAGGCCCAAGTGCACACCTAGGAAAATAAAAAAATAAATTCGACTACAAGCATGCATTTCTTCTGACTCACACAAACAAGACAGCAAAAATCATACGAGTGGAGCATTTCTGCCTAACTTGTTAATTCTCTCCCAATTCCAGAGAATTCCCAGGTTCTGTCTCTGAGCTGGCTCCCAGCTGACCAGCCAGCTTATCTGCACAGATGCCTGCACAGCCACAAAGAAACATCCACCCCGGTAACTCATGAGGATGGCACAGAAAAAGGCTCCACTGAAACACTCAAAAAGGAAGCACTTGGGAGCATTCAGTGACAGGATGAGCACGCCTAAATTAACACAACTTCAAATGACACTTTTCATTCATCTAACCCTGACTCTTCTGAACACAAGCACTGTCACAGCAGCCTGTTTTCTCTGTTGTCAGGTACATAAAAACGTCATCTGCCTTGAAGACCCTTTTAGTGGCACACAGGCTCATGTTTTTCCTAGCAGCCTCTGAAATCAAAGGTAATTTATACCTGATGTCTACGAATGTGAATCCCAGCAGAGTTCATTTGACTACAGAACACTTGACACCACCCATTTTAGTTTAAAAACCTGGTGAAGGCAGCCAGTTATGCTGCATGGAAGTCCTGAGCGCTGCTTTAACAAAAAAACCTCATGTAATTTATGGGGAGCTGAAGGCACTTTGCACTGTCAGGCTGCAGGCAGTCCATTAGTTCGGCAATTCTCAGAGACTCCCAGATGTCTTTAGCACTAATAGACCCTAAACACACACACACACTGAATTCTCCACTTTTCCCCAAGTTAAATTGAGAGCTCAGACACTGAAGGAAGCACTAAGACCGAGGTTTGTGTCTCCAGCACATGACGGATTCAAATCCTGCCTGGGAGAGAGGCAATAACAAAACCTGATTTGATTCCAGCTCAGCAAAGGAAGAGGCAAGGAGCTGAAAAATGAGTGTAGCAAGGGAAGAGCTACCTGAGATTTTGGGAGGCTGCTCTCAGCTAATCCTGCCATTATGTAAAGCCAGAGCAAACAAAGCCTGGTCACGAGGTGGAAATGCAAACAGAAGCAGGAAAACTGTTCAAGGATGTGGAAAAATAGTTATTTTCTTTATCAGGAGACACCACATTTGGGCACACATTTAAAATTCCAAATAAAATTCCATACGGACCTTTTCAGAACTAAATATTAACTCTACAGCTGCTCAAACACTTGCTGGAATGAACTCACATATTTGTGTCTCTCTTTGGTGTTTTTTACTATGCTCCACTACTCTAATCTTTTTTTTTTTTTTGTTCTCAGCAGCCTAAACATAATGGCCTAAATGCTTGTGTGCTGTGTGGCAGCAAAGAATGATCTTCAGAAATACCAGATGCTTTGAGCCTTCAGATTATTCACTGCTTATGGCAGCACATTCATGCTAGCAGCAAAAAAAGTAAACACCAAAATGTAATTCCTGTCCAAATCCCAACAATATAAATATTAATGTAAGTATTAAAGACAAAGAACCTCCCACATATTGGTTCTCTGAAGGAACTAAAAGCCACAACACAAAGAAAAATGTAATTCCAGATAGGGCTAGCATCAGATCCTGCATTTTGGCTGCCTGATCATAGTAGGTTAAAAAAAATTCAGATATGAAAAGAAAAATCCCTCCTTCCTATGCTTATCTAAACATAAACTGGCAATATATTTAAAGTAGTATGGACTACTGCAAATTATCAGCAGTCATGAAAGAAGAATGTGCCCTCAGTTCATGGCTCATAATTAATTCATTTCCCAAACACCGCAAAAATCCCTGATAACTGCTAAATAATAAAAGCTCTCCAAAGAGCCAGAAGATGCTCACCTTGGATGTAATTTTTCATGTAACTCCTCAGCTCTGTCCAACTCAATGAATTCAATCCTAAATTTTGCACTGAATATTTTCTGATCTTTTGTTCTATGAGAAGGTGGAGAACTTGTACCCATTTCCTACCTATCCTGAAACTGGATGTTGAGCCTTAGCTCAGAGGAAAACCTGTTGATTGTATGCACCAAAAAAAGGCAGGCTGGTGGTTTTTTTCGACTTCAGCACCTTCCAAGGGTTGTAAATGTGACCAGCTGCTGACCAAAAAGAAAAAAATACTTCCAAGAAGTGAATGAAACCCACAAATTGTGATTACTTAAAGGGGAGAAACAGCCTGAATTCACTCCCAGCAGCAGAATTCTGTGTTTGCTGTGTTTTTAGCAGTCCAGATGGCTCTGTTTTATTTACATGTCCCATCTAAACAATCACTGCTGCATTGTGGTAGCACTTGTCACTGCTGTGACAGCAGGAGGGAGATCTCTGCCCTCAGTTATAAATCACAAATCACCAAGGGCAGCCTCTGCTTCTTTATCATCCCCTTCAAGAACTTCAGTGAAAGATGAGAATCTATTAACTTTGCTGGCTGAACTGTGCTAAGTGGAGAGAGATGAAAGATGGAGTAATGAGAGGGAGAGAGCCCAGCACTGTGACCTGGGCAAGGACAGCCCTGGTGACCTGCTCACAAATGAATTATTCAGCTGCCAGCTCCCACCTGCAGCTCCACTGGAAGACACAGGTCAAGCCAGCCCCGTCCTGTTCAGTTCCTTGGCAACACATTCGAGTTGGTGAAAGTGGACAGGATTGTTAGTTTTGGGGGTTAAAAAAACCAGTTTATATCACTAGCAGTATTTAAACCAAAGAGAAATGCAATATATTGCACTTCAAAGTGCAATATTTTGAATAATTTTCAAAAAAAAGTATATCAACCTCTCCTGGAGGATTAAATTGTTCTTACTAAAACTACTGTGACAGTCATCTCAATAATAAAGAAAACATCTTGCTAATCTATGATTTGGTGAAGGTCTAAGCAAGGAAAGCACCATGTACATAACAAGCCACAAAGGTTAAGAGCTGCAGCAGTGTGATCTCAAGAAATTCATCAGGGCTAATTAAGCTGATGGTTCACAGGCTCTCCATGGAGAAAAATACAAGCAAAACAAGCTAAAAAAAGGGGAAAACTACACTCAAAAATTGTGTCAGTTGCTTGTCAGAATACAGGTTGTTCGGCTTCTCCCAGATCAGCAAAGATCTGGACATGGACCCCCTAATCCAGTCCAAATTGAGATGGGATTCTCTTCTTTCCCTCAGCAACAACCAAGGTTCAGGGAAACTAGAAGCACCACAAATGGAAGAATATCAAGGCTTTCACAACTTGGAAATTCATAAGCATTTTGGACAGCCACATGCAAGCAATGCATTAAGAGAACAATCTTGGTTTAAAACAACCAGGTGTAAATCTGGAGTCTCCTTAACAACCCACTGCTCCCAGGCAAACACATCTCTGATAAAAAAAGGATGGGAGAAAAGAGAATAAAAGTAACAGATGTACCCAAATCTCACTGGAGAGCTCAAGCTGGACCGATAAAACCCAGGCCAGTCAAGCAAATTATGCAACGCTTATTTACTTTTGCTGAAAACACACGGAAATGCTCATTACAGGAGAATTACAGCTGGAAAAGAAACCCCCAAGAAGGCAGCTCCTGACATTTCCCCTAAAGGACACTTGACTCCAGCTGTCTCCAGAACACCACCTATTCTTTCCACAGGGGGTTTATTCAGCACTGCATCCCCACTTGTTGTATCAATGTAACTTAAGGTCTTTCATTTGCACAAACTTGGCAAATGTTTTGTTTACACAAAATGTAAACAAAATTAAACACACACAGTTTTCTCTCGCTTTCAAATATGGGTCACTCTGCCTTTAGTCATGTGTTTCTTCTATTCAGTTTGTTCCCTTCCCTGGTACAGGTTAGTCAGTCTTGCCCTTGTGACTTAGTTTTGTTATGCACAAAGCTGTTTGTTTAACCCCAGAAAAACTACAAAATTATATAATACTACAAAAATTTATGCCCCAGAAGTCATACACACCTATAAAAAGACATTCAGCTGTGACAGAGCAGCTATACAAATATGAGGATTGCTGTATGGAGAACTGACCTTCCATGCTGAAAAAATAAATGTTAATGTGCCCCTAAGCAATATATGGCTGTGCAGCCTGCTAAGCGAATTCAAATATTCAATATACACGGGGCAGCTGCAGCCTCTGAGTGATCCTTACCTTGAGAAACAAAGTGGTTTTATTCAAATACAGCCTGAGAGAGAAACAGCCCTTCCTTCCTTGCCCTGAAAAGACAAGGTGTGTGTCTGTCAGGAACAAAGCAAAACTAATGTGCACCATGTCGCTCTGACCTGAGACACAATTACAAGGTGCACCACAGGAAAAAAAATAAAAGAGAGAAAGTCCCTGCAACTTCAAAGAGCACATTTGTGTGTGTGAAATACAAAAACATTCATCTGCTGAAAGATGTATAAGGCTTCCATCAGGCAATTCTTTAATCTCCAGGTGACAGAGAATGCTTTCCTGGTTGCGTGAAAGAGAGAAAGAACAGCAGGGAGCAGAGAATAGCTGCAAAAGCCATTATTGGCAATAATCCAGAATAAGATCTGAGCAGCCTGACCATCCTGAGGGATTCCCACGAGTGCTCTTCCTCCAAAGAGCAGCCCTGGGTCCTATTTCCTACAGGACTTGTCTGTGGAGCTCCAGCAAACCTTCCATTGCACCCTGAGCATTTCCAGCTTAACTTTCAGCAAGGTTTGTGAGAAATCTGAAGGGAGGAGAGAAGCTGGCAACAGAGAGCAGCAGGAGAGAGGTGACTGGGCAAGGAAAAGGCAATTTGAATAGGAAGTTGATTAACATGAAGTGAATTGGGCAAAACCAATTCCAAACACACAGCACTGAAAATGGAGCTGATTGTTCCCAATCCAGAAAGACAGTGCTGTGCAAATATCAGTTTTTCCTTGCTGGAATTCCTTATTCACAGCAATAACTGGGATATTGGGAAAGAAATAAAGAACAAGGTCCAAGATATTAAATCATGGTATAAATAAATGAAACTCAGGTCTTAGCCCTACTCTTTCCCTGTCTGGACTGCAGTGTGGTGTGAGTGGCTGCACCTCCAGGACACATCAGCTCCTACCAGCCATATCCTTGTATTTTTCCTATTGGCATCATGAACCTGATGGCATTACCAACCACAAACCGGGAGATCCTTCCGAGGACAAATCCCATTAGCACCTCGTGTGCCTCATTAATTCTGCTAAACACAACAGGAAGCAACCTGAAACAAGTATCAGCACTTAGTGCAAACAGGATCAGCTGTTAATAACCCCTTAGCAGCACAATTAGCAAATTGGATATTCCCGCTCATTATCCCTCACTCAATTTGCAAACAATATTTTGAACAAAACCTTATCAGTGGAAGTCCCATCTGAGATGTAATATTTTCAATTAAGAGCTTGCCAAGTTTCCCCATAATGCACTGAGGTTAATTTTTGGAGTTCCTAGAAGATCTGAAAACCTGGCCTCCATCAAGACATCATTTCACAGGGAGAAAATTTTTTAAAAAAAATTCAACTACAAATTCCAGCTTACATCTCTCATGATGCAGAGACCAATGTACTTAATCCACCCCCTTCATGACATTGCATCTTATCTGTACTCTTGGGAAAGTTTTTCCTTAAGCATCAGGTACTCATCCAATATAGACTTTAAAAATTAAAAAAACAGAACCATTTTCACTCATATTGATTTCACTTTATAAACTGCTTTAACAACAGCAGTTAAAGTGGGTTGGGGTTTTTTCCCCAGCATGTCAGTGCTGTGGGTACAACAAACCAAAGCCTAACTTAATTTTTTTTTGCCATAATAAAATTTATCATAAATAGTTACTTACAGAGGGATTACAATAGAATACACTGTTCACAAAAAAAAAATAAAATTAAAAAGTCCAGATTTGAAACTGAAAAGCTAAAATCACCATGTAGGTCAAGCAAGTTTTTAATTTTAAAAAGAGACAAATTTTCAAAGCAGAAGCTGACAGACTGGAAAGAAGCTGAAATACTGAACAGCAATTTCCTGAACAATTCAGCCGTAGCCAAGTGCTGAGAGGGCTAGGAAGGAAACAAATAAAAACAGCAATTGCAACAACATTGTTGAGCAAGGCTTGGGGTAATTATTGCACTGATATGGAGCACAAATTATGAAAAGTTTTTATTTAGATTACACTTCACAGGACCATTCCACACTTCCAGCTGACCAGTAAGGAAATGCTGACATCTGAAGATCTCAGTAGGATATTACTTTTAGCTTGGGTTAAAAATAATAGACTATTAGTATCAATAAATATCAATTAAATAAATACACTACTGCACATCTCATTTCGTACTGAACCTGCCACTCTGAATAAAAGTCACAAGCGTGAGCAAAACGTACCAAAAAAAATCAATTTGCATTTTTGTCCTAAAAAGGTACTACTGAGAGCCAAACTGCTGCATTCAGCATCAACTGCACTGTATTTTGTCCCATCTGGTTTGGCAAGTAAGGGAGCAATACATAATTTGATGAGTTTCATTCTGTGAAGTTTTATACCTTCTTTGTCAATCTGAAGTCTCATGGGAGGAAAGTTTGAGAGCAATCCTCAAAGTTTTAGCCCAGCCTTGTTGACTAAAGAGAAAATCATATCAAACAGGTGGAATACCACAGGAGAGAAAATTCCAAGGAGATGTGTAAGTTTTCAGTCAAACTTTGAAAAAGGCTTCTTTTTCTCTTTTGTGCTTTGAAACATAGGAAAGGTTTTATTTTGGGAACTCATTAAAAACGAAGATCCCATCCTCTATAGAACTGGAAGTGCAAAAGCCACCAGTCACCAAAACTGTGATACACAGACATTTGGGATTAAAAATATAATTCCCTGGGAAAAAAAGAACCAGAGCCCCAGGATCCAGCTCCATGGGATATCAAGGCATTGCACTGACATCACACAGGTGTGGGAAGTATCACTCTTCTCAGGAGAAAAACAGGGAATCCAGTGGTTTGGGGATATCATAGGGAGGGAACAGAAAGAAAGAAGAAAAAAAGGCAAAACACTGCCTTGACTGTTTTTTGTGGTATGAGTCTTTTAAGGACCTTGAGGTATTTTCTTCCATGTGGCATTTAAGGGCATCTCCCTGCATTAACACTTGCAGTTTTGAAGGCTGAATATTGGCATAAATAACCACCTTCAGCAGAGCTGCTGACACCAGCTGAGGACCTCCAAGTAGGGAAAATAAAACACTTTTGTTCCTCAGATGTTTTCCCTGGGTTTTGGAGTGTAAAAACTTCACTTGGCTTTTATCCTGCATGTTTGATTTCCCTGACTGACAGGTGAAGTGGCACTCACAGTGACACACTTTTCAGACCTGACTCTACAAGTGCAAAGGCCAGAGGAAAAAAGCAGAATTTGTCAGAAGTTAAGCTGCCCCTGCTAACATTTTCAAATATTCATTTCAGGTGATCTTTGCTATCAGGTAAATGCTGTGCTGATGGCAAAGTGGTGCATGCTTGCCCTCTGTAACACGTGAAAAATGGGGAGCTCAGTTTTGCAGAAAACAGGGAAAAACCAGCACCTATAGGTGTGAGACAAGTCCTGTGGGGTGAAAGGCCAGGAGGGGGATGCGGTGCTGACCCTGAAATGGTTTTTCCTCTGTGAGAAGCCTCTGTGCCCCCCTGTGACCTCACCTCTGTACCCACAAGCAGAGCAGTTCCAAAAGCACCCACGAGGATGAGCCTGCTGCTCTGTCCTGATGGGATGGGGAGAGAATGGATCCAAGGGATGGAACAAGGCTGGAAGCAAGAAGCAGGGAAAGCACTACATTTCTGTGAATTACTGACCTCCCAAGCAGCTTTCAGGGCCATTTCAGAGAGATGATGATGGCAAGAAGAGCAACCCCATTCCTTCCCTCAGAAGCCCACGCCTGGCACACTCTGCTTGTCCTAACAGGAATTACATCCTGTCTACCAAAAAATTGCCATTCCACTCAAAACTCTTCCTTTTTGCCAGGTCTGACCCCAAGAAGGCAACAAAGGGTAAGTCAGCAGCAGCAGGAGGAATGGGTTTGATCTGCTTTATGTTTTTCAGGCTACTGCATCCTTCAGAAATATCCCAATATTTCCTGCAGGAGACAGAAATTGTCCGGTCCACTGCACTGATGGCAGCATCATTAAAGCAATGCACAGAAACAAAACTCACAGCAATGTGCTGCACCCAGTCCTGTCCAATGTTGTCTAATGGGACAGAGATCATCTCAGAAGCCAGGATGTTTTTCCTTCCATACAGCCGGGGTCCTTCAGAGTGTGCTTCAGAATCTGCTGTCAGCAGCAATGGCCACAGACATCAACACATGCCAGGCTGAATTAAGGGGCCAAACTGCTGAGCTTGCTCCAGCAATGCCCTGCTCTGAGGGGAAAGCAGCTGTTCTGAAAGACCTGCTGGAAGAGTTCCACAGGCCACTCACCTGTCAGGCTAAAATTTACTCTTTCTGGAAATATCTAAGCTCTAAAGACTTGTTCTGGGAGTAATCCAGAGGCTGCCAAGTGGCACAGGCTTTAAAATGTTTAATTTTCAATCAGATCCAGAGAGAAGGTAACCACTAAGAGCAGGTTACCCCTTCTTCCCTCTCTGGGAAAGACTCAGGTGGGAATGCCTGGCAGTGGAGGAACTCAGTGCACTGGATTTTGATCAACTGAAAAATATCTCCATGTGTGACAGCAAAATAGCAGGGAGATAGAAAAGTGTTAGTACACATCAGTTTTAACCAAAATGTAACTTAACCAAAACTCAGCATGATTCCCAGTGACACACCCTATCCACATCACTCTCTTTCCCTGGAAAAGCTGCTTTCAAAATATATGAGGAACATCAACATAATTCAATACCAGGCCACTGCACATCACACTTTCTGCCATCAGCTCCCATTTAATATTGGTTTCATGGGATCTGTGCTCAGGCTTTTCTCACCACTAAAACATCTCCTTGTACTCAGAAAACTCTTGTTTCAAATTATAGCATTGTATGCCTTGTTTAACTGAAGCTTTTGCCTAAAAATTG
>VZSR01000825.1:284241-298222 GCA_013398615.1 Brachypodius melanocephalos
CGGGCTCGCCGGGGCCGCGTTTCCCGGGTGGCCGGTCCGGGGAGCCGCCCCCCGGCTCGCCCCGGCAGCGCCCGCCTCGCCGCCCGGGCCGCCCCCTGCGCCCGCCGCGCTCCGCGGCCGCTCCCGCCCAGGGCCGCGCCCCCGCCCCGGCCGGGCCCCCTCAGCGCCGCGGGCCCGGGGTACCTGAGCGGCCCGGGGCTGTCCCGGCTCGGCCCTCAGCCAGCGCCGCTCCCCGCACACTCCATGGCATGGGTTTCGTTGGTTCTTTTACTCCTGCTGCCCCGGGAGCTTCCCGCGCATCCCGGCACGGGGCGGCTGTCCGGAGGCTCCGCTGCTGCTGCTGCTGCTGGCTCCGTCCGAAACTTCTCCCGACGCGCCGGTTTCCCAAGGAATGGAAGGCGCCAGGCTCACCAGAAGCGTGCGGAGGGCGCGGGTGTGGAGCTGGGGGCAATCCCGGCTGGAGATGCGGGCAGGGATGCGCTCGTCCCGCACGCTCCCACTGCGCCGCTGCTGCTGCCGTCTGCCCACATGTTCCCTGCTTCCAGGGGCAGCCCAAAAGCACCGCAGCTGTCACGGCACGGGCTGGGTCTCACACACCCATTCCGAGCCACCATCTCTGCCCTGGCACTGGGAGGACTGGGAGAGGCGAGAACCACGGTCCGAGTCCTTGGTGGACGCGACGAAGTTAGGATCAGGGCAAAATGTCATCCTCAAAACATCTTGGACTTTTTTATCCTCAGAGGACTCGGACTTTGAATCTTTAATGCCAAATCTCAAGTTACTCCACAAAAGAATATGGATTTGAGACTACTTGAAGGTGTCAGCCCACAGTCACAATCTCCCTCACTACATTTTTTTCCACATAAGCCATTTCAAACTGCACAGAACAGAAAATGCACATAAATATCTTCAGTAACTCACTTTTGGACTTCTTGAACTGCTTTAAACAGCTACCAAACTTTTTTTTACTATGGTACCTCTTTTTGAAATAAAAAAAATGTCCTTGAAAAGGGGAATATTCTTTAATGTATACAGAACAACTATGTTACCTCATAAATATTAATGAACATTCAGCCGTGAAAATAATTTTCATGCAAGAGGACCTGTGCACATAGGTGCATTCACTGGCAAAGTTCACACATCACTCTTCCTTCTGGTTGTGAGTCCCTGGTCAAAGATGGAGATTTTAGATACAGTGAAGGATATTGGGAATGCCAAGCTCTAAAAATGCAACATCTTTATGGGCAATTAAAAGCAAACAAAACCGAGCAGAATTAAGCAAGCAAAACAACCAAAATAAGACTATTTGGCTTGGATGGGAATTTCCTACCTCTTCAGAGCTGATTTAGCCGTGCCTACTTTTTGCTCTTTAAATTTTAAAGCATCTGAACATTTGCTCTGTCAGTCGAGAAAAAATGGACTTACTTAAACTCATGTTAGATCCCCCGGGGGTATCACAGGGAAAATAGGACAGCAGTGCTAAGGAGAACAATTTCATCTCTGGCATCTTTTACAATTAAAAACTTGAAAACAGTGAACAGCAACAAAAGAGGGGGGAAAAAAAAACCCCTACAAAACAACAGTTTTTAATTCATTTCTCTGCTTTAATTCAAAACTTAATACTGTAGCCAATGACCAGTGTACAAAAAGTGGAAATGAAAAGTATTTTTATTGACAGCTAATTCATCAAATTCCACATGAATAGCCTCAAAGTATGACCAAACTGAGCAGCACATATCTTTGCCATGCCTGAGATGCAAGAGAAGCTCAGCATCCTTCAAGCCCATTCTAAATACTGCTGGAAGCACAAATTTACATCCCTTAAATTTTGACTCTTATGTCTAAAACTTTTCCTTGCTAAATCCTACCAAAGCTTTATGTATAATTAAATAAATTTTTACTTTTCAGAGGTTTAGGCCTTTAAAAAAAAACATTATGGTGACCATCAGGAGCTTCTTGAGCAAAAAGAAACCATGGCAAAGCAGCCACCCCCAACCACAACCAGTCGCCTGGAAAACTTGGAAGGTTTGGATGTGGTATTAGGAAATTTTGTCTGTGAGATTTCATCCTTCAGAAAAAGGAGGTGGAGCAAGAGCAAATCTCCATATTTCATAGGAGTTACACAACTCTGCAGCTCCAGGGAACTTCCTTCCATGGGTACAGCTGATTATTAATTATACCTGGAGAATGAACACTTTGTAGGCTGAGAGGGGCAGGTGGGATGAAACCCATGGTTCTTATTCGTAGCAAAGGAAGTTTCAAGGGCTTTTTAACCTCTCATTGTTTCAGATTAATGACCTGGTTTCAGTGTGTGCTGGTAATTCTGAATGCAAGTCCAACATTAATCTTATTACAAGGTTTTTTAAGTTGTCAAACAGACCCTGCATCAGCTGAATGACAAGAAATTGATTTAAGATTAAAGCAATTATGTGCCTGACTCTAAATTCTTGTACAAGAGGTAAAAAGTTAAATATTTTGGTTTTTTAAAAACCTACGTATTCCTTGGCATTTCATAAATTTCCAAACATATGAAATTCAATACGAAATCTAGTTGTATAAATGAGCTGGGAATTTTAGTTAGCATTTTTTGCACCTTTTCTGAACCCCATAGAAAGCAGTCTCATGGCCAAGTCAGATCATCCAAATAATTTTGAAGAATGCTTTTGCTTACACAGCAAGGTCTCAACCCTCTCACTCTTAAGGTCCATATGACCTTCACCACTGAATTCCCAATCCTTTTCCATGCTCTGTTCAACAGCTTCTGAATTCCTAAGCTCTTTTTAGGAGAGATGTTTTGACATCTTTATCCCATTATTGTACTTTTCATACTTCTTCAGTAATTTTTCCCCCTTCTATTCAGACATGGTTTATCAGTTGGCCTTAGTAAGCCAGTTTATTAAGCTTAAACCAATATAAAGTTAAATTAATGCAGACTTTTTTTTTTTTCCCTGTGTCTGTGAATAGATTCTTCCAACAGTTCTTTATGTTCTTCAAGAATAATAGAAGTCATTAAAATCACCAGTTAGACACAGATCTGGAAGAGGTGTTAAATACATGAATGTCTCCTCGTGTAAGATTGTGACCTTTAAGGTAATTTGGCATTTAAATATAAAAAACTTTGTGTCAATTCTTACTAGGTTCCTTGCTCTCCAAAGTAAAATACTTTTTAAAATTAATGACTGACAAGGAAAGAAATCTGCTCCTGTTCCATTACATATAAAATACCATTGAGTCATTTGTTGCAAGTTTCTTGCTATTTGAAAAAGAAAAGGCTTCCCTAACTTCTCCTCCTTACCTCCTTCAAGCTGAAGAAAATAAAATAATTCCTCTACGAATTAGTATAAAAGCAAAAATTTTTACTACACAGGAAAAATTAAACAATAAATCATCTCCATTTTGTGTACCAAAAGTTTGGGTGCCTTTCTTTTTTTTCTTCTGATGGTTTTGTGAATTTGGCTTTTCTGATTTCCGTGGTTAACTCATTTCCCCCTCAGGCTACAAGCACGATGACACAGTGGCACAATGGTTTATTTTCAAAGCTTGGGTTGTCCTGTTGGACATCACTACGACCCACCCTCCTCTTCCTCCTCTTCCTCTTCTCTGGAGCTCCCTCCTGAGCCCAGGCCAGAGCAGCTGCACCCCAGCCATCCCAACCATCCCTCCACATCAGCACAGCCTCCTCCAGCTAAAAAGGCAGTTTCTTAAAAAAAATCTCCTCCCTTTTATTGTTGTGTGCAGCACATGTTGAGCCCCTGTGCCTCTGCCTCACTCGGAGCCCCCTCTAATCAATGAGGTTTCCTGTCTGAACTAATTGGAATCAATGAGAACAATAAAACAGAACACAGCAAAGGCAAGCTGGAATTTAAATATGGTAGCTCGGGCTTTTGCTGGATGTTCCCCACCTTACTTCTGCTCTTTACTGTATCTGGGCAGTCATAAAGCTGGAAGGCAGCAGTCACCCATGCACTCAGAAATAATCAGAGAAGCAGCTCATTTGGCTGAGGACAAAGCTGAGGGAGTGCAAATGACCAAAGAAGATTCATCAGAGGTGTGTGTCAGTCACAAATACAAGGGAAAAAAAAACAAGTGTTACTCACCTTGTTCAAATACAAGGAGTTTTCCTGCCTATAAAAATAGGTATAATTTTTTTAAAATACTCTTCTCAGGGGAATTTAGCATTTAACTCTCACAGGAGCTATGCCGAAGTGAAGCATCTCACATAAAATAAAAATTACAGACTCCGACTGCAGGGATCTGAGGAAAAGAGTGAAACATACTGGAGATTATTGCTGTTTCCACACATTAGCAGGCCTGTCTTAGGAATTACCATAACTGACATGCAAGGTTAATTATGTTGGCATCCACAATTAGCTCACCCTTATACCAAAGCCAGCTGCAGATATCTGAGATTCAAAGGTGCTGGATTATTATTAAGATCCCTTTTGAATCTGAGAGATCCCTGCACAAGGTGAGTTTAGGGAAAAAAAAAAAAAAACCCAGGAGGGGTGTTTGGAGCCTGTGGTCCCAAATTCAGCCTGGCTCTGCTGTTCTCAAGACCAGACCCACAATAAAAGCTTAAAAGAATGCAAATTCCACATTCTGACTGATCTCAGTGTTGCCTCAGCATATGTGGGGAAAATCTGTGTTTAAACTGGAGTCTGGGAGATGTGCTCAGTGCTCTGCATGTGCTTATGTGCAAATTTCTGGGTAGGAATGGACAAGTGCTTACTGAAAGGCTTTAATGAAAACCGGATCAAATGAGGACATTTCACGCACAGAGGTTTCAGTGGGGGTCTGCACTCATAACTAAGCGGTCATCGCAGCAATTTCCAGAGATACCAAGGAAAGAATTTCAAAAGAAAGTCAAGTGTCATGTTTTTAATGCTTTTAGAGAGATTTCAAGCAACTTCAGATGACAAACATTTCTATCCACTGCACTCCTGTTCTGCTATCAAACCATAGCTAATTAGCTGTAGGCTGCCCTGCTGCTAACTCAGGCAACAAACCACTAGTGACTTGAGCAGATGTTCTCCTTTTCCTGCCAACAGGAATATTTACTAGTGTTATTTCTTTTCATGGTAAGGTTTTCTGTCTCAAAACTCACTCCTCAGGATCGGGAATATGCCACATTTAACCACTTACAGTTGTAAATACCCATTTGTGTTTGCTTGAAAGTCACACAACAAGATTTTGACAGAGCTGAAGTATACAAAGCAGGGATTACGTGGACTCCACGCCTTTAAAAATTAGAGTTTATTGAAGTTTGTTGTTAAAGGATGGAGTTCATCAGGCCCATGAGGGCTGTCCTGCTGTCAAGCTGAACATGCACTTGATCTTTATGGAGCTTGTCTCTGCCAAAAGAGGGGAAGAGAAGCTCCCTGCTAAAGCCAGCTTTTATTCTGCAGGAATATCATCTCCACTTTGGAAACAAAGCAAAGCACTCCCCTCTTCTAGTCAGCATTCACCAACCAGCACCCCAGGGACATCTCAGCAACCTTTACTAAACAAGAGCAGATAAATGATTTTTTAAGGTTCAATGTATTTACCAATCATTGACTATTAAGGTTTATTTACATAGAATTTCCAAAGTTCAGTGTCAAGTTCACTTTCCACATGGATGTGGTAAAACAGAGATGGAGAAAGTTTTCCCAAGGGCATGAGTTACTCACAGTGAATGAAGAATTCATAAATCCTGCTTCTTGCTAAATCCAAATTATGTTCCCTCTTATATTATTTGGAACTTCCTGAACTGTAGTTAATGCTACCAGGTGTTAGGCAAGCTTAGGCTTTATTGCTTCTCAGCCTCTTGCAAACTGCAAATCAATTTCAAAAAATGAAATATATGTGAGTACTGTCTGATGGCTGCCACGTCACAGAGACACAGGGCAAAATGAAAGGACACAAAACAGACTTCTTTTTTTTTTTTTTTCTCCCTCTCTTGATTTTTCTTTTGTCCTTCACTTGAATTGAAAACACCGGCCACAGTGGGTGGTAGCAAATCACTGAGCAAGAATCCTGTCTGTGGATTACAGGGGTTGGAAGATCACAGGAAGCTGCCCTCCTCCTCACTGCGGGGCTGGAGGAACTCACACATGCTTACACACCTCACTAAAGGGGCAGGTGAACTCATTAATTTAAATAGCCTTGTATTAAGTATACAATTAGAACTTTATAGCTGATCTATTTTATTTGTTCCTGGGCGAGGCTGGATGTCTGGAACGATTACTGGGCAGCAAGTCCCCCAGATTTGCTAATTTGTTGCCTTGATTATCTGACTGCAGGCTGTTGAATCGATAAAAGTGCAAAAACAGTGGCGCTTTCAACAGGTGGGGATAAAAACACTCCACCTGTAGTCTCACATCTCTCAGAAGGCAAACAGAGCAGTCACTTCCAAGCCTTGCAATATTTAGAAAGTCAGAAACAGCATCAGCACATCAGGCTGTCATCCAGTTCATGTAAATTTTACCGAAATCAAGGGGATTTTGTGTAGAAAGGCGTGCTTGGCGCTGTGACCTGATTTTCAAAGACAGCGAGCACCCAGGCCTGCCTTTGGCTCCACAAACAGCTGTGGATGCTCATCATGTCAGACAGGGATGCCATCAGCCTTTCAGCATCCTGGTATTTCGGATCATTTAGATAGATTTGCCCAGAGGAAATTACTGGAGCTATTAATTTGTGTTCACTTCCTCACACGGACGGGGGAACACACGAAAGTCAAGTCGCGTCTGCTGCTGACAATAAAAGCCTTGAATTCAAAGATCAGCTGCCTTGTGGTCTGGCTGGCCCAAGCCCTTCATGCCTTGTCAGCTCCCTGTCCTCAGTGGAAGACCACCAGCTAATGGATTTAACCTTTCCATCAGTGAGAAAGAGCAGATCAGCTTGTCAAAGATAAGTTACACCGAGGCCATGGACGGCTCCTTTCCCCTTCACTTCTTTTTTACAGCCATTGCATCTAATTCCCCTCACCACTGCTTTCCTTGGTTTCATCAAAACCACGGTTATCCAAGCAAGAAAAAGGCAGCTCAAAAGAGCAAAGTTGCAGCTGCTCACAGGGCTCTGTGCCCTCTGAAGCTCAACTCCCACACGTGCCAGCTTCAAAATGTCACCAACCATCTCCTGGAGACACCTTGACAACCTCTGCCAGCTCCTGGCTGCAGCAGCAGGTTAAGGCAAATAAATGATCATTTAACAGCTTATTTTCCCAAGGTAAGGTAAAGAGAGAGCAAAATCACTCGGTGTCAAAATAAATCTCTGGGGGTGAAATGACTGAAAACAACAACAACAACAAATTTGTTATTTCTCTGCATTCCGTGCATTTCCTGCTGATACAAGTGTTTGTACGTAACATGAACAGTCCTGTAATGGCAGAAAATATGGGGGTGTCAAAAGAGAATCAGAGGCCTGCACTGAAAAATTCCTGTGGAGCAACAGCCCCACAGTTTCAGCTTGGCTCATATTCCCAGGAAAGCACCCAAGACAACGGCAACAACGAAACAAAACCCCAACTGCAGGCAGTGAGAAACTGAAATATTTAGGAAATTAAGGAGTCGGGGCAAGAAACTCTTAAAAACTTTCTTTTCCATGACACTCAGGGTCCTGGGACTGTCCCAAATGGATGAAATTGGGAAATCTGAAGTACAGGCAAGGCCAACTCAGTCAGTGATTTTTGTAGTTTCGACAGGAGGAACACTGAAGTGAAATGAATTCTTTTATTTATTATTTACAAACGAGTTTCCCCTGGAACAAGCCGAGTTGAAGTACGAGCTTTCAGGTCCACATGCAGCATTCTGGTAGTGTCAGAGCTGTGAAACAGAAACCCAGATGTCACATGCTCCAGGGCTGCTCTGGGAATGGGACAATTCTCCAAGTTTATCAGAAATGGAAGACATTTGCCACAGCAGGCAAATTTTGATGCCACAATTGGTTGTAGAGTGGATTTGTATCAAGTTCAGCAACTATCCATGGATCCAAAGATTTTGTTTAGCTGTCTATAGAGAATATTTCTCTTTTTCAGGAAAAAAGAAAGTCCCAGAGGAGGCTGGAAGGACAAACAATGCTAAAACCAAGGTTATGATGGGGACTGCTAAGGATCTTATTCCATAGTACAGGAAAATAATGGAGCTGTGGAAGGATATTTCCAAAAGGGCAAACTGTAAATGAACTGACCTCTTAATGTTTGTTTTACAGTTCTAAAGAGTGATTTGCTACTGTTTAAAAAAAGCCACCGAGGAGCAGAGGCAGCACGGGATGAACCTGAAATCAAAGCATCAGAATTTTATACCAATTCAATACTGCCCATATTCGAAATATCCCAGAACAGAATAACAGAATGGTTTGGGTGTCATTGAACTCCTTGGAACTGGTACCAGAAAAATGGGCATGCTGGTGTTTTCTGGATTTATTTTTTACCTAGTTTTGTCACAGAAGATGATCAGCCACTGCAGAGTCTCAGTTTTCCATAGAATTCAACACTGACTTGCAGGAACTCATGATTTTTTAGCCTTAGATGGAAAATGCCAAAATTAATCAGTACTTCGATGCTAATTAGCATTTAAACTGATTTGCAGCTATTAGGATATTAAAGGTAAATTATTACAGTGTTTGTTTCAGGAATAGGGAAAGGCCTGAGGTTTAGTTTGGCTTTTAATTTCCCCCACCAGGTGACTTCAGTGACAGGAAAAACATTCCTTCTTTCAGAGGCTGTCTGAGGACAAACTGATGTAGAGCAGAGTAACATTTACAGCTTCCCATGGGGATTTATTTACATGACATCAATCCTTTGAGCCAATGGTGCAGCCAGTTCTTTGTGGGTTTGGGGTTTTTTACCAAAAACACTGTTGTTGTTGTTTTTTTGGGAGGGAAGAAGCAGTTGATTAACTCTTAATTTACATATCTTTTGCATAATCACACATTCCACTCCTGCCTCTTCCCAAATTTAAAATGGGGGTTTTTTTCCTATTACTTTCAAAGGCAATACAGTTGACCCTACCTTTAGGGAGGACAGGACTCAATCCAGGCTTCAGAAAGCAGAAGGAGCAGCTGACAGAAGATTTCTCAGCACCAAAAGCCTACCAGTCTTCCAGAAGAACTGGGAACTGGAAATCTGCCTGCTTTCAAAACTTGTCTGTGCTTATCAGCAACACCTCGAATTTTTTAATCTGAGAGATCCACAACAGGTGCTAACAGAAAAAAAACATGCACAAAGCATGGGCAGCCCCAGCATTTTGCAAATCACTATTCCTTGGAAAAAAGCAGTTCTCCTTAGCAATGTTTCCAGCAAAACACACGACCAGCACATTCAGTGGGATTAAACTTTTTTGCTTTTCCACCACTCATCCATAATGGCAGCGACATGGAACTTGCATAACTCCATCTGAATCACTTTATGCCACCTCTGGGCTTGTCACTGAGCATTTTCAGAGCGTAGTTTAACGTTTCATGGCAGTGCTGGGTTAGCAGTTGGGTGATCTTAGAGGTCTTTTCCAGTCTGAACCGTTCTAGGATTGCTGAAAATCCCATTGTCCTGGAAATAAGATGGACTGATCGAGCTGTGGAACCCAGCCAGGGAAACCTGGCAAAGATCAGCCTTCGATTTTAGTGAATTCCACCAGATATTTTACACCTTGAGCTTCCTGCTTGATTAGGGGATCTGAATGGGAACCATTCTGCATTAACACACCTAACCTCCTATTTGTTTGATTTATAACATTCACAACCTGCTTAATGCCACTGCACGAATACATAACATTACTGCCCATTTTTTTTTCCCCGAGTCATGTTGTGAAGTTGAAGAACCTCCTGCCTGACTTCACAGTGATGCGGTCTGAAAGCAGAAAGGGAGCATGAAAGAGGAAAACAATGTAGTTCTGCTCTGCTGGTTGCTCCTGCTATAAAACATACATAAACCTTTTGCAATCTCATACAGTTTTTATGGCCCCCAGAAAGAAAAACCCATCCTGTTCCACATATTGGCTGTGCTAGAATGGACAGTGCATGGAGCAGACTGATTTCCCTCTCCCTTTAGGAATAGAAAAGAAGGAAAACTGAGGAGGAAAACTTGAACTTGAGCAGGGGATCATTTCACATCACACTGAGAGCAGCCTGGCTTGGAACAAACTGCAGAAGCCGTGAATCTTCTGTGATGCTGAGCATTCATCAGGTTTCTTGGGGAGCCTCAGCCCCCTGCTAGGCCCTTTGGAGTAGGACAGCCAAGGGATTGCTGCAGAGAGAGATTCCCTGGAGGGCAGAGATCCATAGCTGGATATCCCTGGTGTGAGGAGAGCACAGGGATGGACAAACCCAGCCTGTGCAGCTACTCTGCTCTCCAGGACCAAGGAGAGGTGTGGGACAGCTCCAAAGAGATTTTGGAGAACAGCAGAAACCCCACAAGGCCTCCCCCTTAAGGGAAGGAACAGGATCTTGCATGGAGAGAGGATGGGAAACTCTGGCAGGACTTAATCCAAGCGTGACTAATGAAGTGCCAGGTGATTTCCAGGGCCATTTCACCTCCTGAGCCCCTGGATTTCCCCTCATCAGCTCATCCAAGCTGAAACTGCAGCCTTGGCCCTAACTGAGGAGCCACAACCAGGCTGTCACACTCTGTGGGTGTTCCTTCCCTGGGCAGGAAACCTATGGACTGGGAGCAAGACCTGGATCACCAAAATATCCAGGGAAAAAGAAAATGAAGCCTCGAAACAGCTCCTGAAATAAAAAAAGTTGCTCCAAATTCTCAATATTAAAGAAGGAAAAAAGTTTAAAAAAGGGTAAGACCCCACCTCTGCAGACATACATTGAAATAGGGAGCTTCATTTTTTTAGGGGATTTCTTATTTTGCCTTGGGAGTCCTGGTGTGGGCAGAACTTCTCTGCCATATTCTCCATAGGCACTGATCTTATTTCTGTTTTCCCCTTTCGTGCTTCCAGGAATTTCTTGATCAAGAGGATTGTCCAGGGCAGTGGTGGAGTTGCCATTCCTGGAGGGAATTAAAATCCCTGTGGATGTGCTCCTTGGGAATGTGGTTTAATGGTTCCTTGCTGGGTTGCTGGTAGGATTTGATAATCTCTGAGGTCTTTTCCAACCTAAATGATTCTATGAATTATGAGCTTAAAGACCAGAAACTGCAACTCATCACCCATATTTGTGCCACTTATAAATGTGCTCTCCAAGATCAACACTCAAGTTATCCTTCCAGGGAATTTTATCCCTAACTGGGTATCAGGCTATGTCACGACCACTTTAAATTCAAATGCATGACTATTGTTTAAAAACAAATGGAAAATGTGTGGATGCAAATATTTGAACAAAGAATTGCTCTGTTTTTCTGCAATCAAGAAGCAGGCAGTACATACAATGGATCTGGCCAACTGCATTCAAATAATAGCTCAAATCTTGAATATTCATGGCTAATGAATAATCATCACGTTGGAAAAAAAAATTACAGAATCCATTTCAGAGCAGTTCTGTAAAGCAAGAGCAAGAAAATTCAGCAGGGAGAAATTATATGTAACTTCCAGAGTTGGAGTTTTATACACTGCAGAATTTCTCTGGTTTGCTCTTTGCAATCCAATTTAAGAACTAACTGCCCTTTCCCTCACTTCAGCTTCCCAAGCAGTGGAATTTCCCTCTTTCCCTGTCCCTTCCCTAGGGATCACTACCTTAATTAAAAGTAACTTGCACTGTCTTCCCAGTAAAGGACAGTAATAGGTCAGTAAATAAAAATATAGAGTTATATATGAGTATATGCACAGCTTTTAAAGCTTTCCCCTCTTTAGGGGCTGCCTAAAACTGATTCCATTTCCATTACAAAATTAAAAGCAGTAATTTAAAAATGCCGGGGTTTGTGTTTTCAAATCACAACATTTCCACTATGCTTCTTTCAGAACAAATGGAGTTTTAGACTAGAAACATTCCTTTTTTTCTTTAATTCTGTTTTTTGCTCCTAATGGGGGTTGTTCTTGTGCCATTGCTCACTGCAGATTGTTGTGAACAGCTTGAAAATGTGTTTTGACTTATTCCAGGGATACAGAAGATAAAACTAAGCAATTAAAAAAAATAATTACAACAATTTCATGTTGCTTTTGATCTTAAAGGTTTTAACTGACTGACTCTTGAAATCTCCTGCTGAAATCTGTAAGGGAGGCAATGAAGAAAGGAAATCTGGTGACCAAGCAAATATCTGGGCATCAACAGACAGCTAAATCAAGCAGAAATTAACTCTGTTAAAGCTAATGAAGCATCTCCCTTGCACTCTTTAAGGGTCTAAAATCAGATTTTAAGGACAACTTGCAGTTCACATTCAAATTGGCCAGTAGGCAACATACTGAAAACCATCCTGAAGACCCAGCTGGGAGTATTCCTGTGCCTCACCAGGTGTTTATCTGCCCAAGTAAAATATGGAAATCTTCAGGCATGTAAAAATATTCCATTAGTCAATTTAATCCAGCTGTCTTGCAAATTCTCCTTAGTTACACATATTCCTTTATAAATCATGCTGGTATCATCTCGAACACCTATTTTATCCTGACTGGGAGATACAGGATTTAATAGAGAGAATTTATGGGATGGTCAGTGCTGGGTCTCACATACAGGCAGCAGCAAAGTGGGGCATTTTTGTCTTAATCCCAAATTTTTTCTTGCAGGTCCTCACCCAAAATCCCAGGCTAAAACTGGTACAATTGTTCACAGGAATAATTAAATGCAGTTTCACTCACTGTGGCGTTCATTTTGTGCATGTTGGCAGGTCCTTGAAGGGTCTGGGAGAGTTTGATTCACAGTTCCAATGAGAAAAGGACACATCCATCCTCCTCCACCACCAAAGTTACTCAAGCTTCATTTCTAAAGCCTCATCTCAGTTATGATCTCATCTCAGAGTTTTCCTTCATCACCAGCACAGCAGAGTCCAGCTTTCTGTCTGTTTTAAACTAATAATTTGTTTTTTAAATGGTGCTGTAAAGACAACTTAGGCCTGCGTGATTTATTGTTTGCATGCTGCTCATAAGGTTTTATATTTGGTAAAATTTAATAAAAGCAAAGTGGATTAAAAGCAAAAGCAGTAGGAAAAAAAATCCATAAGAATGGTGTTTGTTTCTATAATTCACAATTTGTTGTACAGGACATCAAGTTGCTTATTAAGTCAAACTGGATTGTGTCTATTAATTTTACATGTGGTGGATCCAAGAGTGATTTCAAGTTCTGTAGTTAAATCTGTGTTATAAAACTGGGATGTGTGATACCATTAAAACTGACACTGAATTCCTGTCAGCAGGACAGAAAATTTTAAATCTTGTCTAATTTTCATCAACATTGTCTTTGCAGTAAATTATAGTGATGAGGGAAATGCAATCATATGGTTTGATTGCTAGAAGGCTCAGAGTACTTTTTTTTTTTTCATTTTTTTAATAGCTGCATTTACTGCTAAAAATGTCAATAAATTTCCTTTTTGCTTAAAAGAAATCACAGTTACCAAGCTTAGAATTTTTTCCCCTGCTGAAAAATTCTTCCTGGCTGTCACAAAGAAATTTTGAAGGCAGGCAGCCAACAAGACTTGTTCTAATTCTTTTGTCCCCATTTCTCAAAATATCAGAATGATGTTATGTGCCTTGTTGTTCCAGATTGTCTGTCTGTGGATTGCAGGGCAGAGCAGCTCATTTCATGATAACCCAGAAATTAGAAGCTGAACACTCCCCTGGATTGCCATCCCCACGCTCCTGCCAGCAGCTGGGTTGTACTACAGGGACAGGGGATGGGCTGGATGAGCTCTGGAGGAAAAATGGGAATTATTTGCTGCACCTTTGATCCTCACAGTGGCCCAAGAGCGCTGAGCATCACCAGCAGCGTTAAAAATGACGTGAATTAAGGAGCAGGGGCACAGAAGTCTCTGGAAGGGCTGTGCCAGGTTGGGTTTCCTCGGGGTCTGACACAGCCCCAGCCATGTACAACATCATCATGATATGATGGCTTAAGCTTCAGCTTTCATATTTTC
>VZSR01000825.1:302687-375063 GCA_013398615.1 Brachypodius melanocephalos
TTTTTTTTTTTAAATCCATGAGATTTCAGCAATGAAATTTTTTAAAAATTAAGAAAGAAAAATGGCTCAGTTTTCCTGGCAGCAGCCCAGGGTTCTCACAGTGAACTCCTGCAGTTTTTGGTTAAGCCTCTTAAGTGCCTTGGGGAATGGCAATGATCTCCCCAGCCCTCAGAAGTGTCTTTGGAAGCTACTTTTGGACACTTCACTTTTTGCAGGGAGCACCATTTGAAGCACTACTCCTTCTGAAAGGCTTCCTCATTTAAATACAACTCCCACAATAACCCTGACAGAGTTTTTGCCAGGGCACAGAAGCCCAGGAGCAGCAGCCCCTCGCTGCCTTTATGTTTGGCTGGGACCGAGCACAGAAAGTCACAATGAAAAGAATTGGAAGCAAATGCCAAAAGGGCACTGCCCTGATAATAAAATCATGAAGAAACTGTTACTGTGACACCCATTTTTAGCTCTATTTACAAAAGAATTGCCTTGCATGGATACAGCTCTCTAATAAAACCAGGGAGAGAGCTTTTCTCATGGAGATTTGACAATTCCTCCCAGTAAAATCTCTCACATCTGTTAGGAAGTCTTCAGTCCAGGTTCATAAATCACAAAATAAATCCTCACTGAATACACAGTCCAGGCTGAATTTTGTTTCCTTCCTCAGGGTACGCTCCTGCTGAAGTCCAAGCTTTCTTGGAGGAGACTGTAAAGATTTAATGCAAGAACACTTCAGTGCAAGAAGTGGAAATTTGGCTCATTTATTGCACCATTTCTGTGTGAGTGTGACATCCTCTGGCAGGTAGTGGAGAGGAAAATTGATCCAGCGAGCAGCTCAATAAACTGCAGTGTCCCAGAGTTCTGAATTCATGTAAGTGCTTATTCCAACACACTTTACCAACATATTTGCCCAACATGAACCTCAGAGTGATATTTGCCTAAGAAATAGTTCTGAGAGAGAAAAAGATGTCATTCAAAGCAAGCAATAAAAGAGGTGTTTACTGCTATTTCTCCTTTTTCTAATAGACAGATCTGAAAGCAGCAATGGTCAAAGTTACTTTACATCTGTAAAAGAGGCAAAGCAATGACAACAGATGAGGAAAAAAAAAAATGAGACTGGAAGAGACCTTTGGAGTTCATGTTCCTCATGTGCCAGTGAAGAGTTCTCATGAGGAACTGCTCCAGGATCTTCCTAGAGACTGAGAAAAGGCTGACTGACCTGGGGTTCCTTTCCTCCTTTTTCCTGTCATATTAGTTAATTCACGAGAATTTATTGTAAAAGGTTATAAGTAAAAGATGAATAATGCAAGCCAACAGATCAGCTTGGAAGTCTGGAAAACTGTACCCTCAAAACCTTCACAATCCTAAACTTTTCTCTAAACCAATTGTTAGCCAAAAGGCCTATTATTTTAAGCACAGAAAAATATTTTTAAAATCATTTTTGAATGGTCAGATGAGGGAAATTTCATCCTCCTCTAGCTGCTGATGCAAGTGAATGATGCATCCAGTTTTCAAACCTATTTTTCAGACCTGAACCACAGGGCTAGACAAAAGCTGGTTTGTCAAGCTGATGCACAGAACTCTGCTGTCAGGAATGCCACTTAAATATTAACCAGAAGTCTGCAGCAGCCTTCCCACCATGAGCACATCCAGAAGAGAGGAGAGATGGTTTAGTTATCCTGCATGGAAGTCAGAGTAAAACTCCATCCAAATGAAATCATGTCCATGGTGCCATCTGGGATTATTGCAGCAGGATTATCACTCTGGATTGTTTTATTTTGGGGAAAAAGCTCAATGAGGATTATGACTTGGAGGCTGGAGCATGTAGAGACTTCAGGAGGTGATGCACCTGTGTTTTAAACTGCATTTCTTTGTGAGGGGTTTTTATTTCTCATACCCCAAGAGCTGTTTCCCAGACTTCAGAAACAGGCCCCTCTACTGAGTTTTATATTTTGTAAAAATCTGTCACTTTGCCATTCACAATTCGTTTTCCCCCAAATTGATCTCTGCTTTTCATAAACTCCCCTCTCAAACCTCTGCACTTTCTCCCAGTTGCCACTGACATCAGCCGTTGTCTAGGAAACCCATCTTTGTGTTCTCCCGAGCATCCCGGCCCCAGGAATGAAAGAAATCCCTTTGCATCCCTGGGTCACATCACGTTAATTCAGCAGCTCTAGGGGGACAGCCAAGCAGCTGATTTAGGGAGCAACCTGCACAGCAAAATGCTCTTTTTACAGCACAGCCAGAGTGAAGGAGCTTCCAGAAGGAAATCCTTCCTGACAATGCCCAGCAGAGGTTGGCTGGACAGGGAATTGCACATGTTCAAGTTGATCACTCATCTCGGCCATTTCATAGATCAGTGGAAGCCAGGACTGGTTGAAATTCTTCTCTGGTTTAATTAGAGGCTTCCAAGTCCTTTAAAAACATCGTTTTCTCTGGGCCAGATAGGAAATCAATGCAGAGTGAATCTGCTAAATTCACAGCGCTCTAGAAAACTGCTCAATATCAGCATCAACCTCAGTGAAACCATGTGTTACTTCTTGGCTAACAAGGGTTATTTGCCAACAGCTGTTTTATTTTCTTTTTTTCTTTGCTGCAGGGCTACAACAATGAAGCAATCTAAGGTTTATCCATGTGCACAAAAAAATGTGCAGAAGACACAGCTGGAAGAAGCCATGAGGAATAATCCGGCTACTCAAGGAATAATCAGCTTGGGTTGGGTCTCAGACTGCTCTGAAAAATGGCCTTTAGGATGGATGCTCTGTGAGGACCAAAAGTGGAAAGACACCCATGGATTGTGTAAAAGCTAAAGGAAGAGTGTTCATTCTATCCCAAAAGAGAGCAGATATCTTAAAAACATGGCAGCAGAGAGCAGGAATGAATGGATTTCAAATAATTCCTTTTAGCACAAGGAGATTATTTGTTGTCCATACCTACTGATACCGTCTCCATGATTTCTTAATGATTTACCACACTCCTGATCCCTTGCTCCAGGGAAAGCAAGCCTGCATTAAAATGATAATAATAAAAACCCCTAATCCTGATGATTTATAGTCTCTTACTGAGCTGTGCAAATGATCCACTGTCCTCAGAATATTAAAGCTATTTGCCATTCAAACCCAGATCCGATTTTCACAGAGGACCTCTCCCGTTAATTGAAGGTTAGATCAATATCACTAGTTGTAGTGTGTTTGAAATACATGCCAGGAGACATTTCCATATTAAAATTCAACAACATATTACACTGACAAACTGGTTCTTGCCTGAGGCCAGCCTTAAACAGGAGATATTTTACCCTGTTAGTCTCATTCTCCTCCACAGCAGCTTCTCACGTCACTGGGCTCGGCTTCCACCTTCACAAATTCACCTCAAAGCTTGCACCTTTCACTGCTTGTTGTCACCACATCACAGTTCTGGTCTTCTCTGTGTCAGGACTGTTGTTTTCTGGAATTTCTGGGGTTTTGTCCTGTTAAACCAGCACGGGGGGATGTGGAATTTGGGTGGTTTTCACTGCTCTGTGCTTTGCACGCTGCTCAGTGTGATGGAGACTGTGACACTCCAGACAAGGTTCAGCACCTCTGCCCAGCGTTTCTGGCTGTAGATTTGCAGAGAAACCAGGAGCTTTACCAAAAATCAATGCAGGCAAAACAGAATTTTAGCAATTTAGAGTTACAGCAACTACTAATCAATGAACTGGGACCCAAATCTTGCTCTCACCCTGGCATTCACTGCAGTCAGGCACGTGTCTCAGCCAGCCTGGACGACCCCTTCTATCCCTGTTATGAGGGAAGTGCACTGGGAGTGGAATCAGAAATGTGAATGCTGCCCACTATAACCCCTTAATTGTGTCAAGTGTATTTTCCTCGCCTCCTGCTGGATGGGAATGCACAAGTGGGAGGCCCAGGTAATGAGAGTTGCTGGCTTTGCTTTTTACATGAAATGCTCATCAGGATCATCCATTATTAACCTCTGCGGCAAAAGATCACCAGGTCCTTTTCCTCTTTCATTAAAAGTTTGCTAGACAGAAAAAGGGGTCAGTTTATCCCAAGCATGGTGTCCTCAGTGACCTCAACAAGTTTTCCACCAAGGTGGCTTGCTTTCACCACTGTATATTTTTCTCTCTTGCCTCCCTGTTCTGCACACATGAGGTAAAGCAGATGTCATTTCTTCTTTGAAGTACATAACCTCGAATTAACATGACCAGCAAACATTTTAATGAATGGTTAATGACTACTTTCAGGATTTTCCATTTGCTTTTTGTGTCTCCAAAACGCCACTGCTTTTTAAAAAACATTTTATTTAGAGATTCTTAAAATGTCAGCAAAGCCCTAATACAGAGTTCAAATTCCAAGAAAATTTCACCACAGGTGGAACATCTAACTTGGAAGGAAAAAGAGAGGAAAATTTCCCCAAAAGAAACTTTCAAATTGCTCTTTGTATTTTGTGAGTGAACATCAAGACCTGTGACAGAACTGATGACAAGTGTCTCCCTCACATCTTGTATCACTTACCAGGAAAACATCCCGATGGGAAATGCAGAATGGAATTGCAGAGTTAGAGGAGGCTGGAAGGCTCAGCAACCACATCCAAAATTCCCATTTAAAACCTCAGTGTCAAATACTCAGTGGATTTAATAAATTGCACCCACAGAAGCCATTGCACCTGGGCTGTTTTATATGTAAGGTAACCTTCATGTGGATGAAGGTCTCCCTCTACAATTTACTCCTAAGAAAAGAAGGTGTTTCCCCTTGGAAAAAAAAAAAGTGAAGGGGAATGTCTGCTTCTTCTTGTGTTAGATAGATTTTTCTTCCATTTAGCAAGAATAACATTTAAATATTCCTTCTTAAAGCAACTCCGAGAGTTAATGGAAGCTTATTACCATATTAAAAAGAAGCAACTGTGGAAGTTAAAAAAAAAAGGTTGCATTAAAGCAAAATCAAAACCTGAAAAACCTAAAGAACATCCTCCACCATTAATAGTACACAAGGGCAACTAAATTCCTAGGAAACTGAATGGAATTTTGCTCTGATCCCGTGGGGACTGCAAATGTAACTTGGTTGCAGAGATCTGAGGAGCAAGGTTGGTGCTCTTGACTATCACACCTACAAAAGGTCAAGATTGAAACCTGGCAGGTGATCAGGCCAGTTAATAGTGCTACTCCTACATGTAAGGTGATTTATTATCAACCTGAGCAGTCATAAAAACTGAAACCAGAATAATAAATTAAAATTCACTTAGAGATTGAGGAATTTATGGTTTCCATTTGCTTGAGAAAAAAGACAGGGGTACTGGGAATTTGAGCTAACTGCTGTTCAAGAGTGGGAATGAAGGTAAGATCAACACCTCTCACTTTTAGGTAGCTAGAGCTGAGCTTCAAAAAAATCCATTTTTGACAAATTTTGCAGCTTTTACCATTGAGAGACTATTTGAATAAGGAAAAATCACCTGAAGATGGAACTGGCAGAAGTAAAGTTGTTTAAAATCACCTTAATCTTCATCATACTTGGAGACAAAGCTGTCCTCTCCTTCTGCATATGATCCCAAATCCCAGGATGCACAGTGCTTCCTACAGAGAGAACATTTTTCCCACAGAGATCCTGATGGAAGTCAAAATCCCATTCCACAACACTGTTTTAAGTGGTTTCCTGGATACCTGTGGATTCCAGCCCTGAGTGGAAAGAAGTTTCAATGCATTATTTCTCTCTTCATCCCCCTTCTTTTTCCTACTGTTAAAATGAGAGGAAGGCTCACTAGTCCAAGCTGTCTCCCTAAGAAAACTCCAGGAAAAAAACAGCTGTGTGAGGCTAGGAGAGCAAGGACAAGGACAGCACCTTCCACTCACCTTCTCTGTAACCTCAGCACAATAATTATAAAAGCAAAACACTCCTGGGCATCACTGTTCACTCCCAGTGGTGAATTCCTTCCCCTGTCCATCAGGAAGCTCCATGCCCTTTTCAAGAGAGGAGGAAGAAGCAGCTGCTGTTTCATTTTCCAAAATCCAGTGCCACATAACACAAAGTTCACGTTTTCCACTCAAAATGAGTATTTTTGGTACCAAGCCTGCACACAAATAGTTGGATTTTAGACATTACATGGCTGGCACATGGAACATCTCCAAAAGGATCTGGAAGGAAGAGTTGGAGAAACTTTAAGATCTGCACTTAACATGAACTGAAGAGACACTTCATGAGCCTCATGAAGCCAATTTTTTTTTTTTTTTAATGAATAGTGACAGTTACTACTCCTGGGTCCCCTCCTGAACTGTTGTTCTTCTGTGAACAGCATGTCATGGGATTTTCTTTGGGATTTCATTTAAAAGGAACATCACCCAAGCCAGTGGGTAGCTTTCCATTAACCCAGGTCAGGTTTTTATTGACAATATTAATTGGAGATGACAGCTTGGCATAATTTATTTTTTTTACACTGATGGCAGGGCTGCAGCAATGCAGCAATCCAAGGTTTATACAGATAAACACACACAAACTCCAGTTTTGAATTTCAGAAGTTAATGCCTTCACCAATAAAGTCAACTTTTAATGAAAAGTACGCTTTCAATTAAAGAACACACCAATTACCAGTAATTCATAATCACTGTAATGGATTTAATGCCATCAGTAATAAACAATGAGCCTTTAAACCATCTTGAAACCCAAATTTATCCCTGCAGTGTAATGACAGAGAACCAGCCCTAGACACGTCCCTGGCAGGAGCTTTCCCTCCTGGTTGTGAGGAACTGGGCTGCTCTGAGGGTCTGCTGGAGGTTTTTATCTCCCAGCTGGATTCTCTCCCAGTCCTTCCTGCTGTCAAGCTCACAACTTAATTAATTTATTTACACTGCTGCTAAATGGATGCATCATCTTCCCATTAAATATCTACCAAAAGTGGGAAGTGCAGAGTCACATCTCCTTTTCCCCAGGTGATTCTATACCTATATTCTGTATTTAAATCACACTTACATCTATCCTTGGCTAAATTGACAATATGGACTTTTGGCCAAAAGTTGTAAGTTTTTCAAATGCGGCCTGAGTAATGTATTTTTATTATATTACTTTCAGTAAGTAATATATTAAATTATATTAAATAATAATATCTTTTAAATTTAATATGAATTCATATTCACATGAAATATGAATATATTTCATATCATAAAAATAATTGCTTTCTAAAATTTTTATTCTTATTTTTACAGCCATATTAAAATACACAGGGAGCATGCAAGAGCAAATCTGCCAAACTCACATCTATTCACTAAATTCAACCAAATTCACTGGGTTGGGTGTTTATCCTCTTTTTAGCTCATCACAAAACATCAGGATAATTTTATGGGTAAGTTTATTAGAGGAATATCCTAAAAACAAGTATTACATTTTAGAAACAGGTATTATTATGCCCCAAAATGAACTTAAATGGAAAAGAGATCCTCTCTAAATTTGAAGCATCTACAATGTCAACATCTGTCCAGAGCTGGAGTTATTCATTAAAATCACCAGCTGTTTCAAACAATTCAATTCTGCATCAATCTTCTAAGAAAAACAAGTAATCAGATGTTTCCAGAACTGGGCTTTAGAATGCCAGGCCATCCTTCATTTGAAGGTTTGGAATACAAATATATGGAGAAGCTGAATAAACCAGAAAGAAATTATGTAAAAGTTTTTTAAATATATATATATATATATATAAAAATCAGATGTAAGAAGAAAATTACTGCTACTTCAGACAAGAAAGAAATAAGGGAAGAGAAGGAAACCTCTGTGCTCACATAACTCCCAAAATACTGGTGGTTTCAGCAGTGAGGAACAAACCTGGACTCATAAAGCAGGAGCCTGCCTAAATCTGTGGCAATTTCCAGGTTTTCCCTCAAAACCAGGCACCACCAGGCCCTGCACAGCCCATTAAATTTGACCTAATGATCACCACAGTGTTAATGGACAGAGATGCTCTACAAGAACCAAAACAACCCACTGCTGATTTTATAGGTCATGAGAATTAAATGTGAGCAGCAAGCACGCTAGCAGAGAGAAATTACTGAGGAGGAATTATCCCAAATTATCCCAGCATTTCTGCTAAACATTTATGTTGTCACCAGAGCCAGAAAACGCTGGGTTCCCTCCCGTCCATTGTCAGGAACAAATGCCCAGGGATGGACAATGGCCTGTGTTATTTTCCAGTGGGAATATTGTGAATTGAAGCATGGGAGAGCAGGAATGTCCCATTCCACGGCTGCCTGTGCTTCTCCCTCTGCTCCCATGGCCCCCCTGTGCATCCCACATCATTCCCACTCCTGCTCCCCCCTCACACCCAGACCCCTTTTGTACCCTGTGGATGGCTGGGCATTGCACTGCTGGGCTTTTGTCCCATTTTTGGCACGTTACCCAGGAATTCTCTTGTTTCCTCCACATCCTGGTGCTTTCAGGAGCAGGATTTCCAAGCGCTGGGAAGGAATGTGTGGCTTGGATCAAAATCACACAAGGATCAAAGTCACTCTTTTTTTCTTCTTTGTAGTAACCACAAGTTATCAACTCTGGTTTTTTTTCCTCTTCCCTACCAGTTTAGGCTAGGGAGCCACTTCCACAAGTAATTCCTGTATCCAAGAAACAAAAAAAGGAAAGCTTAAGCTGCAAAAACCCATTTAGTCCCTGACCATTGTGTGAGTTCCAATCACACTGCAGGAAAGCACATCCCACCTTTTTAACCTTCCTTAATTCCCTCTTTGAACTGAATTTCAGGCTGTCTGCTCTTGCCTCCAGCCTTACCCAGAGAAGGAACATGCACCAGTGTGTGCTGTGCACAGGACAATTGCCAGATGCAGATGGGGGGACATAAAATATGGGCCTGCAATTCGAATTTTGTTGTTTTGCTACAGGAAAATGTTATTTCTCGCTGAATGCAGACAGCAGGAAAATTGTGAGGTAAAAAAAAAAAAAAAAAATCATGGGATGTAGTTAGAAAAGTGTGCTTGCAGCAAGTAGGGAGAGAATGAAATCCAAGTACTGTGCTTCCATCTAGAGGAGCAGGTGGGCAATTTATTTCCAAATATCAACAGGATCTCCAAATATCAACTTTGCTCTGTCCATTTGGAACAGCTTGGGTCTGTGGATATGGCACAGTGAGTTCAGATATATGGGTTATAACTGCACCTCATCCTAGTATGCAGAGAGTACAGAACAATTTCTCTACCTCTCTTTCAGCAGCATTTTCCACAGAAAAACAGTACCAGGAGCATTTCCCTGTGGAGCTTCCCAACAAGCAGTACAGTGTTTTCCACGTGCACACCCAGATACTTCCCAAAGAGACAAGGACACCTGGAATATTTAAGAAATTTAGCAGCTTCTCCCATGGGCACACCTTGATGCCTGCACCTGGGACATCCTGGAAGTGGCATTTCCCACAGAGCTCATTGCACAGTGCCAAGGAAGTGGTGCTGGATGGGGAACAGAGACGCCTTCTGACCACCCAGACATGAAAAACTAACTTTTGGCGACAGAAAAACATGCTTCAGAAAAAAAAAATTAAAAATTCCCCCCCCCCCCCCCCCCCCAAAGCTGAGTATAGGGATAGGAAGCCCCAGTGTGTCCTTTGCTCTGGAAGTGACAGTGACAATGTCACATGGAATGTGAGATGTGGGCACCACCCATCCTCTCACTCATGTAGGCCAGTACTGAGGAGAGAAAACAATCCCCCTCCTGCACCTCACAGGTTTTGTTCCCAATTTCAGTAATGTAGTATTTCTCCAACTCACCTCTGATGAATTGCAACCTGTTTTGTTGGGTTTTTTTCAACTTTTTCTCCTTTCTCTCATTGTCAAATGTTTTGCCTCAGTAGGAACTTGATGACTGACCAGCGTGTGTAAATATAAAATACCCACCTTTCCCACATTGTCCCAGTTAGTAACAATTCCACACTCAGGTGGATGTTCCAGTGCCAGGATCCCTCTTTTACTTTGTGCTTCATCCCCTGCATTGCTGTATTTTTGACCCATTCCAACCATAACACCCTACAAAGGACATTATTCCAGTATTAGTGCAGTTTGTCGGGAACATCAGGAACAAAATGCCATTTTTAAGTTAAAACTTCCCGTGAAATACTGTTCCTGCCCTCACAGAATGCACCCACAAAACATGCAAGGAACTAAAATGTGAATTTGTGGGTCACCACTTTGTTATAATTCCTTCCAAGGCAGCTTCAAAAATGAAGTCCTGCTTATGCTCACACAGGAGCCCAGCCAAGGTGAGCATCAGCAAACTCATGGATCTCCACAAGGAATGGATCCTCTGTCACTGCATAAAGGAATAAAGGGAAGGAATTAGAGGTGGAAAAGAGTTACAGCACTAATAACTAGAATTTCTATAACTATACTCTATAATTTCTCTAGATTCACTTATTTGGTTGTTCTCTGTCTTAAGCAGTTCCACTGTTTTGCCTTTAAACACTGAGGTTCTCCCTTGCTGGAAGTCAAATGAGTTTTGAAAAACTCATTAATTAATACAAAGCAGAGGCAGGTCTTCTAAAAGAAAAATCCCTTTTAAAATACTGATTTTACTAGGTTGATCACATTTGCCTTAGGAAGTCTGTCATGATTGCCCCAAATAAAATCACAACATGTGAGGTAAAAAGTTACTCATCACACAGAACGTCAGGGCAGAGTTTTGACAGCCCAGAAAAATTAAAAGCTGACTCATGATATGAAAAAATTCCAATAGGTGGGGCTTTTCTTCCATAAGACACCTTCCTATCATTAAAACACAGTATTTTTGGGAAAGAATAAACCCAACCAGCAAAGTCAGTGGATCTTACCAAGCATGTGAAGCAGCCACATAAATTCCTGATTGAATAGGATTTCACAAAGCAAATTAATCAGGACATTCACAGCCTTTTGTTTCTTCCAGAGGGGAGATCTGCTGCTGCAGCCTCCAGGGTCCTGTGATCCTCTCTTAATTGGCCTCGTGACCACGGGCAAGCGCAGCTACAGGACACACACTTGGCTCTGCTGGGACTTCAGCATCAATCTCACCACTTCCAAGGGGAAATCATCTTCCAGAAAGTTCCTTGGCTTAAAACTAATTGATTGTCTGCAGATACCAGCTGTAACATTAGTAGTTAATGGTAAATAAACCACCAAAAAAATCCATTACTTCAAAGACTGCAGTTTTTCCCTTGTGGAAAGCTGAGATTTGCTTTTTCTTTTAGAGGGTGATCATCCATCTCAAACAACTCAAAATAATAATTTCATAAAGGTTCAGGGAAGCTTTTGCTGTGTGTTTTTAAGTGGCAGCCACTCAGTGATGGGGAAGGCTCATTCCAGGACCTATTCCATATTTGTAAGTGGCAAACACTTGATGGAAGCGGCTGTTCCAGGAAAAAGAACAAGAGGAAGCTGGCACAACTGCCCAGGAACACCTCAGCTTCAGGAGCTGGCCAACCCCTCAAAGTCCTGGTCTCCCTGAAATTCAGGGCAAAACCCACACCAAGGGCAGGCCCAGTTATTTTTAGGACTAGCAAACTGCCTCTTTAGGCAGTTGATACACGGGAAAGATTTTATTTCTCCTTCTTTGGCAACTTCACTCAGTAAGGAAAGGCACTTCAGAAACTAAAAACATTTGAAATGTTTTTGAAAATGAAAGGAATGAAAAACAGCATTTGTCCAGCAAAGTTCTTGTCCCTAACAAGGCAAAAATGGATTTTATCAGATGAATTTGGAAAAAGCTTGGATGTGGGAATGTTTATAGCCCTTAGTTCTAGTAGCTGGTGGGTTTGAACACTCATTCTCATTGCCATAAATTATTTTCTTCCAAAACCCTCAGGAAAAGGCTGCAATAAAACAATTGCCAGCAGTATCCAACATTACAGCACTGCACCCACACTCTGGCTCCAACACCACAAACCAGAAGGAAATCTGGTGCTTAAATTCATCAGGAATTACATCAGTTGAGACACTGGAATTTGAGGGTAGAGAATTTTAAACAAATTTCATCAATTTGCTTGAGCTCAGACCAAGTGAAGCCAAGCATTTAAATCATGAACTCTAAGATGACCACACTCTCAGGGCAATACTTACCCAGGAAAAGCTGCTTCCTAAATGACAGGAGCTCACCTCCCAAAACATTTTTATCAGCTTCTGGCATGGAGTTCACAGGATATCTACATGCCAAGCCCTTTGACTTTTTTTTTTCTTTTCCCAGCTTGTTCTTATTACAGTGACAGCACAGGGGCCTGGAGAAAGCAGGAGAGACTTTCAAACACCTCTGGATCCTTTCCCACTCACTGAGCCTCAGGACACAGGGTTGTTTTCTCTCCCCTCAAGTCAAAAATCCCTCACACTGGATGAGTAAGACTGGAAGGACTGAAGGGCCATTGTTGCCTTTGGAAAACATTCTGCTTCATTATAACATAATTAGCTAAGAAGAGCTCATTATCTTTCTGCTAACACCCATTTTCAGGCTGGGAAGGAAAAAGGCAGCATCATCAGTACTCATGTTCCCACTGTACCTGGTGTTTATGAGTTATCTCAGTATTTGGGTGACACCAGAGCTGAACACAGGGACTGAATCAGCCACTCAAAGGAGATGAACCCTCAGTATTTAAAAAAAAATTCAGCTACAGCAGAACATACTGGATTTATATAAAAATCCAGACCTTTACCAGACTAAGAAATATTAAAGACCATCAAAAGAAGGTTGTTTACAGTATTTACCTGCAGCAGTAACTACCTCTTAAGCAGATAAATCACTTCATTAAAGTATCTCCAAGTCCACCTTGTTTCTGCTCATCAGTAAAACCAGTGGGATCCTTCCTTTTCCATACTCACTGGGTTCTCCTTTTCCCACAAGATTCTTATTCTGAATTTATTGATTTCTACCTTGAAGCTGAAACATGTAAAATATGTAAGGTTGTGTCTTTAGAAGCTTGAATTTCCTGTGTGCTGCAGCTGAGGAACATTTTGCCTCCAAGACAGGCAGTAACTAAGCCCCACCAAGAAAAGTGCAAGGAAATTTATACCAAACCCCCCACAAGTTACACAATTAAAAAAAAAATATACAAAAAGAATATAAGAAGTTGGAGATATTTATGTCATCTCAAATGTGAATCTTTACTGAATCTTTAACCATCAGCTTACCTCATTGCCACACACAGATCTGTGCATCCTGATTTCTTTACAAACCGAATGAGAAAAGAAGAACCTTCTTATTTTTTTTTATTTTCAGCCAAAAAAAACCAAAAACCACCAACCACCCAACCAACCAAAGAAAACCAAAAATCCAGTAGTTCTTCCTTTATTGCACTCCATAAAACTTCTTGCTGTAATCAAGAAGCCAATATACAGTAATAGCTTGATATTCCTTTAGAATTTATAGTTTAACTCCTAAAATAAAATTTGTATAGAAAAGATATCATTTACAACCCATTCAGTAGTAATCAACCATTATGTACCCACCAACAATATTAAATAACTTGTATGCAGCAGTTTCCTTAGAGGGCAGAGGGGGAATATTTTCTCCTTAGCAAATATAATATCCCACTGTTAAAAGAGCAATTCAAGTCAACTTTGGAGCAAAAGTGTGATATGCAGGAATTTCACTGGAGAAGCTCAAGATTCCGTGTAGTGTCCCAGGGATTTGTGTCCAGTGCACAGCAGTAACAGCAGCATGTGAGGAGTCTGGGCTGGGACTGGCACTGCCCACGGGGAAAGGAGGCACCCAGGGGGTGCAGTGGGCTCAGAGCACACCAGTGAGGCACAGGAGCAGGAGGAGGTGCAGTGTGAGCAGGTAGGTGAGGAATAAATAGCGGGATTTGGCTCGGGCCGTCAGCAGCTTGGAGCAGTAAAGGCTTCGCCCCCGGAGCCAGCGGCGCAAGGAAAGGGCTCCTCCTTTCATCTGAGGAAGAGACAAAAGTTAGCAGAGGAACAATCAGGAATACACACTAGAAAGAGCTCCACTGCAGCCTGCTTTGCTGAGGCACTACAAACCTTTCATCTCTGACACAGCGACTGACCACAAAACACAACCGAGCCCAAACACCAGAGAACACATGATTTAAAAACCCCAAACCCAGCATTAATGAGAGAGGAAAGGAATGAATCCAAGCTGTGCATTATGCAACTCCACGCTCCATAAATATGCAAACTGCATTTTGGGCATGCATAATTAAATGCAGGCATTTCATTTAATTTATTTATACACATGTAGCATAAATATGATTACATACATCTTTTAACCTGGACATATGCAGTGTGTTTTCTGGCACAGCTTACACAGCTGCTGGTCTTGGACTCACAGCCCCAACAGAAAGAAATGGAGGATGTTTTTGCACCACTTTTAAGGAGTTGAGATAATTCAGGGTTTTTAAAGGCTTTTATTCCCTTACCTTTCTCACAACAACGTGTTCACTGGGATTGATGATTAAGGCTTCCCTCTCCTCCTCAGCCTCCATCTGGACAGTGAAGTCACTGGGGACAGACCTGTAACTGCCTGCTTCAAACCTAGAGAAAAATTCAAGGCACAGAGACATGCACTGCTGAATTATCTCCTCTCTTAAGAACTGAATCGACACAAAACCCATTATTTTGCATACTTAAAATAACTGAGGGAAGGTGCCCACAAAAAGCTGACTCACTTTATGTTGCCAGGTCTTTTTCAGTCTCTATTTACAATCTACTCTCAAGGTGTTTCACTTATTCAGAATTAATCCCCATCATCACCAGCTGACTGAACAGTGATTTTCAGGTGATGGTAGTGAGAGACACTTGATTTAGGCAGGTACATAATGATATTTTCAATCTAAGCAGTGGTTCTGCTAAAGTCATTATATGGGAAATTTTTTCCTATCCTGGAAATAAAAAGAAACAACACTGACTACCAAGTCTAACAGATTAAATTAAATAAAGAAAAAAAAATCCCAAAGCCTAAAACACTTTCTTGATCAAGTGTTTAACTTAGCTTTTTAACACACGGATTTTCACTGCTTCAGGCACTGTGGGTTCACACACAGGTTTGTTTATTATTAGTAGTAGTATTTCAAATCTAAGACCCACAGGAAAACCTCTTACTAATCTCACTAAAAATAAAAGGCAAGTAAATAATCTGTGTTTTACCTGTTACTTCTCTCCTCAGAGAGCCCAAGAGCTTCTTCTGCAGCTTCTCTCCTCCTCTTCTCCTCTGCCAGTGTTTCTGTGAGCTGGGAGAGACCCTGCTGCAGTGACTCATACTGCTGCTCACTCTCTGCAAGCCTGGGACAAAATCAAATCTGAAATCAGTATTTTATGGACTCAAAGCATTACTCACTTGTTCTTTTTTCTTATTAGGAAATCTTCCTTTTTGTGACAGACTTAATTATAATGAGATGCTTTAGCTTAAATATTGAGATAAAGTCACCAATAATCAGTACATATATGTACAGATACAAACCACAAGTATTAGCAGATAATAACAATTCAAGAAAATGGCTTATGATTCATGTAATCCACTGTAAATCCACTCCTTCCCCTTCTCCACACAAATGCCTCAGAGGGATAGAAAAGCATTACTTTCACACTCACGACACAGCTGTCAGGAAAATAATATTGCTAATACATGCTCTGAGGCCTGACCTTTTCCTGAGCTCATTTAGCTCCATATTGTCTATCTCCACAATAATCCCAGATCTCTCCCGTGGCGCTCCAGGGGGAACTTCTGCTCTGGTTTCATCCTAGAAATATTAAGTGGAAAAAAAACAAAAACACACCAAACAAGTGACCATTTTTCTGCTTGCCAAAATTACTTCAATTACAGAAGCCATAAGCACCACAAAACAGTGGAATAGATAATTCCTTGTGCCACTTAATGTTTTCATTTCCATCTCTCAACAATGTCTGAGGGGAAAGAAATGCATCCACTCATCCACAATTCCAGAAGCAAGGCAGCTATTCATTTATTTTTAATTTACAGTTCTTGTTTGGATTTATTTCCATTTATGGAAGAGCAAGGGTTGTTTCCTATATGTATCCATATGCTACTTCAGGGTGTTCTAATGTTAATAAATAACCAAGGCAGTACAGGAAAGCTTTTTAAAAATAAAGGAATAATGATTCATCATAAAGGACTGGGTTAGAAGGGACCTTAAAAATCCTACAGTTCCAACCCCAAATAATCTCAAGGACGTGTATGAGGGGTTGGCAAAAGGTACTAAATGCTGAACTATTTTCACTTCTGAAAATATTACTCAAGCATTGTAAAATGATCCACACCTGATGTGAAATTATCAGTAAATTTCCTGATCCACTGAGCAGTGATCATCCAGTTCTCTGCCAGCTGCAGACCAACTCAAAAAAGATGTTTCAAACCCCCCAAAAATATGTAAAACAGCTTCCTTAAATGAAAAGTCAAATTAGACCAGCCTAACAATAGAGACAGTTATCTTCAGTCACAGGCCCAGCCACTGGGTCACTACAACAACCAAAGTGCTTCATTTCATTTTTAGCAAGAAAACCAGAAAAGTGTAAGCACAGAAGGAAGAAACCTAAAAATCCTTCCATGTGTCTGGCTACCTGGACTGAGCCTTGGAAAGAGGTCACCTGCATTGCCTGATACTCCCTCTCCAGCCTTAAGTAACGATTCTGCAGATCAGTGTAATGGAGCTGGTTGTCCCTCAGAGTCTGGGAAAGAGTCTTCAGCTGGGCAGACAGGACAGCATTCTCTTCTGCTGACTGCACAACCTGAGAGAAATTCACATTGAAGTCATTAAAATGAGCTCTCCCAGGAAATCCCTGCAGATTTGAGACCTGCTGTTTCAAAATTGCATCCACTTTTTGGCAAGGTCACAGAGATCAGTTGGGATTTAAAATGTTTTATGAGCAGAGGAAATTATGAAAGCTGAGCAGTGATTTCCCCTGCCAACAATACACCCAAACCAGAAGCTGAAATCTTGCTCCAGCTAAGACAGACACCTGTTTCTGTCTATAATGAAAAATGTTTTACTGTGAGTAGAAGTCCAGAGGTTCATCACTGTCTTCAGAATGCAGACTGAAATAAACCTCTCAGGTAAATACTAAGGCAGGAAAGCCTGGCAGAAAGAAAACTGACATTTAATTGGAATGTCCAGGCTGAGTTCTTTTAAAATTCTGCATTTCAAAGTAAAAAAGCATTCATGCCAGACACCACTAATATCCAGCAATATTCCCACGTGAAGCCAGCCCAGATGATTGTGAGTTTTTCAGGATCAGAGCTGTTGCTCCAAAGCTACCTTGGAATTAATCTGCTGGAAGTGCAGGTCCTTCTGCTGCATCTCCTGCAGGCAGCGCTGCAGCTCAGCCTGCAGCTGGTTCTTCTCAGCCAGGACACGTTTGATTTCCTCTGCTCCATCTGCACTTCCAGCAAGGGAGGCAGTTTCCAAAGCCTTAAAAATATCAGGATATTCAGGGTAAATATAACCTACAGAATTCCCTTTTCACAAGATTATTTTCTTCTCACAACTTAAGACCACATTTGAAAGACACCTTAAAGACAAGATTTTATATATATATACACACACAGTGTTAATACTTGCATTAAAAAAATTACCACAAAAAGGCAACCCAACATAATTTTTCATTTGCAAATAATGTGAAGCACAAAAAAAGGGGAAAAATCGCAAAGGATTAATATAAAACACCTTTCAAAAATTATTTTCAAGCTAATAAAGTTTTGTATTCATGACTTGTAAACCAGCTGTTTTGTAAATATGAATTTAAAGCCCAAAGAATCCATTCTGAAAAGAAAAAAAATGATTACCAATTTACAGCTTTGGCCTTCTTTATCTCTGGCAGCTCAGCATTTTGATATTTATCTTCAATAAAAGGGGGATATGTGCCATCTCTAATGCTTTATGGAACCTATTCACCCATACAATCATGAAATAAGAGCTTTTTACCACACAAAATACTCCATTACCCACAGACATTACCGGCCAATAGCTCTTATTCATGACTGTAATCACAGAAAATGAACAGCATACAAACTTCAGCAACTAAAGTGCTGGTTTTAATGAAACTAAAATGAATACTGCTTCCTTCCTTTGGCACAGAAAAGGTAAGGAGGAATATTATTCTAAAATAGCACTTAGCTTGAATCTTTCAGGAGAGTCTACAAAACAGCATTTGCTAGCCTGGGTGTCAGCTGCTGCCTTTCTAAATCCAGGATTTTATTCCTGGCAGAAGCCAGCTCCAGCTGCTTCAGAGGAAGGACAAGAACACTTCCATTCCCCTTCCTCCCCCAGTTAGTCCAATCTGCAGTAACTAGACATGGATTTAGGCTCTGAAGAATGAACTTCATTAGGTGTTTAAAGCCTCTCTGCATCAACTACACAGACTGTGAAACCTGCTGTCCATGTAAACCACCAAGCTCTTTTTTGATCCTCTTAAAAAGCCTGTCCCTGAAAATGAGTTACAGCCATAATAAATCTGAAAGAAAGAAACCCATTTAATTTATTTTTCAACTTCTTCGTTTTATATTCTGGATTTAACTAATTTAAGACAGTAACTTACAGGATTACTACAGACTGCTCTTTTGACAAGCAGCCTGGAAATTTCAGACAATCAACTGCTACCTTCCACTCCACATTCAGCTGCATTCCATTTTTTTTTACCTGGACTGGGTAACTGCTGCCAGCAGGGAGTGACTTCTTCCCAATCATGTCTTGCTTGAGCCTCTGGAGCTCCGCAATCTGCCGGTCTTTCTCAGCCACTGTGATCTGACACTGATTCCTCAGTGCCTGGGACTCGGAAAGGAGGAGGTTTTTTTCCATTCTGAACATAAAACATCAGATGTTAAGTAGTCCTATATTCCATAAAAATCAATGTACAGGATAATGCTGTACTGTCATACCTTAATGCAGCCAGCTCGTTCTGGTATGATGTGATCTCTCTCTCTGTTTCTGCCTGGAAGGCTTTTGTCTGGTGCAAAGCCTTCTCCAAATCATCGACCTTGGTCTTCAGTTTGGATATTTCAACAGCTGCAAGGCTGGCTCCTTCTTTAGCCTACGTTTAACAAACATCATTAGTGAACCGGAATGAAAATTAGATGGGTGAAGTTTGATCAGTGCTGAAATTCTAATTACAGACTAAGGTTTTCCTCATTTGCTTTGTTTAACAGGGTAATTACCTTAACTCCCAGAACTGTAAACACACCTCCTCTGGGCACACAGTGCTATCTTAGCACTCACACAATCTACAAAGTTAAACACCAGAATCCATCACGTCTCTGAGCATTCTCTGCACGCAGGACAAAATTACAGAGCCATGTGGCTAATTACAACTTACCAAAGCTTCCCCATTGTTCTGAGGCACATCCAAACCACTTTTACAAGAATTTCTCTCATTGATGCTGCTGCAATCAATGGGAAACGAAGCTGTGCCCTGCGTGGCTGCAGAAGTTACCTTCTGATGGCTGAGCTCCTGCAGCAATTTGTCTCGGTCATCCTGGAGACTGGCCATAGCCTTGGCAAACGCGTCAATCTGCTGGACGTAACTCCCACACTCGGCTGAGAGCCTGCTCACCTCCAGCTCCCGACTGACCAAAGTCCTACAGACACTTCCAATCTCATCAGCCACCTGGGCAAGGGTAACCTGATCTGCAGCATCAAGGCCAGCCCCGTGCAGAAGAGAGTTTTCTTTGAGGATACTCATGAGATGGGATTTAAACCCCTTCAATTCAGCTGCCAGTTCATCTCCTTTTTTTCTTTCGGCCTTGAGCTCAGAGGTGTATTTGCTCTGAAGAGCTTTGAAGTCCTCTATGATCCGATCTCTGTCGTTCTGCAGGGCAGTCATTGCTTTCCCAAAGGCCTCATTTTGGGACCTCAACTCACTGTTTTGAGACTGAACTTCGAGCAACATCTGCTCTGCAGAAGCATCAGGTTTATCTCCATCTTCAAGTTTCAGAAGAGTCCCACTGTATTCCTCATCTGCATTTCTGCCTCTGGACTTCCAGAGTTCCTGAACCTTTTTCTGAAGATTTTCTCCATGCTGCCCATTGGATTCTTTTTTCTGAATACTCTCACTACTTAGCAGCTTCTCTCCAGATTCAGAAACAAGTTTCTCTTTGTTTAGTGATGCGATTAGAGATTCTAAATCACTTACTTTAGATGCCAATTTTTTATTCTCATGTTCCAAAGCCACAGCAGCCCCCCTCTGCAGTTCACTGGAAAGCTGCATCTCCTTTATTTGTCTTTGAAGATCGTATTTTTCATGCTCAAGGCTTTTAATACACTCTAATTTCTGCTTAAGTAAGTCCTTCAGCTGATGGTCTTTGAGAGATAAAACCTGGTTAAGATCTTCCCTGTACTTTATCAGCTGTGCACTCAGCATTGCATTTTCAGAATGCAGATCATCTATCCTATTGAGGAGGACCCTTAACTCCTGTTTCAAAGCATTAGTCTCACTTGCACTGCCAAGGAGAAGACTGTCCCTCTGGTTTAAGACATCCTGGTGAAGGTGCTCCAGCTCCTTGTATCTGGCAAAAAGATCATCCCGGTCGTTCTGGAGAGATGACATGGATTTTTTAAAGGCATCTACTTCACTGGCAATTGCAGCCTTATCCTGACCTGCTTTTTCTGCTTTCACCTGGAGATCTCTCAGCTCTTTTTCCAGCTTCTGACGGGACTCTTCAGCTTGCTGTCTCTCCAACTGCAAAGCCCTTACCTGCAGTTCATACTCTTTGATCTGATTCCTATGTTGAGTCTGTACCTGAAGCAGATAATCTGAAATTTCATCCCCTTTTGAAGAAATGAGTAAGGAAATTTCCTTGTCTTTATTATTTAGCATGATCTTCATTTGCTCAGAAATGGTCATCTGCTTTTGCAATTCGGCACTCGTTTTTTCCTTCTCTGCTAGAAGCTCTTGCAATTCTTGCTCCTGTCTCGTAAAATTATTTTCCAGAGCTTTTATCTCTCTTCCTGTACTCTTACTATTCTCTATGAGATGATTAAGGGAATTATTTTCTTTCAGGAGTGCTTGCAAAGCTTCTTCTTTGGACTGAAGAACACTCTCCAGCTCTTGCTGTCTGTTAAAAAAGAAGGTATTTTCTTCCTTTATCCTGCACAGCTCTTCATAGCGCTGCATATCAACAGATTTTTGCCTCAAGTACAGTTCATCCTTTGTCTCCTCTACCACAGAATATTTGATATTTAGTTCTTGAATCTGAGTCATTTTCTCTTTCAATTCATCTTGCAAGGCCACTATCCTTTTGTTACTGTCTTCCAGCTGTTTCTCCTTGTTTTGAATGGCCTCCTTGAACTGCGTTTCCCAGGTTTTCATCTCAGTGATGACCCTGTCCCTGTCATCCTGAAGGGAGGACATGCACTTTGTGAAAGCAGCCAGTCGTGCCAGGGCTGCGTTCAGATCTGCCTGCAGCTGCTGGTTCTGGGAGTCCTTCGTGCTGACTTCCTCCTGCAAGCCCTGAACGTCACTCATCACCCGATCTTTTTCTCTCTCAAGAGCACCATGTCTTTCCTCCAGGTTAGAAATTTCACTTTTGTGAAGCAATTTCAGCTGCTGGAGATGAAACTCCAGTTCTCTCTCGTATCCTCTCTTCTGAAGCTGCAGCTCATCTCCCTTCTTCTGAAGTTCTTTCCTCCAGTTTAGATTCTCATTTTTAAGCCTGTCCACTTCCCTCTTTGACTGATCCAACAGGTTGATCTGTGCAGAAAGCTCTCCCTTGAGATGAAGTATTTCACCATTTGATTCTGCCAGCTTTTCTGATGCATTAGTTAAGTCCTTTTCAAGTTTTTCATTTTTTGACTGTGACAATTTCACAGATCTTTCCAAATCCAGGATCAGCTCTTGGAACTTTATAGAATCCTTTTGCAATTGGTTGATCTCCTGCTGTTTCTCCTTTAAGAGTTCTTGCAATTCCTTTGTTTTGCTTTTAGTCCCATTATTATCCCTCTGAGCACTTTTTACTTTCTCCTCAAAGATCTTCACAAGATGGAGTTGCTGCTCTTCCTTTTCTCTAACCACATTAGATTTTTCTGCCTTCAACTCTTCCAGCTGCTGTAACAGCAAGTTATTCTGTACCTGTACTGATTTCATCCTGTCAGTAAGATGATCAACTTTTTTAACATGATTAAGCAATTCAGTCTCAAGAAATTCTTTCTCACTCTTTACTTTGTAAGAGCTTTCTTGTACATTTTCTAATTCTTCCTGTAACAGACATTTGTCATCCTCTAAAATCTTAACCTTTTCGTTTAGACTAACAATTTCTTGTGTTAGACTTTTACATTGCATGTCCAGCTTTGTTAGACAATGAGTTTTGTGGAGCAAGGATTTCTCAGTTTCTTGCGCTTTTTCAGAAATTAACTTTCTTTCTTGTTCCAGGACAAGTGCAGCTTGTTCTTTTTCAGAGAATTTATCCTTTAACACATTAATGTCCTTTAACAGTGATTCATTCTCACATAACGCGTCACTGATTTTGGATTGTGTATCATTTTGGTACACTTCCATTTGAACCTGCAGTTCTCCCAAGGCTGCTTTAGTTACAGTGATGTTATTATGAAGGACATCGTTCTCATTCTGAATTTTCTCTAAAGCCTGCTTTAGGTTTTCACAGGTTTGTTTCAGCTGCTTGTTCTCCTCCATCAGCTGGTGGTTCTGCTCAGTGAGCTCACACAGACGATTGTGGTGTTCCTGCATCCTGGCCTCCTGCTCACAGATCTGCCTTTCTGCTTTGCTCTGTAACTCCTCAACCTCCGTCTTCTTGGATTCACTGAGTTGTTTCAGTTGGTTCTTAACAGCCTCATTTTCATCAAGGAGATTTTGTAAATGCTTCTGCAGAGCCTCCTTTTCAGACTGTCCTTCCCTGAGTCTTTCAACAGCCTCTTGCTTCTCTTTCCTACTGAGATCAATGACTTGCCTCATATCTGCCACTTTGCTACTGATATTCTCATACGCCTGAAGCAGCGATTCATACTCCTGCTTTAACTCGCTATGTTTAGCCTTCCATCCTGTCAATTCAACTGTCTGAGAATCTTTTAAGGTATTTAATTGGAAAGAAAAGGCCTCTTTTTCCTGAACTATGGACTCCATGGTGGATTTCAGGCTTTCACACGCCGCAGTGAGGTTTTCGTTTTCGGTCAGCAGCCTCGCATTTTCCGAAGCGAGGCTCTCCTCTCTGGACGACAAAGCCACAGCACTCGAACTCTGCTTTTCTCTGCCAAGCTCTAGCAAGTGCTCCAGCATTCCTGTCTTGTTCACCAGTTCTTCTCTCTCCAACATCAGCTGATCAACCTTTTCCTTTAGACATTTATTTTCTCTCAGGGCTTCTTTACGCGATATTAAAGCTGCTTGCAATTTCCTTTGGAGGCGCTCTCTGGATCTCTCGTCTGTTACAGCCCTTTGCTCTTGGACTGTGGAATCATTTAAATTTGCAGGTTTTGCCAGTGGCTCTTCCACTGTTGGCATCTGTTTCTGGATTTCACCTTCTGTTGCTTCCCTCAGTTTAGTTTTTCCAGAGTAATCAGTCTCTGACAGTTGAGAAGCAGAGACTTTTCCTTCCAAACTCCCTTGCAGGGAATTACTTTCCGAATCAACCTTTCCCAGTTCCTTTTCAGTCTCATTTCCTTCCTTAAGCTCTTTGCCCAACACCACAGGTTTACTCATCTCTGCCTTCTCACGCAGCATACACAGCTCTGCCACAAGATTTTTATTTTCTTCCCTAAAATGTTCTGCCTCCTTTTTCATCTTAATTAGTTCCAAATTAGACTTTTCCAAAGAGCTGAGAATTTCCTCTTTTTCACTCTTTATGTCTTCAAATGCTGTTTTGTAATGGTGGGCTTCTTCCTGGCCCTCCTTAATGGCTTTGTTTAGTAATTCTTTTTCCAAACCAAGTTTTTCATTTAAATCCATAAGTGAACATTTCAGTGCTTCTATTTCCTCATTCTTTCCTGCAACCTCCTGCTTAGCTTCAATTCTTGACCTCTGCAGTTCCTCCTGGCTCATCCTGTAATCCTCTTCACTTTTTTGAATAAGTGCTTTTTTCTCATTATTCACAAGTTCAAGCAGTGCCTTGAGCTCTACAGTTTCAGTCTCATGTGCTTTCAGTTTTATCTGTATGTGCTTTATGTCCTCCAACAAGCTGCCCTGACATTGCTCCTGCTGTCTCAAGGACTTCAAGCTGACTGTTTCTTCTCTCTCATCACCAAACTCAACCAATATTTTTCTCAACTCTTTCCTTAATATCTCTGTTTCCTCCTGAAGTTTTGCATAATCATTTCTTAGTTCTCCTAGCTCAGTGTCTTCACTTGGCACTGCAGCGATCATGTTTTCTGACTCTTTCAAGGATGCAACCTGGACCTTGTTTCTTGGTTTGTCTGATTCCAAATTCCTTGGGTCAGCTTGTTCTTCTCCCAGCGGTGCCTTGAGTGGAACCAGCTCCTTCCCTGCTAACTCTAAGCCCAGCTCTTTACATTTTGTTTGGAGAACTTCCCAGAGTGCTTTATATTCTTGCCTGAGCTGCTCAAGGTGGGTTTTTTGCTCATCAAATTCTGCTGCCAGTTTCATATGCTCTTCCCTTTCTTGCTGGAACTTTTCCGTATCTTCTTTCATGACAAAAAGCTGCCTCTGTAAAGCTTCTTTTTCTTGTTGTAATTGATTCATGGCATTAACATCATTGTTGGGATTCAGACACTCATTCCTGTCTCCAGCACTTGAACCAGGCTCTTCGAAACTGGATTTTTTCAACAACTCTTCCTTCTTTTTAAGTTCAGACTTCACCTCTTCAAGAGTCAAGAGCAACTGAGAACGTTCCTCTTGATATGCCCTTGCTCTTTCATTAAGCACAGACTGCAGATGAGCAAGCATACAGTCCTTCTCCCCTAAAGATTTCAGGTTCTGCTCACAAACATTTTGTTTTTCAGCTATGACATCATTCAGTTCTGTGATATTGTGCTCAAGTTCCTCTAACGAGGATGCTCTTGAAGATAAGGTTTTGGTCAGATCACTTATCTTGGCATCTTTTTCTACAAGCTGTTGTTTCAAAGTTCCAAGATGAGACTCAAAATCATTGTTTTGGCCTTCAATTAGTTTCAGTTTATCTGTTAACTCATTAACTTGCTTCAACAGCTCTTCTGCCTTTCTCTGTTCTTTTTCTATTTCCTCCTGTCCAGCCTTTTCTAATTTCCCAACTTTTTGCATCAGATCCCTTCTTACTATCAACGCTGCTTGAAGCTTCTTTTTCAGATTCTCTTTTTCCTTTCCCATTTTCTCAAGATTACACTTCATCTCCTCTTTTTCGTTCATTAAATCTTTAAACTCAGCTTCTCTACTGCTTAACATAACCTGGTTATGTTCCAGCTCTTTCTTACAATCCCCAAGTTCCTGCAATACTCGGTTTAGCTCTGCCACTGAACTATTATGAACAGCTTCAAGTTCTTGCAGTTTGGCATTTAATGTACTCCTCTCTTCAGAAAAATTCAGCATTTCATTAGACAATGACTCCATGACCTGGGTAACAGAAGAGTCTTTTTCTTTCATTTGCTGGCTGAGACCAGAAATTAAATCCTTCTGCTGATTGACCTGGGATGTTAAGTTTTTGATGAGGTGATCTTTTCCCCCCATTTCTTCAAGGAGACTTGCTACTTTTTTACTTTCAGCCTGCAGCTTTTCTTGACTAGTTCTTACCATTTCTTCTGATTCACTCAGCTTGCCCTGAAGAAATTCCACCTGCTTCTTTATTTCTGCCAAAGAGTCCTCCCTTTCTTTCAGGAGACACTCTTGTTTGCCTAACGTTTCCTTGAGTGAGACCATTTCTTTGGACAGACATTCCATTTCAGACGTGTATTTGCCCTTCATCTTTTCCATGTCACTCTGCAGCACCTCCTTCTGCTGCTCAAGTGACTCCATATTTCTTAATTCATCTTTCGCGGAGTCTATTTCTTTCTGTTTTTCTGAAAGTGCCAGTTGCAAACGTTCTCCTTCTGTTTCTTTGCTCAGAATAGCAGTTACTAGAGCGGTGAATTTTTCCAACTGAGTTTTACTATCGGTTGGCTGCAGTTCAGAATCTGAAATCTGTGCCTCCTTTTCTTTACCTAAAAGCCTACTACTAAGTAATGGAGATAAGCTCTGAGTTAATTTCTCTTTTATGAGATCCAGCTCTTGCCGCAAAGACTGGATTTCGCTATCTTTTGATTTCATTTCACTTTCTAAAGTGCTCAATTGCTCAGTAAGATTATTATTTTGTGAATTTGCCCTATCAAGTTCTGCCACCCATTTGTTTCCTGACTCAAGCAGACTTTGTTCTAGAGTTTGACATTTAAGTTCTAATTTAGAAAGTTCTTCACCCTTCACACTAACCTGCATCTGTAACTTCTCTTTTTCAGTCTTCATCTGCAGTTTGACAGCATCTATCTGCATCCTTGAATAATTCTCACTGGTTTCTAGTTTTTCATGGATTTCCCGGAGCTCTTCCAATTTCTTTTGCAAATCAGTCTGAGATGCAGTAAGTTGTGTGTTTTCAGCCATCAGTTTACCAACATCATCTTGCAACAGGTTTTTTTCTTTCTCTAAAGATGCCACCTGACACTGCAGACTATTTATTAAAAGCGCGTTGTCACGGCAGTCTTGAGATGATTTGGAATTTACATTGTTGAACTCCAACTTCAAACATTCCAATTTCTCAGCCTGTTCAGTGCATGTCACACGCAGAGACTCCACAGCCAAGTCTTTCTGCTGTAGCTCTTGTTCCCGGGTATTTATTTGGTCTAGTGCTTTCTGGTGCTCATTTTTAAGAGAGTCGAGCTCAACAGTCAAAGAATCAATCTTATTCTGGTGATTATCAAGCTTCTCATTCTTTTCCTGAAATTCCTCAGTCAGTTTTCTCATGGCTGTTCCACTTTCTTCTAATTTGGATTTAAGAACGTCAATCTCACTAGAAAGAGCATTAACACTGCTCTCTGCCAACTGTATGCTGGCATCTTTCTCCTTTAAGGAATTACGCAGTCCAGCAATAACTTCGTCTTTGAGCCCAAGAGCCACGTCCAACTCACTTCTGAGCTCGTACTGTGTTTCAATTTTCTCCTGAAGAGATAAAAAGGCATTTTCTTTCTCACGGACTAGCTCTTTAGAGTTTTGTAGTTCTTGTGTTAGTTCATGGACCTGACTTTGGAGCTGAGAAATTAAATGTGTCTTCTCCTCATCTTTGCTTGCTTTCTCCTTCAGAGTTTCGAGGAGACTTTTGTTTTCTGTGAGAGATGATTCCTTTTCTGATAAGGACTGGTCCCTCTCAATGATCACATTCTTCTGATGCTCTATTTCTTTTTGGAAATTCTCTTTCATTTCCTGCAGCTCCACCACCTGTTTCTTTAAGACACCACACTCAGTCTCTTTCTCCTGAAATAGCACCTTTAAATTCTCATTGAATATTGAAATAGTGTTGATGGCTGATTCTTTTTCTGAAACAAGTACTTTTAACTGTTCTGCTTCAGAGGCTAAAAGCTGTACCTGTTTCTCCTGCACAACACAAGAATCCTGTACCTCAGAAAGTTGTGCTTTTAAACTGTTGCATTCCTGTACCTTTTGTTTTAAAGATGCATCTTTCTCTACAATTGAATCATTCAACCGGGACAATTGTTCTGTCATATTTTTAAGCTGACTTTGAAGGTTAGAAATAACCTCCATATTCTCAGACAGTTGAACCCTAAGTACATCAGACTCTTCAGATTTATCTTTTAGTAACTTAAATTCATTTTCTTTTTCCTGTATTGCGCGTCTGAGGTCATTGGTTTCAAAGTTCAGGGCTTGTATTTGGAGTCGCAGATCTGCAATGAATTCCACGTATCGCTCTTCCCCTGCCGCTTTATCTTTTACTTCCCGAATCAAAGCCTCCTTTTCAGACAGGAGAGTTTCTTTTTCCTCAAAGGTAACTTTTAAGTTTTCTTTCTCCATCAACAGGCTGTCAATTTGGTCCTTCAAATCTAAAATATGATGACTTTGTTGGGACAGGTGTGAAGTTAAAGCAGCTACTTCCTCTGACTTTTTGATTACTGTAACATTAACTGTCTCTAGGTCTGCTTTCAATTTTTCATTTTCTAGGGCTGCTGTTTGTACTTGGTGCCTTGCCGAAGTAATTTCAGACTGGAGACATTGACATTCATGTGACTTCTCACTCAATAACCTTGAGAAGTCCTCCTTTTCATGCCTAAGCACCTCCACTTCTTTGCTTATTAGCTGTAGCTGATTATTTAACACTGTATTTTCTTCTATTTTTTCAAAAATTTGCCTCTGAAATTTCTTAAGTTCTGAACCCTGACTTTTCACAGCTAGGTCTCTTTCCTCTACTAACTGAATTAATTTAGTTTTTTCATCTTTAAGATTTTTTATTTCATCCTGCAACTCTACAACACAAAGCTTACTCTCTTCCATTTCTTTATGTAATGAATCATTTTGAAGATTTTTCTCTTCTAGAGACCTACTTGCAGTTTCAAAATCCAGAGTTATGCTTTTAATTTGTTCCTGCAGGAGTAAATTCTTTTCCTTGCTATGGCTGAGCTCTTGGATTAGACCACTGCATTCAGATAATTTATTATTTAACATTCCTTCTTTCTTTATCTCTTCATCTCTAATCTCCTTCAGCTGAATGAGCAGTGATTGCACTTGTTCATGCAACTGTTGGGTCTGTTCCTTGCTTTCAGATAACTGCTCAGCCAGCACATTACATTCCTTTGTTTTCTCCCCCAGCTGTTCTGCAACTGAACTTTCCTTTTGCTTGGCAACTACTGACAGTTGTTCCATCTCTTTTGCCAGAGTGTTTTTATCACAATTTAGTACTGAAAGAGTTTTTTCGTACTCAGCAGTGCTAACAGATAACTTATTCTCCAATTCTGCCACAGCCTGGGTTTTCTTTGTCAACTCACACTCTTTTACATCCAGAAGTTTGGACAAATTCTCGTTTTCTCTGATTAGCTGTTCCTTCTCTTTTTCCATTGTACATATACTTTTTTTCAGATGTTCATTTTCTTTTATTTGCTCTGCCAATTTTTCTTGTTTCCTTTCAAGATCTGCCTGCAATTCACTATTAGCTGAAGCTTTCTCCTGTGCCTCCACCTCCCATTTTTTAATTTGTTTATGTATTTCATCTAATTGGTCATTAAGTTCTTTGCAACATGTCTCTTTGGCTTTCAGATCCCCAATTAATTTAAGTTTAGTCTCTTCATTCTGCTTCTCCAAAGCCCCAAGTTTCTGCTCTAATGAAATAATGAGCTCTTGTTTCTCTTGCAACTCTTTTTTAGCTGTTTCCTCATGATCAGTATGTTCTGTGAGCTTTCTGGATAACTCAGCCAACTCTTCATCTTTTTTAGCATTTTCCAAAACCACTTTGTTGTATGAATCTTTAATTAACTTTAACTCATTTTCCAATGTCTCTCCTTTGCTGTCTTTCTCTTTAAGCAAACTGTTCAATTTTTCCTTCAGGGCATTGTTTTCCTCAAGCTGACATTTCAAATATTCCATCTCTTTTCTTTGTTTATCCTCTGTTTCTTGCAGCTTTTCAGATGATTTAGTAATTTGCTCTTTCAGCAGAGTAATTCGTGACTCGCACTCCGTGAGCTTGTTATGGTACGCGACGCTGTTGGCCTTGATTTCGGAACGGAGATCCTTAATTGTCACGCTGTTCTCAGTGCTCTGCCTTGTTAATTCCTCATTTTCTTTGGTTTTAGCTTCATTCTCAGCTCTAACTCTTTCCAGCTCCAGTCTCATGGTGTCACTCTGCTCAGAAAGGGCAGAGATCTTCACGCTGGCATCTCTCACATCAGCTGTCTGTACTTCCTTCAGCAAATGCATTTCCCTTTCAGTCTTTGACAAAGCCTCCTCCAAACCTCGCATCTCCTCCTCTTTGCATTGCACTTGATGCTTCAGGATCATAACCTGCTCAGAATATTCTGTCATGTTAAGAGACAGGACAGACATCTCCTTGTCTTTTTCTGCCAGTGCTTCTTTCAGATTATCGATTTCTCTTTCACGTTTCTGCAGATCTTGAATGAGCTGAGACCTCTCCTCCAAATGGCTTGAATTCAACTTGTCAAGCTCTTCATTTGTCTGGTCCAGGTCCAGCTGCATGGACTCCACCACACTGTCTTGTTTCAAAGTCTAAACGGCAAGAAAATAATGTTACAAGAACACTCCAAATACCCGTTAGAGGGAGAAGTTACACCCCACACATAGAACAAGCATTTAAGGTAATCAGCCTGTACCCAACATAAAGTCTTGTTTAGATTGTTTTAGCAAACAGAAAGCTCAGTGTATGAAATTTAAAGCAGCTCATGCTGTCACTTTTGCTGACATTTAAATGGACCATAAAAAAGTAACACAGAATTTCTCCTCTTATATTATTTTTATGAATTACCTTTTCTTTCAGTGTAGCGACTCTTTCCGTGAGATCACTGATGGCTGTTTTCTGCTCAACGTTCTCCACTTCATATACACTGCATTTCTTCAAGGCTTCATTCAGCTTAGTATTACAAGTAGAAGTTCATGTGATAACAATATAGAAAATTTTTATGTAGAAAACATAGAATTCTATTAAAATTGTGATGTTACCAGTTAAAATATTGAGTTTACACAACAGTGAAGTTTATGCTTTGAAATTAATAAACAACAATTTATCACCCCAATTAAATGTAAATACTTTCATGCAAAGCTGTGTTGGCTCTAAGAAAACCTTACACCGAACTTCAAGCAAAGCAATTACATGAACAAAACTTTAAAGACAGAGTGAAGACTTTCAGACTGGGAAAACAGCAACAATTCTCTTGGGACACAAATCAGAAGTTATGGTTAAAGCTCATCAGCTCTAGGAAGTGAAATACTAACTATAAGTCTAACTTACTTTTTGCTCAGTATGCACAAACTTTTCCCCAAGCTCTTTGTTCAGAATATCCTTTTCTTGAAGCAGTTTCCTCAAAGTTTCAATTTGTTCCAGCTTTTCTGTGGTGCTCACCAGCTTTTGTTCTCTTTCTCCAAGTGAATTTTCAAGGAAACTATTTCTGTCACTTAATCTGAAAAGAAAATACATATTTAGACATTTTGAAAACAAAGCTTACATTAAGTTTTCTAAACATACTAACCCCAAATGAAGAGAAACATTATTTTTACACTTTCCACTTAAACTTCCAAGTATAAAAATAACACAACTGCAAACAGAAACACGAGTCAGGTTTTCTCAAGTGTTTTGAGAGTTTATACTGTTCATTAGAAGACGAATTTTAAAGCAGAGAAAGCCAATGGTGTGTAAACTTGTAAAGAACCTTTGTTTTACCCTTTAAGCTGCTCATTCAAGCCAGAGATCAGAATCTGATGCTTTTCCACATCTCGCATCTGTTGGTTGCGCAGTTGGGTGAGTTGAGTTTGCAAACGCTCATTTTCATTCTGCAACAAAGCAATGATGAAGAGCGTTATCACCCCCAGAGAAGCATGAGAGAACGGGAAGAAAAAGCAAGCTTTGTTCACACAGCTTTTTGGGGGTTTCAAACACAGTACAAATCTCCTACTCTAGTCAGATCCACTGCACCAATTCAAAAAGAAAACCACAAAATAAAAAGAAAAAAAATTGCACGACAGCAACCAACAACCAAAAGCAACACACATCCAGAATCAACAGCAAGTAGGACAAACGTGGCAAACTTGTCACCATTCATGAACAGAAGGTGGCATTTTGGAGGAGGCAGAACACACCTGCACCGCCCTCAATAGCTGCCCTTCTTCCTCTACACCAAACGTTACCTGTATTGAAAGGCTTTGTTACAAGAGTCTCAATAATTAATGTAAGCTTGTCTCTCATCTTAAAACCAGTCATTTTTTTTTATACACATGCAACTTAACAGGTGAAGAACTATGAGTAGTGCACCAAGAGTCTGAGTACAAGATCAGTTGTGTCACTTAATGAAAATATGGTTCACACATTAACACATTAATTTGTCAGTCAGGCAATACCAAAAACAGCTTTTCCTTTTAAGAGAACTTGACTGCTCTTTGTGGGGCCTTCAGTGAGTGAAGTGAAGTTACATTCATTTTAAAATGTAATTATGTGTCCAGCTAATACCTGGAGTTTAGATTTCACGTGTACATATTTACATAAAATTATGAATCATTTTTCTATAAGCAGATTCTTCCCTAAAATGCATACATATATATGAAAAATTAAAAAGAAATTTGATGGATGTAAAGAGCGGGAAATTCAAACGAATCATAACCAAATCCAATTCTGGACCTTCTGGCAACGACCTCCACAAAGAACTATGAAAATCATATTGTCTTTTTACTGTGTTTCTAGAACAAATAAAGTTTAATCCCAACCATAATTCTCCACATGCTGAACAAAAGCAATAGACTTCAACCTCAAAGCATAATACAGGATATGCACACTCTCTGGCAACATAATTAATGAGTGTAAATTAGGTTTCATCCATTTTTTGTCAGCTGCAAATTGATGCTTTTGGCTTACTGTAGCCTGTGATATAAACAACACAAACTGAGAATGATTCTCTTGCATCATCAGGTTTACACCACTCCAAAGCTCACCTGTAGAGCCTCCATTCTACCTTGAAGCTGAAATCTGTCCTCCAAATCCTGACAACGCTCTTCCAGAAAAAGTATTTGTTCCTGCAGTTGGTTTCTTTCCAATTCCAACTCTTCAACCACACTCCGTAAGCCTACTCAGGTCAAAGAAGGAAAATTCTTTCAAGAGAAGTCCACCATAATTCCTGAAGTCTAGAAACAGCTGAAGCTCTTTATTCAAAGTTCTCATCAGTGTTGGGCAAAAACAAACCTCACTTATTTCCAGTGGAAATGCCTGAGGCACTTACACCTCCAAAATTTAGATAGCAAAAGTACCCTTAATTGTTGGAAAACCAAAATAAAGTTGCAGAGCTCAGGAACTCAGAGGACATGGCAGAAATAGTCTAATATTGAGCCACCACTGCTGTGGCTCAACCAACAGTGTGGCTCACCTTACATTAACCACAAGTTGATCAGGTGCTTGCAGGATCACATCTTAAGTAATGATTAATAAATTGATCTGGACTGACAACGTGCAAGTGAGCCCATTCCATCCTAACAATAAGATGTATTTACAATCTTTACCACCACTATAAAAAGATCAGCATTAAAAACTGAGACTTATATTTTTAAATTAGGCAGCAATGGAATGGAATTCTGATTTGCAGCACAACTGTGATATAAACTGGAAACACAGTGTTCACAGGAACAACACTCTTAACTTAAAACAAACACAAGGTCCTGCCACATGGGGTACTGATGGGCATCAAAGCTTATCCAATTCCAGTGCTCAGCCACACTGATGCTCTACTCGTGAGCCAGAACTAGGCAGTTCATCCAGCACGCACATGCTTGGAAATGAAAAGGAAGAAAACACAAGCCAAAAAAAAAAATTCAACAAAGATTAGAATACACCACAAATGGGCTGTTAAGCTGAATTTGAAAACAAAAATAGACACAAAATGCAGATGCTGTGTGCATGCTTTCATCAACTGTCTAGTCGCTATCACACCTGCATTGGGTGAAGGGTACTCTGGCCACCAACCTCCCATGTTTTCTCCTTCAGCTGAGTCAGTGCTACCCAAGGTGACATTCAGTTCTTGGAAGCATTGTTTGCCATCGAAGGGGAATTCTTCCTACACACAAAACATGAGAAGGAAGTTTAACTTAAAGAAGGAAGCAAGCAGGGGTAAGATAATTCTGCTACTAAAACCACAGCTTCCATCAAAAATCCCAAAACTCAGCATGATTCAGGCACTTTTAATGCAAGTATGCGGGATTGCTGTGGCCTAGAGCAGCCTGTCCAGCTTTCAGCTACTACTTCCAGAAAGGTAATAGTCTCCCATAGGATTTTTAAGATACCTGCAAGCTTTTAAAAACACCCTCAGCTGAGAAGCTAATGGATAACAATGTTTGGATATCTTAATTAGCACCCTGATTTCTACAGTTAAGAGTTCTCTGAAGTATCAGTTAAGTAATTATATTCCTCCAATGGTCTGTTAATGTGACAATGACATCCTAATTCTTACAGAATTTTCATGCAAGGTGCAGCACCACCTATCTAGAAGTCCACCTGAATTAAGTGGCACTAATTATGCAGTAAAGCTCCACCAGCAAAAAGATTTGTAAAGATGTTATTGAAGCCAAAAATGGCTTTAATATCTGAAGCATGCACGTGGCTCCAGGCATGGGAATTACTCCAGAGAGAATCTTGTTATTTTTCAGTGGAAAGGAGTAAACTGTGATGCCACTGGAATTTCTCATCCTCTGGCTATGTGCACAACCATTAAATTTATCAGTGTTTTCAATTCTACTCTTCTTTCTTAAGCTCCTAATGTTTTAAAGAATAAAGCACCACATAAGTAACAGTACTTCCCACATTTTTATTAACAGACAGGTAAAAATAAACTCACATCTCTTTGAACCCACCTGCAGCTTCCTGCTGGTCTGACTGCCTTTTCTTCTTGCCTGCTGCAGCCTGCCCATTCCTTGAACTGTGGCCAGTTCCTCCTCCAGCTCCTGCTGCCCTGAGACTATGGCTGGATCGGAGCAGCCAGGAAAGAACCAGTCATCCTCAATCAGTTTTGTGCCACAGGAAAGCATTTACATTTATATCAGACACTACTACATGAAAAGAGACCAGGTACAGGGTGAAGTCCCTACAAATGACTGACAGGAACAAGATTAAAAGATTACAATCCACTGCGGTCACCTTGTGATTTCCCTCCAACATTGCTACGTAGAGCATAAAGTCTGAGTATCTCACTAAGAAGAAGCAAACCAAAGTGTAACTTCACTTCTTCATCAGCTCTAAAGAAAGATTTTATACAGGAGGGTGGAAAGGGTGAGGTTATACTATACTAAGAAGGAAAGCCAATCAATTAAAATGCCAAATTACATCTCAGTTCAATTTACCAGGTTCAAATATACCTGACTTTTCAGCTGATGCTTTTTTAATCTCAGCAATCACATTCATTTTTATAAAAACTTTTGATTTTAGTATGAGCCCTAAAGCCAGATCATTTGAGGAAGTCACAAGCATGTGTACACTGCAAACTGGCATCAAACCACCTTACCACAAATTAGTAACATCGATCTTCTCAGGACAAGTACAGATTCACTAGTAAATAAACACACTGAATAAACTGAGAATATGAAAGCTTAGATATGCATCCTGTTCATTGTTAGAAATGATTTGTCATCTGAAGAGCATTCCCATCTGTTTTGTGATACAACAAGACACATTCAGGGTAAAGATGAGGAAACAACACGTCCCATGCAAAGCAGATACAAGAGCACAGCCAGGGAAAGGGAGGGAAAGTAAAGGTGGCTCCATACTTGACAGTAATCGGGTAATTACAAATTTGGCTTTCAGTTTAACCACATAAATCCACGGTTGTCCTCACAGCACAAAAAACTCAGAGAATTGATGTCAAGGCATCTGTGAGGTCAACACCAAGAACTATCTGGAGATTCAGCCTACACGGCATACTCTGCTTCCATCTGAGCTGGCCAAGGATTACTTACATCACAGATTTCCTTAACTCACAGTTCTGCGGCAGCTGCTAGAATTAAAGTTTCCTTGTAATATTTCAAAATGACACACCTAATGTCTTGCCAGAAATTGGGGAAAAAAGGTAAAGAAAAACCAATTACCCTTTTCAAGTGTGATTGATAAACTGGATTATACTTCTGATTTCAATTACACTTTGGCTTCTTGCACTGACAATTCGTGTTTTAAACATCTTTGTGTATTCTCTAGATTTCACACATACTTTTTATCATTATACATACTTTCTCAAGGCTGTAAAATTAAACACCAAATTTTGATCACAGGCCTTAAACCTGTTTACAGGAACCGCCAGTTAAGGGGGTCAAAGAATAAGATCTATTCCAGGTGAAAATTTAACCCTTCCTCTGACACTGCAATGTAGGAACCCAATATATTTAGGCTCCTAAGTATCTGATAATGAAAAAAACAATGAAATTACCATTATCACAAGAATAATGGAAGTATAGAAATTGGAGCTTTAGAATGATTTAGCACACTCAGACAAGGGTTAAAATACTTCCAGTTAAATTGAGCATTACTTTAACAACTATTAGTAAGTAAACATACTTTCTAATGTTTTACAGCAGCTTAGGAAGCTTTTCATTTGCAATTATCTGACATAAAAACCTGAAAAACTTCCCAGAACACCTTTTTTTCAGATATGTACTGCATATAAACAAACTATGATGTGTTTACACTTCCCTGAGTCGCTATTGATGCTACATATTACTTAGATATGGCTTAAAATATTGGTAGATACTATTAATGCATGTAAAGTTCAGCAATTGATAGGATGTTTAGTTCAATTCAATTTATGGGATGGAATTTAAAAAAAAAAAAATCTACTGAATTTCAGGTAGTACTAAGAATGAATTTGAGTCTTATTTCATCACAATCACTTGTGGCAAGCCAAGAAATTTGTCTCCAGACACAACATAAATATGGAGTCAGCTGTTACTTCAGTGAAAAAATGAAGATGATCTCATTAATATAAAAGAAGAAACAAAAGAAGAAGGTATTGCAAGGCAGGAGAAACTCAGGTTAAGACCCAGCAGTTGTTACATGTATTGCTAAAAACCACAAACCATCAATGGCACACCTTGCAAGGTACTGCTGGCAATTTTCTCCACGAGAAGCAAGAGCAGGAGAAATCAGCAACAGCACATTGCAAGAGGCCATTGCTGCAGGAACCTGCATGCACAAAACTGATGGGAAACTGTTCTCCCTGGCTGCCCAAATCACAGTGGAGGGTAGGAGTGGAGGGGGAAGGGACGCTCAGGGCTCACCAGGAGGAACGGCAGGAAAAAAAAAAAGAAACAGAAAAGGTCATGCTATTCCCAAGGGGAAAAAAAAATTGCAAAATTAAACCTGGACCGAAGCAGAGGAAAGTTTTACAAGTGTTATGAATATTGCATGTGGCTCTGTGGCCAGCACAGGTGAGCTAACAGGTGGATTTAACAGAGAGGTATTATTCCCCTTCAATAACAAAGCATAAATCCTTCAAAAAAGAAGAGACATGATCCTTAAAACATTGCTGTGCTTACACATTGAGCTTTCAAGTGGATCATGGAAGTGAAAAATAATTTAGTCACAGATTGAAAAGAGAAGGCTCAAATTAACTAACTGGATTAATTATGATGGCGGGTCCTGTGCACTAAAATTTGCCATTATTCCCCACACAGTTAACTTCAGGGGACAAAACCTGTAATTTAGTTCAGCTGACACAGAAAGAGCAGTAAAAGCTATCTAAGATTTAACCAGACTTTTATAAGTCTTAATAGAAGCCACTTCAGTTTCTCATCAGCTAATTAATAACTCAGCAAGCTCTAAAACCAAATATTACTCGAAATGCTATTTTCAGGAGGCAATTTGGTTTTTTTAACCACCTCCAAGCCACCACCAGTAAGCATTATTCAGCTGGCCTATATAAGTGGCATCTACTGACAGACCACTAAATATCCTAAACAGAATTCATGAGAAATTTCCTAAAGAGAAACTCCATGTCAGGTACATTTTGCTTTAGCACCATCTTGATTCCTCTAATTCAAACCAACTCTACAGTCCCTCACACTTTCACTACTTTTGTAGGCAGGCAGCTTTAATATTTTGAGGAGGAACTATTTATCATTGATAAAATGTGATTTTTAAATCATTTTTATCATTTATCATATGCAGACAATAAGCCTTTCAAGCAGTCTTACAGACTTACAGCAGCTCAAATGGCAAACAGAACAGCACATCCACTAAAAAATATATAAAACAAGATGAATGTATGAAAAACAAACTCGAGGGAATAGGAAAAAGCAGAAATTGCAAATTTCAGCAATCTAACTATACATACTTTATGACTACAGAAATGAGGCATGGTGGTGTGCTGTCAATTCTGTCTGAAGCACAACAGACACACAGAGATCTATAAGAACAGGATTGCTGTACTGGAAATAAAACAATTCACCTTCTCTCTCCTCCTCAATCTGAGCCATTCTCAAGGCCATGGCAGATTTCTCTTCTCGCACTTGATCCCGGGACTCCTCTGACTCCGGGACACTTTCCTGCCATTCCAAGAGCTGACTCTGCAATTCATCCACACTACCTGATTCACTGGCCTAACAAGAGAAATTCTGTGTTAAAATAAATTCACCACACCCCTCTGCAAATGTAAATACATTGTGAGTTGGCAAACCATCATAATTCACCATTTTACATACATAAAAACCAATTAAATTGGTAAGTGTAGACTGCAGATATTGTAGATTATGTGAAAAACAAGTCCCACGACTTCATAAAATATTAAAAATATTTTGTCTACAAAGCAACAGCCACACTTTGATGACTCGTGTTAAACGTAACTAAATAAATAGCAATCTGCTTGGAAAAATGTAATTTAGAGCGCATGCAAAGTAGGTAGAAGTCAATCTTTTTGAGTAATACCAAACCTGTCATCTTGCCCTCCAACTCAACAGCCACTGACAATTCCATTTATCAATAAAGTAATTCTCAGCTCCAAAATCCAGCTGACACACTTTTCAAAGTCTAATTAGCACCATTAATCAATAACTCATGCAAATCAATTTTCAAGTCAACCTGAGAAGCTGCTCTCTTCGTAACTTGGTCAAGATCAGCCTGCAGCTTCCTCTGCTGCTCTTCATAGAGCTCCAGCTTTTTCAGCAGTTCTTCTACAAAAACATAATAAATTTGGCTCATGAGGACACAAATAATTTACTTTTGTCTCTTTACTTTGGATCATCTGCAAAAGATTTTTTTACCATTCTGAGTTCTGATTTCATGCAAGGACTGCAGTTTTGACTGTAGTTCTTCATTTTCAACTTCTAATTCTGACACACGATTGCTTAAGGCAGATACATCATTGTTCTTTGAGGAAAACTGAAAGAAAACACAGTTATGGGAGTTTCAAACACAGAAAAATCACAGCAAAGTCCTTTTTTTTCCCTTATTCTTTGGTAGTATTTAAAACAGCTGTTTTTCTACTATTTTTTAAAGTGCAATACAGGAGCTCATGTCTAACAAATTTACTCCTGAATGCTGGTAACACAATCTGCACTATTTTTATCTAAACTACATCTTGTATGTACTACTTTATGTCCATTCCATTTTCACACTTAATTCATCAAGTAAGCTATTTTAATATTCATTTACCCCACAGTTTACTTTTCCCAATCAAGTCTCCTAGCACAGTATTTGGAGAAAGACACAGAGCCTTAAACACAAAGCTACACGTACGTTTTTTAGTTCATCCTCCAGCTGTTTGATTCTTGATTTAGACCAAGCCTTCATTTTCAAAAACTTAGCTTCAGATTTGCTGGCCTCTTCTGTTTTCAATTTCACTTGGACTAAGAAACAAGAAACAGGAATTATTTAAAACTATAGAGAGATTATTCATACAAAACTTGTGTGTAATTCCTTTAGCAACTGGAAGTTAGACAAGACAACAGCATTTATAGAAATATGTAAGAATTAGAAACAGTGAGAAATTTATAGTTCATGTGATTATCTTGCTAATCCTCATTATTATAGTACTTGATCACTTTAATTACTGTGGCAATAATATTCCATCAAATTTCCATGTAGTTCTAATTGCAATAGGTATTGGACTGGCTCAAAACACATAAAAATCTGGGGCAAAGAAACCTTTAATATTGTCAGTGACAACTGTTCAAACAGGATACCTTCCAAATCTTCAATCTTCTCTTTGGTTATAGATCCCAGATCTTTGACTTCTTTGGATTCACTCTGTCCACCACCACTCAACTCTGCCACTTGTTTCTGAAGCTGAACCAGGGCCTGGTCTTTCTCCTGCAGCTCAGTTTCATGTTTCTCTTGAATTTCATGCAGTTCAGCATTGTATTTCTCCTTAACTTTTGTCATTTCAAGCTCATGTTTCTCCATCATGTCTTTTAATTGGGCTCTCATTACATGTTTCTCAGCATCCAGTTTAGACTGGAGGTTTTCTTTTTCAGACAGAACACGTTTCAGGTTTTCATTAATCTCCTGTTAAAAACAAGGCAAAAAAACCATTTATCATTTTAATGCAAAGTATTTTTCGTACCACTGTCAAACATTATTATTTGAACTCTTACTTATGGCATTTCTTACTTTCAATTCCTGGTCCTTGGCATCCAGCTCTTTTTGCAAGACATCAATCACCTGTGTCCTTCCCAGCATGACTTCTTCCTTTTCATGGAGCTTCTGCTTCAAAGCCTTTAGCAGCTGCCAAAAATAAAAAGTTAAATAATTAAGCCATCTATGAAAGACTTATTTTTATTCTCCCAACCAGACACTTGAACTGTGTCACAGAGTTTAGTAATTACATGATTCCCAATTCAAGCTGCTGAGTTTCCAGAGCAACATACCTGTTCTAGGTCAGCACTCGCATCAGATTTAGCAGCTAATCTAAAAAGCTCCTGCTCATGCTTTTCTCTCTGTACTTCCAGCTCTTTTTCCTTTTCCTGGATTATATTTTGAAACAAACGTATCTAAAACCACAAAGAAAACAAATATGAAACCAGTCCACAAATGATAGTAAAACCACACTGAGCTGTCTAACTAGAGGTACAGCAAGATGCTGGATTCCACATTAACTCTGAATTTTGCTTCCAGTAACATTAAATACGCTAATTAGTCACTTATGTTCATTCCTAACAAGCTTCTATCAACCAAGCCCAAATGGCAGTCTCGTCCTCAAGCCCCTGTATTCTACTTCCAGTGTGCTTTGTAGCTCTCTTACCATTTTCCTAAGAACTCGATATAACTTTTGGAATCCTGACTTAACTTACATTTTCCATGTATTTAGCTTCTTTTCCTTGGAAATGTTCTCTTTCCTTGTTTTGAATGTTTTTCAGACTCTCGATCTGCTCCTGGAACAAGCTGCACTTTTCTTCACTGTCTCCCACCTTCTTGGTAAGGTTCTGCACCAGAATCTCCATGCTCTGCAGTGATGACTCTTTAGCTGCCAGCTGGTTCTTTACAATGCAAACCAGAAGACAGTTAGCAGAAAAAATGATACAGCAATCATTAAATCTTTCCCTAGTAAGGACAAAATAAGTAAGTAAATATGTATAAATGAAGATAGTAAAAAATTTTTCTTCACATGACTTAACTGTGTTTCAGAGAGGGACTGACTACGTAACACATCAGAATTCGCTGGTTCCTTGAAAACTCTAAGAGATTTTATAACTGAGCTGCTGACACACCTTCAACTCTTCATTGGGCAGGAACATTTCATTGGCAGCATCACCGGATCCACAGGCCACCTGCAAATCCCTGATGTAAGCATCCCTCTCAGCCAGCTTCTTCTCCTTCTCTGCCAGCATGGCATCCATGTCAGCCCCACGGCTGCGCTGCGCCTCCAGCTCAGCATCCTGAGGGTGCAAAGGCAGAATTGTCTGTGGGCTGTGCTTCCACCTCCAGCACACAAGAATGGTTTGCAGCATTTCCTTGCTGCCTGGGCTAGAGCACTCCAAAAAATACAATCAGATGTGTAACTGGTTCTGTTTGAAGTGTAACCATTATTTACTGCACCTTTCTCTCTCCAACTCTGCAGCATTCCCATTCCTGCCACCATCCTCAGGGAAGTTACGGCCACAAAACAGCATAACATGAAATCAGCTCTTGCCTACATTTATTCCTGTTATGACCTATTTTTTCAAGGAGGAAAATTGAAGCAAACCAGTTTTTTTTTTTTTTCAAAATGCAAGATTTAAATACAACATTAACCCACAGAGCTCGTCTTTGTGTATCCTACTCCATTCATGCAGGATTCACTGAGGGTACAATGACAGAATTCCCACTGCCCTTGCTGAGGCTGTAACATAATTCCTCAACACAAAACTCCCAGAATGGCTGTTCAGGAGCACAGAATTAAATATGGACTTAAATAAACATATTCAAAGAATCCTACACCACAGAGGTGAAAAGTCACATCATAAAACACCACCTTTTTCTGTAACTCTTCATTTTTTTGTGTGATCTGGGATTCCAGCTCTTCAATTCTCCTTCTCAGCACTAGTATTTTCCCTCGATTTGCTGCAGCATTTTCCTGGTCTCCGTCTTTTGATGCCTGCAAAAACAAGGGGGTGTGCATTCCATGAACAGGTAACTCCTGGATTCTGTACCTCTCCTTAGTCTGATAATATTGGTAAAAAAAAAGCAGACTTTACTCATAGACTGTGTTGCAGTTCTCTTATATATTTCATATTCCTCATAGACGTTGGCAAAGAACTTGTATTAAGCCTATAAAAGTCTTTGTATTTATATTATTCACGATAATTACTGCTAAAAAGTGGACTGGAATGTGCAGCAAGGAGATTCACTTCCTCTGGCAATTGAATCTGAAATAATCTGGCAAGTGTAGCCCATATATATCAGAGGGAAAACACGACTATTGGGGGGAAAAATGTAAATTCAATCATTCCTAAGCATGTTTTTAATAACAACTTCCAGAGTTGTAATTGCTGTTTTACAGAAATTATCTGCCATTACAAGAAATCAAGTGCAATTTCTAAGCATGTTTTGTTACCCAAAAAAAAAAAAAATCAGAAGATTAAATAGTTACTGCATATTTTTGAGGAAAACTGGGGACTGCAACAAACTGATTGTTACTGTTCTCTTCCAGCACAGCTTTAAAATACAAATCCCCCTGAAAAACTAAATCCTCACTAAAGTTATTTTAGAAGCTTTGTGAAGTTCTACTCTGAAGAAATACAAATCTACCTGTGTTACTACAAACAGATCTGAGACTCTCTTGTTCACAGCAAAGCACCTGTCACTTTCCAACACCTAATTAACTCCTGGCTAATAAGGACAGTTTTACATATCCTAAAGAACAAGACAGGTTTTGTTTACATTTCTTCTCCAAACCTTATCTGCCTGATTCACGTGTCAACACTTCGAGCTGCTAATAGGATGAAGGAGGGAGAAATTTTTACTAAGACAATTTGAAGTAAATGTCCAATTTTCTGCATTTCTATTGAAAAATAAAAGAATTAAATAGAATCACAGATGAACTGACAGCACTCACTCAGCCTACCCTGACTTGACTCAGCTCAAAATTTGAGTTTCCCCATTGAGTTCAGCATGGAAAACAGCCTACGGCACCCCAGAAATTGTATCTGCTTTCAAATGCGAGAACACCTTACCTTTTTTGGTTCTGCTTTGGCCTCTGAGCCTCCTGCCACCGGTAACTGCTTCTTCAGTTCTTCCAGCTGCGAGGTTAATGAGGCAACCTTGGCTTTGTTCTGCAGCTTCAGCTTGGAAAGTTTGGCATCAGCAGATTCCTTCTCCTCCTACAAACATCAAAGTCAGGACGGACTGAATTAGCCACACACGGACAACTGCCTGCTTCAATTCCTCCATGGGAAAAAAAAAATAGGGAAAGAGAAATCTGAAGTGATTAACAAAAAATATCTCCCCTGAAGAGACATGACAAGGTTTCATTTTCTGTTCTTTATTTAAGCTTTCTGCACATGGTGATTATTACTGTGTAGAATTCAAAACCTTATGACATAAGTTTCCCTATTTTTTCATAGCAATACAAATTCTAGGCTTGATTTTTTTTTAACGAGAAGAATTCATTATTTTTTCATTAAAAAATACCAAGAAGACAGACACCTTCATGACAGTGTAAAAGATAATTTAATTTTGTTTCAAGAGAACTCGATAAACAGTGAGTTTTAAAACATGCAGTATTTTAATTGTTGTTAAATGCAATATTTGGCTGTTCACATCCACAGATAAAAAGGGCAGAAAAATTTTTATCATAGGAAGAGATCAACCTTATTTTTTTTTAAAGAGTAACAAGCCTCAAAAAAAGCCTTCAGGATATTAGAGCAATTCCTTCTAGTTCAATCTTGGAACAGAACACATGCTGGGAACAAGCAGCAATGTCCAGACCCCAGAATAGCTCCTTGTGACCATCCTAGAGCTGCTGCAACAGCCTAGAAACTTGTAAAACACAACAAAAAAAGACTGAAGGGAGATTTTAAACAATGGCTTTGACATGAACACACTCACAGTACCTTTAACTGAAGGTCTTTGCTCCGGAGCTCAGCATCCTTCTCCCTGACAAGCTCCTTTAGCTGTGCCAGCAGCTGCTCGGTGCTCGTCAGCTGCTCCGTCAGATCCGTCACCACCGCGCTTCCCACGTTCCCAGAGCCTGCAGCCTGTGGAGATCCAGAGAATATTCAGCCTGGGGAGATCCAGGGTGCTTCCAAAAAGACAGAAGGGGCACACAGCACTGCTCCTCAAACGCCTGCACTTTAACAAAATTGGCTTGAAATACAACAAAACCATCCCAGCATTCTAGGTATGAGCACCTGAATTTCCTCATCCGCTGGATTCCTGTTGTGACAGCCAGCAGTGCTGCTAAATAAAATAAACACCCATAAAATATTGATATTGAACCTACTCTGCCCAAAGATACCCTGGGGATGGAGCTTATGTAACTGCTACAGATGTTTCCTTAAGGCAGGATAAGCAGAGTGAGGACAAGCACAGCAGCTGTGGCAGGCATGAGAGATTAAATATCAAGAAGAAACAAGGACACAATCTGACTTTTAGAGCCCCAGAACTGTCAGGGTAAAACTGGTCAAACAACTGCTCTATAATAGAGAAAATACATATGGTTATGGTATGGAAAATGAAAGATTCTCTGTGTCTTTTGAGAGTCTCAAAAAGATATTAACAGTAATTCAGTACTTACCGCTGTTTGGGAAGGAGAATCATCTCCACTACCCCATTTCCACATAATTCCACGATGGCTAAGGAAACAAACGAAATAATATCACAGTAAGTATCAGGGACTCAAATAACTGTAATTATTTCACACTTCTATGTATCTCGTTGTAAAATGCTTGAGAGTGATTTGTTCAGTCCTGACAGCATCTCTGATCTCCACTACACCACCAGTTGTTGAGAAATAACACTTCTCATTATGTACAAAATATGCATAATGTGCCTTTCCTAAAAACTGCCACTACTTCCAAAATGCCAATACTTCCAAAAATAATCCAGAGAAGTCTTTAAAGAGTAAATGCCATGGAGTATTATTCAGCACAGCTGCCTCTCCAATATATAAATAGAAGATACAAACCACATACAGTTTGCTAATATTTAACCTGACCTCATCCTTTTCACTGCAGGAAAACACGGTTTACATCAACACAGATTCCTAAAAAAAAAAAATCACACATTAAGGCTAAAACCATTAAATAACATCAAACTGCTCGAATTCCTGTGACTGCTGCTTATCTGAAAAGTACAACCAGCATTGCACCTGCTCAGTAATTGTCACTCTCAGCCAGCAACACCCAGAGGAAAACCACGTGTCCTTCCCATTCTGTATTACACTTCTACACTTCCACAGCCCAGGCCTGAATTTGGAAAGCAGTTTATAGTGAGCATTAGCACACAGCTTATCTTGGAAGGAAGGCAGCCTGATAGCAGAGGCTGCTTTTGAAACAGTTCATCGCTTCAAAGCTCAACCCAGGAATCACGGACTGCAACCTATGGCCCACATCACCTGCAAGACCAGACTGGATCCTCCTAAGGATCTTTACCAACATGAAAATCAGCAAACAAACCACGGGTGTGGGGATGGGGATTGCAGAACCTGTAAGTAAAACCCTCCTCTCATAACTGCTGCAGAGCTCCAGCATCAAACCTGTTCCCAGTGGAAAGCTCACTTCCAGACATGCTAAAGGGTTAGCCAGGTACAAAGAGGCCACAATGACCCACTAGATGGAACATTTGTAAATACTTCAGCTCATTTCCAGCTCTGACTGACAGAATCATTTTGCTGGTCTCACCTGCCAGCATTCCTACCTGAACACCGCAACTGCTCCTTCCTGGTGTTTGGTTTTTGGTTTTTGTTTTTATTTACATCAGTGACGCTAAACACTGACAAGTTTTCCAAATCAAGTTGAGAAACAAAACTGATCAGGCTCTTCCTACCGGGCATGAAATCAACCAAGGAAGGGGTTTGCTTTTTTTCTGGGGTACAGACAGCAGGTTAAAGCCACAATCTTTAGTTAAAGCTGCAAACCCTCAACTCTTTATCTTGCACAACTTCCATGAGACACAACAGATGCTGCTTAATTTTATAAAAAAATTTTCTCCTAATGCTCAAAGTACACCTGAGGTTTCAGCTCTGATCACAACACGATGTTACCAAAAAGCAAAGCCCCAGTGGCAGCTTTGCCTCCCTGCCAGCTGCAGCCAAATCCGGCTAAGAAAACCTAATCGTGTATTATTCATCTGGGCACTTTCCAGCCTCCTCGGCCCCCTGAGTCAGAGACCACAGGGCCCAGCACAAGGGGCACATGACAGATTTGGGCAGCAGCTCATTCCAGCTCTCACTCCTGAGGAAGGTGATGGCAGTCCCCTCCCTCCTCTCTACCACAGGCCTACAGCAAAAAAACAAACCCAGCTAAGCCTAATACTATTTTAAACCCATTCCCCAAAACAATTTGGTGTTGGAAACACACCTGCTGAAAGAAAACCATTTTTATTTAATTATTTTCTCCTAGTACCTGCACACTTCTGCTTTTACCCACCAAGATGCTGGTTCTTCTGCTAACAAACTAAATTTGTTTTCGAAAGATCTGTGCCATAAATGAACTAAAAGCTCCTGGACAAAATCTTGGCCAAAATCTGCATGAACATACAACACACAGCACAAACTGAAGCAGTGTTAACCAAGCCATACACTCCCTGTAAAAATAAATTGAGACGTTCATATGGCTAATACCGGCACCTGTTATAAACACGATCTCAGTCACACCGACCACAATTAAATATTAATATGAATTGTTACTTACTTTCCACAATAAATACGTTATATATAAAATTATATGTAATACAAGGGAAGCACTATTTTGTAAGAGTGACCCAGGGCACAAACAGCGCATCAGAGCAGCGCAGGTGCATGTGGGGCGTAGAGAACTCCAACGAGGCACTTCCACCCTTTCCCACATTTCCAACCCCTCCTGCCCCGTTCCATCGCCACCCGGCAATGGCAGCGCACGATCCCCCCCACCTCCCCTTCTCAGGGGTTCCGCGGGGCGGGCTCACACCGCGCGGAGTGCAGGGGTTTTGCCGCGGTGTCCGCACTCACCTGCGGGGCGGCGGAGGGGCGGCCCCCGAGCCCGCCGAGCCCCCTCAGCCCCGACGCGGCCCCGTCGCCGCCGCCTCTGCGGCCCCGCAGCCCCGGCCGCGCCCGCCGCGATTGGCTCCGCCCCCCGCCACAGCGCCCCCTGCCGGCGCGGAGGACCGCCCGTCTCCCACACGGCGCTCTGGCCCTGAGGCCTGTTGATCTCCTGATATTCCCAAATTTTTTTTTTCCCGTTTTTCTGTGAGGAAGCAGGGACCTACAAGCCAGACGTACGTCTCCCGACAAATTGTCACGTATTTATTAACTGCTCACCTGTGCCCGCACCTCACCACCACTCCCACAGGAGAGAATTTCTTCCTAATATCCACTCTAAACTCACCTTCCCTCCATTTAAAGCCATAACCCCGAGGCAAATGTCTTCATTCCAGGTTAGACTCTCCTTTAGTTTGTTTTGCATATGAGCAATGCCAAAGTCTCCAGCAAAACCCCACCACCTCGGTATCATGTAATTGAGAGATATTTATAAAGTTAAAACACTTTCATACCAGAAAAACTGGCTGCTGTATTGTGAGGAGAGGGAAATTTTCTTAACAATAATTGTATTGATCTCACTTTCGGGGAGAGGAATGGATTGAAAATCCTTTTTCCAGAAAAAGAAATAAAACCACCCCCATCTTGCTATAGGGTAAAACATGCAGGTACAAAAGGAAGCTGTGCCTCATATCTGACAGCAGCAACATTTTTGCTTTGCATTTTGGAATTTTTTAGACAGTCCTTTTATCTGTGTGCGTACTGCAGCTTTCTAGAGATAACTGGCACTGGGTTCTGGGCTACAGCCCCACCATTCCCCAGACAAACATCACTTCATCCCACAAAACAGAGAATAAACCTCAATTCGCAGGATCCTACAGCGTTACCATGCCTGGGAGCAGAAAAGAATAAACCCAACAGGCTTTAAAAGTCATTCCATTTCAAGATGTGGCTGTCATTTTAATCACTTTAATATTTTCCTACTGTTCTTCATTTCAGATGCGAGCTAAGTGATGACACTGTGCACGTTCTCACCTGAGCCCTGACCACTTAGGGACAGGACAGCTGGTGATGGTGGACGCCTGAAGTTCCCTGGAAGACTTTAGCATCTCTGGAAATTGGAGTCTGAGCATGGAAGGACCTCCAGAACCACCGGCTTGCACGTGGTGCAGAGCACTCCTTGGAGAACACTCCAGAGAATAAGGTTTCTGTGGTTTGCAGCAGTCTTTAAAAAAAAAAAAAAAATTCCATAGTGAATCTGGCCACAACATCCATCCTCTCACCCTGTAACCTTTGTGATTTCATCCCCATCCTGCAGTGTCTCCATAGTTTTCTCCAATGCTGCCCCCACAGCAGCATCTCTGAATACCTGTGAGGGAGGAGCAAACAGGAGTGCAGAGAGCTCCACTCCCATCCCTATCTACCAAAACAGTGTGAGGGGCTGCTGTGAACTGTATCAAGCATCAAACCAACCCTGTGCAGTGAGGAATGGTGAAGAGCTGCAGCAGCACACTTATTACAGGGTGAAAATGAGCCCAGACATAGACCTTCTTTATCACAGCATAAAAAGGTTCCTGGTTTGTTCCTCTTCACAGCTTACCCATCTTAACTCCAACCATTCCCTAACTCTGGCTGCAGCAAGCTCCTGCTGTGGGTTTCCCTTGCAGCCTCTCACTGCTGGTTATTTCCTGCTAAAGTCTGACTGCAGGGATCGGTTTGCAGACTCTGAATGCATGTTCCAACAACAGCCTCTAACTACAGATCGCCCAGCAGCGATTGTCTCTCCCCAGGAGCCTCCTCCTTCATGACTCTCTCCTTTATGCTCCTCAAGGTTCCTCCATGAAGATCCTCCCCTTCACAGCTGACCAGCTTTCATCTCCCTCATGCTTATTGGACACTGCCGTGACTCATCAGGGGCGAGGCTGAATTGGTTAATTAACACAGCTGTTCCTTCTCCGGGGTGAGGTCACCTGTATTCCCTTCTCCTCCAGTGGAGCTGTCATTCCTGAACAGCGCTGGTGTGCCGTGGGTAACTCAGCTGGACTCACAAGGTGCTGGGCTGTGGGTTCAGGAGCATCTAAATCAATTCAAGACTGCTTATCCCTTAAATAGAACCAACACTGGATCACATGCAGAGATTTCGTTATTCAGGAGGGGAACTTTGCTCCAAACCTTTTTTTTTTTTTTTTTTTTTCCCCTCATTCATTCTACTTAGGAGGAAGAAACCGAAAGTATTTTTAATTTGACCTTTCCTAGATTTTTGTAGGGCAGTTTTCCTTACAAAAAACAGTATCATCTGCAGGTCTTCATTTTATCCCAGTGTATAAATTATTCTTGGAAAGACAGGAGTGGAGATGGCAACTCCACTTAGCACTTCTTTTGGGGATCTCCCAGCCAGTCAGTGCTCCCTTCTCCCTGTCCAAAATGCAGAATGGTGTTAGCACTGTGCTGCCAGAGCAATATTCACCTTGTGTGGAGTCAGAAAGTGGAATGAGCTTGTTTCTGCCCCAGTAAACATGGGGATCTCACAGACAACGCTTTCTTGGATGTTTAGGCATAGCCAAACTCCTCTGCTGTGATGCCAGCTGGGACTGCTTGTATTTACCAGAGAGATCCAAGCCCTTGGAGACACACGGAGATTCAGCCGCTTTAAACTCTCTTCCAGCTGGAGGAACACCACTGTTGTTAAATGCATTTAATATTTATATAATAGCGGTATCCAGATGCCCCAGTTAGTGCAACAGTAAGTTACTTAATGTGCAGCTCTCTGCTGGGACAATTCTGTTCTCTTAGCAGCTCCTTTTTACAAAATAAAGCTGCTCACTGGTCAGCCTCCTCATTCCTCTCACACCAAAAAGCAGTGGGAGGAAATTGCTTGCTCTGCCTGTCTGCTTCTTTTCACAATCTCCTGCATCCTGAAATAACATGGAGACATCCCACCTCATCTTGGATGAGGGATGGTAAAACTAGAGAAGGATTTCAAAGAGGATAAAGCCAAATTCTTCCCAGCCAGGTGTATCAGCCCCACATTCCTACCAGTTCCAGGAGGCTTCCAAGCTCCCTCCATGCCCAAATTAAAGTCAAAGGACATCTGGTCACCAACATGAGGACCTGGAGGAGGAATTCATGGTAAAAACAGGTCACAAGAATGAATTCCTGCTGTTGCTGAAGCTTCCATTTGTTACCTTCTCCTTTTTGTTCCTATATAACTTGTGTGTCCCCCCACAAAAAAACAGACTGCTGGTTATGAGAGCAAGTCAGAAGTAGATGTAGGGAGGATCAGATGACCATTAGTACATAAATGGTGTGTAAGTGGCATAAAAAGCACACTCAAAGGATGAGGTTTTAGTCATGCCACTAATTCAGAACAGAGCAAACAATTATCATTTTAATTACAAAATAAAACCAAAGCAACCCCAGCAACAGTGACAAGTCACCCAGCATTCACTGCAGGGGACAGCAGACATCTCTGCACAGTGGCACAGCCACTCACCGAGTTCAGCTTGCATTATCCTGGCTCTTAGAGGACACAGCTGAACCACACTAAATATCTGGCTGATATTCCCCCTGAGAGAGACCCAAAGTTAGGAGTGCCTGGGTCTCAGGCACAACTTTGTGACACCCATCCCAAAGGCTGGGAATCACCCCAGGCACCAGCACAAGCTGGGGGCTGACCAGGGGGAAAACAGCTTTGCAGAGGACTTGGAAGTCCTGGTGGCCTCAGAGTTGAACAAATTTTAACATTTGAATATTTGAACTAAAGTTTTAATGTCTCTCTTGGTTTCAATGGTCCTCTTTGTGGACTGGCCAGCAAATCTGGGCATAACACAGCAGCGGCAGGGAGAGGAATGCCAAAGTTCAAGGAGCAGTCACTGTTCAACAAACTGCAGGAGAGGGCTCAGCAGTCAGCACAGCCAGACTCAGGAAATGCAAACCTTAGAGGAATTAAATCATGTTCTGGTTGATCTTTACGAAAAGAAACTCACACATTTAAAACACAAGGCCTCATTGCTTAGGCTGCTTCTAGAAGAGAAACAAAAAAGTATGATAATTTAGACAAAGTGTTCAAGGCTATCAAAAAAGAAATAGTAAAAATGATTGAACATTAGACACACAAAATACAGAGCTTCTTTTTGCACTTATCAAAAATGGAGAATATTTTATATATGCAGGCCATACAGCAGTGAAACAAGTTTAAAAGTAGCACTAGCAGGGAAGAGACATTGACAATATAATAGAGGAAAAAATGCTGCCATCAGGATGATTTAAGAAAAAGGAATCCATCACCTTGTCCATCAAAAGATACCTCTCTGCTACAAACCTTCCTCCAATTTATATTGAGTCAGTGCTTTTAATACTTTTTCACCTGAAATGTGCCTGAGTTTGACAAATGGTGCTGCAGCAATGGAAAAAGTCATTGTGCAGAAACTGCTGTCTTCCAGTGTCTGGTTTTAATCAGCTGGGAAATAAAAATAAGGAAGGAGAGAAGTCTGCTTGGAACTTGCTGAGTCTCTGGATGGGAAGCATGGATGCACCTCCCATGGAAACAACTGGAGTTCTGTCCAGCTGTAAATACCAATAAATCACCACACACTCCACACTCTTCCTTTTTTGACATTTTTATTAATCAAAGACAAGGACAACTTCTGTATTTCCAGTGATGGGAGAGATCCCAGGACACTTTCATAGCTACAACAAGCTCAACCAAAAGGTACATTGTGGAATACAGAGAGGATCTGGAATGACACCCTTGCTGTCACTGGTGTCACTGGTGTCAAGAGCACAAGGAAGAGGATATTCCATTGGCAATGGACACAACTCTGGCAGGGATATGCCAGCAGCCCCAGAAGCAGAAAAGGGAGGATGTGGCATCCCACCTGACTGAGAGGGTCCCCAGGTACTGGAGATGTCCCAAGGTCTGTCTCCACCACGGAGCAGAGCAATGTAAGTACTTCAGTGTTTGACCTCTCACACCTACAGATGGAGCAGGTTTTATTCATGCTATATAAATAGACACCTATACTGTGCATTGGCATTTAAGGAAAGAAAGTTCTGCAGGATTTGAATTCTCTTAGGTGCAAGCTCCAAAGGCTAAGTTTACACTGTTTTCAACAAAACCCAAAAGCTAACTAGGTGGGGAAGTAACCTCCATGTGCCATTTCAACTCCTTAGCATTTTATAATTGATTTTCAGTATACCAGTAAATACTCAGTGCAAAGCACATGCTCACTTAGAATCCTAAGCATGGATAATGTATGGGAAAATCAAAAAAGAAGCTATCACATGTTGTCTACATGCTCACAGAAATATAGATTAAAAAAAAAAAAAGAGAAATGTTTCTCACTTACAACAGTATTTTGGTTTTGGTTTAAGAAATGTAGATGCTCTCTCCCAAAATAACAGCACTTGACAAGGTTATATCATTGGCTTGTAGGAAAGAAAAAGGTACAGTGATGGGAACAAAGTGTTTACATGACTTGAAACTGAATATTTCCATGTTTGTCACAAAGATTGCAGCAAGGTACACTTATGATCCAACACTCCCTGTGTTGAGGGCAAATCCACTGCTTGGTTTGTGACAAGGAGGATCCAAAGCAAAACAAATCAAAACCCACAGAAATGCCAATCAAAAATAATGACAGTTTATGGGACAGGGTAAAAAATGACAGTTTCCAGGAGAAAAGCTGTAGTGTTCCTTCTCCTTCACATCACCCACTGGAGTTTGCCCAGGTTCTCCACAAAATACCACGACTTCACAAGAGCTGATCTTCCCCATTAACAGGGGGACAGATCAAAACACCCAACAACTGGTAACAGACACATCTCCTTCCCATGAATGGAGACAGTGATTTAACAGACAGAACCTTGAGAAACAAAATTACAAGGGAATGTTTCTGCCTACGGACAGGAGCTGAAAATATGCAATGTAGAAAGGAGTTAATGGTTTTGTGTTACTTCATCCTGAAATGACAGGTTACAAATCAGGATTATTACAGGAGCATCCATAACATGGCCATCATAGAAGCAATACTGAAGGCTGCTTTGTTAACCCCAGTAATGGCACTCTCATTGCACAGGTCGCTTTGGCAGCAAAAGAAATCAAAATTATCCAGCAGGAAAGAATCAGCAATTTCATTCACACTGCACTGGGAGTTCTTCCAGCAGGAGAAAGTTCTCAATTTACCTATGAAACAAAAAAAAAAATTGAACAGATTAAGAGAGTATTGACAGTAACACCATTTTTTGGTACGGAGAGAGAAGCAGTGCTTAGACTGCCACTGTTAGAGAATAAATCAGTGAGGCTTAGAAGGGAAGGCTCAGTCTGTGGCAGTGCCCATGGTGTAAACACAGAAGTTGGATGGAGGCCTTGTGGTCTGTGTGGCCATGGCATGAGGGCTAGGGGAGGGAGGCAGAAGCTGCATGGTCTGGTTCTTCGACCCCACACCCAGAAAGGTGTTGCTCAAACCCAGCACAAACCTCCCACCAAGAAATATTCTGTACAGAGTGGAAGGTCTGACCACAGTCCCACCCAGAGCACTCTGCACAACAAGAAGGTATAAAATGTACCCCCAGTTTTGTAGCAAACTGGGAATGAGAATTCGACATGAAATTTCAGGGGTGGATCAGTGGGCTTGGCCTCTCACCCTCCCGAGCGGGGACACTTTTTATAAACTCTTGTGTCCTGTAGTTCATGGGGCATTTGTGCCCCCAGCATCAGCTCTACAGTTTTGTTTTTACCCCAGCCATGTCTTTGCTTTTTTAAGTTCAAGTGTTTAGAAGTTTCCAAACTTGCTTTCACTAGGAATTTAGCAGTGTGCATTCAATTCATCCACTGGGAAATACTGGGTGGAGCTGGAGTGGTCCGTGGCATCACCAGGCACTCACAGAATCATTTGGGCTGAACCAGACCTCTGGGATCATCAATGCCAATCTTTAACCCAGAACTGCCAAGCTCTCCACTAACCCATGTCCCCAGGTGCCACATCCACATGGCCTTTAAATGGCTCCAGGGATGGGGGACTCCAGCACTGCCCTGGGCAGCCTGGGCCAGCTCTTGACAAGGCTCTCAGTGAGGAATGTGCAGAAGACAGAGCTGGAAGAGTAGATAAGGGTGGTAAAACATGGGCACAGATTGTCCAGAGGGGTGGTGGATGTCCCATCCCTGGAAACATTGAAGGCCACACTCTGGGCAACCTGATCTAGTTAAAGATGTCCTTCCTGAGACATAAATCACTTCACCCTCAGGAAAAAAGAATTTATTTTAATAGTTTCGATTCATAAATGACTGAGACGTTCATCTGCAGCTTCATTTTGTGGGCTACACATCCTTTATCTGTTTTCAAAGAGTAACAAACTGTATTTTAAATTCAATGCTGTCTTTATTTTTTTCCAGTGCCCTTGTGTGGGTTTTTGTTTGTTTGTTTGCTTATTTTTTTAAATCTGAATATACAGCTATCTATGTACATGCTTGTACAGCTACAACTTTCCTATCTAAATCATTTCATTACTGCATGGATATAAGCATGACCTTCAAGAGTATTTGCAAGCTCCTTTTGAGTGAGGCTGAGAAATGCATGCTAGGGCCAGATTAGAGGTGTCCAGGCAATGAAAGCTGATCTGAGTGGGTTTATTTTAGGTCTGTGGGACACTGTACATACCAAATTTCAACTGCAAGCAAGCGTCTTCAGTCGTTAAGCAGGTGCTGTTGGTCCTGCACAGGGTAGGGCTGTTGTCACAGTGGTAACATCTTAAGGTGTAACCTAAGACAACAAGGGTTTATCTTCACTGACTAATAAACTACTGAGACAGCAGCAGCAGCATTAAAAAGGAAAAGAAAAAAAAAAAAAAAAAAAAAGAAGAATCACTTATCTGCATCTAATTGTCATGAAACATAATGCCTGGTTATTAAGCTCAAGACTTCAGCTAAAATTGTTAAACTCAAGGCTTCATTTAAAATTGACAGTTTGTGTCAGAGCACCAGTTGAGGCTGGCAGTTTTGATAGGCACATCTTGAAGCACGCATTCATGTCACTTTTGAAAACACTTACCATTATCTGCCTGCAGAACAAGGTATTAAATGTTTGCTCCTTTTATCCGCTCTTGAAGACTGCCTTTCCCAGGCAATGACAGATACTTGCAGCTGAGTTTTATTCTATCCAGTTTTATAATTCCATCTCCTTTCTCTCTCATACTACACACTGGTTTCCCATTCACACAAGAGGAATGCCATTTTCCAGCAGCAAAATACCAGTTTTCTGTTGTGTTAAGCAGCACCACCATCCTGCCCCAAGACAATCAGGACAGAAACTGAGCCCTGCTTCGATGGTGACTGACATTCCCCACAGTGGTATTAAATAATCCAGGCTTTTCTAGCTGTTTTTCCTCCCTCTGGCATTTTTTCCCATGGTTTTCTCAGCCTGTGTCATAACTTAAAATCACAAAGTCCCTCTCTTCTACTCACCAGAGCCACAAAAAGCAATCAGAACAACGCAGGCAGTCAGCAGGATGCAGTTCATTTTGGTCATGCCTCTTCCCTAATTTAAGGGCATAAAGAGGTATTACAAGTTTACTCTATTTAAAAGCAAAGTTCCCAGTGATGAACCGAGGTTTCAAGACTTGTTACAGCATAAAACTGAAAGCGCTGGCCAGGAAAAACAGGGAAACACAAGAGAGAAAAACAAGTGCACTTTCCAAGGGAGGATTTTTATTCTGAGATTTTTATTCTCAGAACTGATACTTGAGCCCTGACAGGCTCGGATGGGTCTCCTCTCGCCTCTCTGATTACACCATTCAACAGGCCTCCCAATTTCTCACAGCTACAAATGCACCTAACAAAAAGAAATGTCTCAAATGCTTTTTCTCTTTCAGCGATTCCCCAGTAACCCTGGAGCCGGACTGCTCTCCTTTCTCCTCTCTCATGGCGTTGCAAGAGGTTTGGCTGCTCTGCAGGAGCTTTTGCCTCTCCTCTCCCAAAATCTGTCCCTCTCACAGGCAGTAACTCACCAAGTGACTGCAGCAGTGGCTCAGGTCTCCATGGCTGCTGCAATCCATAGGCAGCAGTCAGATGGGAAGGTCAGGAATTTTTTTAAACATAGGCAGCTCCAAAGCAGGAGTTCTCAGACAGATTTCTGCACACAGACTCTGAGCTACAACCACGGCTCCTACTAAAAAACCTCTGCTACTGCAGAGTGGGATATTCTGAGGAGGCATCGAGCAGACACAGCAGGGAGAGACGGACCATGCTTGTGCTGGAAGGACATGAATTATGTTTGTCTTTAAAGCCCAAGTGGCATTCAAAATTCCAAAATATTAAAGGTATTCAGATAACAAGTTTTACATCCGATAAAAGTGCAGTGAAACAGTCACTCCTCTTCATTCTGCCTGCAGCTATAAGATTTTAGCACGGCAGACCTTAACCATGTTAGCATGGAGCTTTTTCCTCCCAGGACAGTGACTGTGGACTTGAAAAGATGGGTTCACAAAAAAGTATTTAAATGCCTGTCAGCCTTAAATCTAGTTAATTTTTCCACTGACAAAAAAAAAACCCAAACCCCATCAAATGAAACCCCCAAACCTATCCAAAAGAACCCTAAGAAACCCCATCCAATGATTAAAAAAAAACAACCCGCTCTCTTTTTTCTCCTCTCTGTATGACTTACTGTTGAGCACAGGGGAAACTTTATAAAAAACAAAACCATAATGTGCAAGTTGAGCTTATTTTCTGGAGTAAACAACTTTACAAGAAGCCTTTCCAGGCCAGAGGCTCATCTCACAGTGATGCTGATCTACAGGAACGTTGTTAAGTCTGGTGGTTACAGAAAGAATCCTTCTGGATAGCAAACAGGACCACCCTGGGAATCTCTCCATCTCTTCCAGGAGTCCTCAGTTCCCCCATGTGTCAGCAGATGGAAAACAGCTTTGCCTTTTAGCAACACCATGTCGTGACCAGGATAAATGTAAGGCAGATGAATAAAAACCCTCAGAGCCAGCAAAACAGTAGTAATTCAATGCATCTGTTTTTGGGAAAATTAATAACTGTTCCTGTATGAGACATCAGGAAATTCAGACCTTTGGAAAACAACTACTATATATATAAACAGCAATTCACAACACAGCTTAAAAGAAATTAAAGGAGAAAACATCTCCTAAACTGAATTTTCTAAATTAGTCTTACCAGTCAAGCATCCGACCCGTCTCAATGACAATAAACAGCAACTGCTACAGCACGGAGGGCTCAGTGCCCGGTTGTGAAACAGAATTTCTCTGCAGTCCCGCCTGGGAGAAGGCAGGCGGACAGGACCCGCTGCTGCTGTCATCGCAAATGACAGCATGAGGGGGGGCACAGGAGAAAGGACAGAGGGAGGGGGCCCACGGAGGCTCCCGTGTGGGGCAGGTGCCGGTGCCCGCTGGCCGCGTTCCACCGCCGTGCGCGCCCGCCCCGTCCCTCGGCCCCGCGCCCGGCCCGCGCCGCGCAGCGCACTGCGGTGCGGCCGCCGTGACTCAGGCAGGGCACGGCCACGGCGCACCTGCCGCGGGCCGGGCACACAATTCCACCCGAACGCTGCCCCCCGCTCCCCGCAGCTCCCGGGAAAAGCCGCCTTTCTCCCCCCGCTTTCTGCCCCCTTCTCTGCCCCACGGCGGGCACCTGCGCGCTCCCCCCGCGGCCACCGCTCAGCCTCGCCGGGCTCTCGGCGATGCTCCGGGCTTGTCCCGCTCACCTTCCCCGGGCAAATCCTGCCGTGCGAGAGAAGCGGGGATGCGATGCTGCGGTCGCCGGTGGTGCCTCTGCCGGCGGTGCCGCCCCCGGGGCGGGGCCGGGCCGGTCCCTGCGCGCTCCCCGCTCCCCCCGGCCGGGAGGGCTCCCAGGAACGCGGGTGCCAGCCCCGCTCAGGCGTCGTGCGGCTGTCGCCACTGTGGGTACGTCCTGGGATGGCTGGCAGTGGAAGGCAACTTCGAAACCATCTCGTTCCTTCCACTAGCCCAGGCTGCTCCAACCATCCAACGTGGCGTTGAACGCTTCGGGGCCACACTTCAGGGATGGGGCAGCCACAGCTTCTCTGGGAAACCTGCGTCAAGGCCTCACCCTCTATTTCTTCCCCATATCCCATTTAAACCCACCCGCTATCACTTAAAACCCATTTCTCTTTGCCCTGTCACTCCAGGTCCTTGTCCAAGGTCCCTCTCCAGCTTTCTTGTGGGCCTTTTAGGTATTGGAAGGGGCTCCAAGGTCTCCCCAAATACCTCATGGTAGGAATTAGTAGATAATGAAAACAGTGAACAAAGGAAAAACCAGGAGTGGAAAGTGGAAATGTTCCTCCAGAGGTACCTGAATACAGATTTAAACATTCAAAATCCAGGAAAAGGTTGAACAGCAATAGAAACGAGGACCCCCAAAGTATTTTACTAATACTTAGATCCATGCTATCTAGAAAAAATGTTCAGTGCAGACTTGAGGACAATATGAAATACCTGTAAAACTCCCAGTTATATTTTTAAAGGACTCTTAGATTTTTGTTACCCCAGCTAAACTGCCAATTTACTTACGAAACCTAAAGCAAACCCTCAATCACTGAGAACTTACATCAGATTCTCTTGGTGTGTTATCAGTCAGCTCAGCATATGACCTTCTGTCTAAAAGACTTTGCCTCTCTTTAAGCCATAAATAAAAGCAGAGGGATATAAGAGTAAGATGCTTGTGGATTACTCGATGCAGCTTGTTCAATGAGAATCCCCTCAATTAATAAGACAGAAAAAAGATCCTGTATTAGATCACTTAGATGAGGAACTGGGAACAAGGAACTTCAGCCACAGCTGAATATTTACCTGTTTCTCTTTCTCAAAATCTGGCAACAGTCCCTCCAACAGAGCACACATTTATCTGTATCATCACAGACAAATGGTATGTCAAACTTGATCTGAATTTTCCACCTTAAATTCTTTGCATACATTTTGAGAAATTAAACAATGACAGGAAAAAATAAAACCAGCACCAGAACACTGGAATAACTCGCAGAGGAACTTTTAGTTGGGTTTTTTTTATTTGACTGGCTGGCACACCACTTGTTTTTCTCTCTGTGATGCAGTCACAGCAAAGAAATTGTGGCCAAAGGTCACCTCCTTGAAGCCATCCAGCCAGCAAAATCCCACAAAAATGTTGAAGGAATCCTACAGAGTAATTATAAAGAGACTGTCAGCACAGGGACAGAAAAAGGAACATGTTTGTGATGGATGTGCCAGGGTTTCACCACACGCAGAGCCCACAGTGAGGCTGGTTTTACCTGGCCAGGTGCAGTCCTAACCAAGCATCAGCCGGATCTTGGTCAGGAGAAGGTGGCGGAGCTTCAGACTGAGACTGCAGGATGGCCCCGAAGGGAAGAACATTCCCGTGACTCCAGTGACCACAGGAAGTGTTGGGCAGCGGGAGGCACTGGAGTGACACCTGTGCTCACCCAGAGCAGTGAGGTGCTGTCTCCAGCAGCAGGACCTTCACTCAGTCCTCTCCTGCTGCTCAGTGGATATTCCCACAGTCCAGCACTGCTGCCAAACATCACCAAACCCTTTGTTCTTCATTTCACATGGATTCTGTGATTCACCCCTCTTGGGAGGGGTGAGAACAACTGACTTCAGCCCCACTTCAAATGCACATCATGAGGAGCTGCAGCACTGCTGGCAGCTCCAGGCAACACACCCTGTGCTAAAATAGCTGTCTGAAGCAAACAAACACCCTCTTGGCCTGCTACAAACACACTGCAGGAGCAGCAATGCCTCAATTCCCTGCCTGGTTCCCTCCTCACTCCAGAGCCCTCTGCCTCCAGCTGTGCCCAGAGCCGAGGCCTCAAATCCCGGCAGGGCAGCGCTCAGGGGCTCAAGGCACAGCTCTGTCCTGGATCTCCACTTCTCCCACAGAAAGCAACAATTCCAGCTCCTCTGTAACAACCCAAGGGAGAACCACTCCCTAAGAATGGGGTGACATTGCCAAGGGCTGGCAACGTTTGTTGCGTAGAGTCCCGTGCCCTTGAGCTGATTCCACTGCACCAGAACACAGAGATCCTGGAAGGGAACTTCCCAAGAACAGCTTCCCACCATGAGAGTCCTCGGAAACACACGGTGCACTGACAGCCCTGCAGTAAGTTCCAGTTCCACTAAAACCTTCTTGAACTGATCCTTGACAAAACTTCAGTGAAAATTTCTTATCCCTTGGTAATCTTCAAAAATCCTTGTGTTTTGGAAGCACTCCAGCAACTCAATGCTGTTCTGACTCCTGTGAGGGACAACACAAGCTGGTTTTGTTTCTGGAGATGTCTCTCCTAACGACTGTTGTAGGGATCAGACTCAATGTTTTTCTACCTTGTGTCACTGTGGAAAATGCACCAGGGAAAGCTGAGCACATGAAGAATCCAATATCTGGACTTGCAAAAAAAAAGAGATAAATCTGGAAATTAGTCAAGAATGGAAAAAATTGAGCTGGAACCACAATATACCAGTCTACCTCATAAAATCTAAAAATTCTGGCTGTCAAAAGAAAGAACTGACTACACCAGTGCTGGTCACAAAATTATTGCTCAAGTCTTGGCAAAAACAGTCCCATGTAGCACTTGAGAACATAAGAGGCAGTAAAGTTGTTTATTAATGACAACAGAAACAAAATTAAATTGATAAAGCAAACAGATACTTCTTTAAATATAAATTTTCTAGTCATCTGCTGTTCTGCCAGACTGCTCTTATTTTTTTTTTCCTTTTATTTTTTATTCAGTTACAAAAATCCATCCAGGGCTCAGGAAAACATGATACGTAACATAAATTTGTCACCTATGACAATAGCAAACATAATGTAATGGAAAAAAACCCCCTCAAAACATATTTACAAATCCATACTCTGTAGTCATTGAGGAATTCCTTAGTTAATGAGTGGCAGATTATGCATGGCCACTACATTCCCAGCGGCATTCTCCAGTCAGAGTCACTTACCATAAAATCCAGCTGTAAGACAGATTGTCTAAAAATAAGGCCAGTTTCACTCCCAATTTATACATTTTGTTGACCAGATTTTTTTTGCTGTTACTATGTTAATTAAGAAAAAAGAAAATAGCCTAACAGCACCTAATCTCACCCAAATGGGATATTCAGACCAAACTGCAAGTTTCATTCTTAGCAGCAGTTATCCAGAGCAGAAACTCACAAGAAAGGACAACAGGATACACCCTTTAAATGCTTTGTATGAAACCAAAGCCCCACACCATATCTGCAGTATGATCATAAATAAATAGGCAACACTTTAAAGATGTAAGATATGAGTACCTTGGACTATCAAGCTGTTTCACACTTCAGAAAAAAGTGAACAAAGCCCAAACACCTTCCTCTCCCTCCCCCTGTTTTCCTCCCTCTTCCCCCACTTCCAAACCAGGGAAATAGAAGTTATACTTTAATGAATATGTGAACTGGCACCAACATTCATGCTAGTTGCTCTGATGTGCAACAAAGTTCATTTACAACAGTCAGAAATGTTCCTATGCACTAGCCCCAAAGAGTTCAGCTTATGCAAACAGTTTATTTGGGAAAAAATCCCATGGGCAGCATCCAGAGGGTGCAGGAATGTCCAACACTCCACGTGGATCTCAGGAGTCATCAGTGCCTGTGGCATCTTGGTCTTCATCCACTGCAGATTCATTAGGATCTGTTGCCTAATACAAAACACACCCAGGTTTCATTAAAATCTTCCCTTCCAGTTAATTGTAAGAAAGCACTAACAATTGCCTAGAAAAATCCGGGCTGCATTATCACACCCATTAGCTGAAGCAGGCATTGTCATCTATGTCCTAAAACCAAGCTCAATTTGCAACAGAGGTCACTTTGCTAAACTACTTGACCTTTCACTCCCTAAGGATCCACTAGGTTTCAATATTCCATACGTACAATTATGTAAAGCCACAGTTCAGTAGCTCAGCTGTATCCATGGTGGTTTAAGTTGTCTTTTACTGAAGTAATTTAAAAACAAAAGGGTCATTACTATTTCTAAAACAGGGGTGGAGCAACAGAGAAAAGCAAATGATTTTTCCAGTCAGGTGAAGGGAAGAAGTTGGACAGGAAGGCAGTTACAACTCCTAAAAATGTGAGCAAGGATTAAGAGATGGCACTTTCTGTTGGAAGCACGACATCTGCTGGCACCTACTGTTAGAGCCCCTGGGAGTGAGTGAAATCCTGGGATAAACCTGCCACGGTGTGCAAGCAACTGCCTGCTCCTGAGGAAAGCTCACAGCTCCTCAGTGCTTGCACAAAAACTGGGGATGAAAGAAATCAAGAGCTCTTCTCTAAATGTATCAAAGAAAAGGGAGAAATTATATCATTAACCCACAATCTCCAAAGTAAAACTACATTATAATTAACAGCAAGTGAAGTATCTTGGTGATTCAAAAAGTCATTAAGTGACTTTATGAAATGCACTTCCAGCAAGAACTAATGCACATCACAGATTCCACAGCTTTTAAGCTGTCATTAACTGGAGCATGTCTGAATAGAGAAGATACATCATTATGGCTCAAATTAATGAGTGTGCTCCCTCCCACCAAGGAGAGAGCTCTGAAACGCAAGCAGCTCGTGCAATGCCATGTCTGCAGGCAGCAGTGAGGGGCTCTGAATCATGGGGCATGTTTTGTACGGAATCAGCAATATGAACACTACTCAGCACTGTAATTTTAGTCGTTTTTATAATTTTGGGGTTTGTTTTAGCCAACTGCATCTCTGCTTACCCTTCATGCTGTAGACACCTTGAACGTTGGACACACCATATGAAACCTAGGGATTGTGACATTAAAGAATCTGTCCTTGTTGTAGAGGCAGTGGAAGGTGTAGTAGCCCTCCATGTATCCAGAGGTGGTGGAAAACGTGGTGCAGCTGGTGTACTCGTACACTTTCCCTGGGCTGATCACTGGGAACTCTCCTGAGGGTAAAATATTACACCACAATAGTAACAACTGATTGAGAACTGCCATTTAGCAGTTGCTGAAGGATTTGCACTCCACAACAGGCTCAGGCAGATCAATTTGGATTCCAGTGGATGCATAAATGGATGCTCAGCAATTATTGATATTAGAAAAAAATGGAGAGGGATTAAGTAGCAGGATGTTCAGAAACAACTTGAAAGCAAAAACAGATGGACACATGTCTTTTTCTCTGGTTTTGATACAAACCCCACAACCCAATGAACAGGCAGTAACAGAATTTTAATAACAGGAACATTAAATAAATACTCTCTCCAGTAATTTTTCACTTACCAACTACTCCAGGGCCTTGGACTTCTTCCACATCCCCTTTGGCATTTGTTATTCTCCAGTATCGACTCTCCAGCTGACAGGCATTCTCAGGAAGGGCATCTTTGGACATTTCAATTCTAGAGGCCAAAGAACATAATACATTAATACATTCCTTTTGAGAAATGCTTTTGTGCCCTTGGGATCGCCAAGCAGACTGGGAAAAGAAAACATCCACTAAGGTAACCCAAATCAGGATCCATCTCCCTGCTCCACTGTCTTTTACCCTTTTCTAAATCCCAAGAGCTGCTTGTAACTTTTTTCCCCCACTCATCAGTGTATTTTAGCAATTGCCAATTTGACTGGTACTTTGTGTACCTGACCAAGCAATGATTAGGATTATTTTATTAAAAAGCACAGCATGTTATACACCTCCTGTTCATTTCAGAGCATTTCTGAATGCTGTGCACAAATTTGCTTTGAACATCCCACATGTCTATCCAGCACTGTAAGAACTAATCCAGTTATTTTTACCTGATTCTGTAAGTGAAGAAATAATGTGGTGGATGTACAGAACTGAGTTCAGGTAGAAAAGAGGTGGACACAGACACAGTGATATCTTCTGTCGTAGCAACACAATCTTTATCATGCACATACCTACAGAGAGGACAGCATTAACTCTGCAGATAGAAAACTAAACACATTAAGTGGTTAATTATTCTTAATAATTAATATTAATAAGAACACTTGTTTAAATGGGAATGTGTCATTAAAAAAAAAACCCTAGAAACTCTAGCAGCAAATTTATTTACAGATCCAAGGACTTGGTTCTACAGGATCCCAGTTTGACAGAATTAAGGTTCTTGATTTTATTTAGCAGAAATCTCAAGTGCACAAAGATTCAAACACCAGAACAAGTCCTGCTTATTTACATACTGAAGAGACCAATTAGCTGAAACATTTGGTTTTTAATTACTCTGAACAGTCCTGCAGCAAAAACGCACTCATGGCACACAGAATAAATATCATGTTGTTTGCTAGACTTCAGATCACTTATAATGCAAATTTCTGGTCCCATTAATGCAAAGCTACAAGCTCTGAAGATTCTGGTTAAAAAACCAAATTTGCTTTAAGCATTCTGGTTTACATGTTTATTTTCAGTAGTTTCATGGGCTTTCTCCTCTCCCCACCACCAGCTTTTGTATCAGATACCCAAAACTACTTGGGGAGAGGTGAGCATGAGTAGAAGCAGCACCAAAACCTGGCACTGAGGTTACAAATCTCAGTCACAATACCTGAAAATCTGGTCTCTGATGATAGGATAACCTCCAGTGACAACTTTGTTTACATAGGATGTAAACCATTCCAAGTAAGATGAACCTAGATGCCAAGGAAGAAAAGCATTCCTAAGGATGGGCAAATTTACCACTAAGCACATTACAAGTGAATACTTCCAGGAAAAAGTTTAAAAGCTTTGATTATTTTTATAAAAACTCTCAGGCTTACTGAACCGAGTCAGTCAATATTCCAGATCATTCTACCAACAAGGATAATTTGGAGAAACCACTTAAGAACTCAAGAATTCAGGGTGCATCCTCCAGAAATGACAAAGAATCTCTTAGCTAAGTATTTAACATTATAATCAGGGTCTTCAGTGGTGTCTCATCATTTGGATCCCATATGGAAAGCTTCTAAGGAGCACTGCAGCATTTCCTCTCCTTGAAAAGAGGGATAAATCAAAGACACACACTCTGCACTCCTCTACAACCTCAGAAGACTAAGGCTGTATGTCATCCTGGGATTTTATACACCTGCAGTCATTGTCTGAGAACAGCTTTTCATACACCCACAGCCATTATTTTGGAACAGCTTGATTGCTTAGCAGACACTCACGCTGTCACATTTAATTCTCAAAGAAGAGAGTTTCACATACCAGCTCTCTGCACAAGAATTTCTCAGCCATAAATCTTCCAAGCATCGCAATTTAGAGTTCAACAGAAAAGCAGAAAGTTAAACTGTTTGTCAATATTAGTGATTCAAAACTGGATTGAAGCTGAGCTACCAAGAAATGATTATCCATGCCTTCCCTGATGTGTTATCAAGTACTCCCACTCCTGTTAGATTAAGTGTACTTACCACATCTTCCTTGGAGCATGAGCTGTGTGTGCTGTCCTTTGATCTTTGGGAATTCTAAGGAACTCCAAGTTTATTATCCTCCTTTCTACCACTAATCCACCAAATGCAAACCTTGTATAAAGCAGCTCTGAATGGAGGAAGTGGATCTATTTACCTGCCACTTTCCAAACGCCAAGAGAAATGCTGTGTATGGAAGTTCCCCTCCACCCCTGGTAAATCAAGATTAAGCCAAGTGGAATACTTCTAAATATGCTGGATGATCCCACACTATTTTATTTGGAATATTTCATCTAAAGTGTTACCTGTAATGAACATAACAATAGCAGATGGATTGCGAGCCATTTGGTCCTGAAATGGAAAAAAAGTTTAAGGATGTATTAGAGAGCATTGGACTTGCAAGGTTAAAATTTAAATAACACAGGGAACGCTTTCCCTGTATTCACTAAACCTGAAGTCTGGCTGCTTGACACATCACTCAGACCTTCAGACATGTAAAACTCACAGCCTATCCCCAAGGGGTCAAGCTCCCTTGACCACTGAATTTACAGCTTCAACCTCCCACTAAGGCTCCTGCAGTACCAAAGTACATTGGGAAATAGAAACACATCTTCTTACTGGACACTGGTAGAAGATCTCGTATTTATTCCGTCCCTCCACGCTCTCCAGGGCCATGTATTGGCTGAGGCCTGTGTGGATGCAGAAGGTCAGGGGCAGGCACTGCTTGAGCCCCAGCCTCTGCTGGAAGCCTCCGGCCGCCGTGTCGATGTCCAGCAGGTCTTCGGAGCGGTAGTGGTTCGACAGGGCCATGCTCCCCATCAGACTGGCAACAACAAACACAGGGAACAACAACAGCAGACATCACTCACAAGGCAGAGCTAGCTAAACTTTTGGAAACTGCTTCTCTCAATGCTCTAAATGCGTATTAGACTGAGGTGAAATCCGACTCGAGTATCACTTATTAGTTCACATCGTCCAAGCTTTGTGCGAGCATCACCCAAACCCGAGTGTGCACTCCACACCCACACTCCCAGCTGGGAACATCAGGGAAAGGCAAATGAGATGTAAATTCCTGCAGATGCTGAGCTTCCACTGGTGTTATGAAAGCAGTGACTCAGGTGCAAGCTGCCACATGCCAGCATGCTAAAAGCTGATCCCATCCTGGGCAACAGGTTCCATTCCTCTTTCTCCTTAGGAAGTCTGGCCTGGAATTAGGCCAGACGTTCTACAGAAGCAGTGCCAACATCCCAACACAGAAACCTGAAGCATCCAACAAGGACAAGTTCCACACTGTTTCAATTTCTGATGTAACAACCTGCTGTACAAACTTCAGCTGCCCAGCCCTGATCTTCCCAGTATTCATCCCCCAGCAGTGGGACCACACCTTCCCCTGGCAGCCTTTCTCCACAGCTGGAGAAATCCCCAGAGCCTTGTGTCTGCTCCTGCAGCCCCTCCACAGCCACATCATTACAGCAGAGTGAAACAGTGGCAAGAGAGGAAGCACACAACCTGCAGAGCACCATTTGAAATCTACAGAAACAGGGCACCCTTCTCCTGTCTAAAAAAATTTTTAAGTCTCTCCTGGAAAACAGAACTAGAAATCATCCTTATGGTTTCATAAAACAGTTTCCTATATCCCTTCTGCACATAAAACACTCGGATTGGAGAAAGCTGCACCTTCTTTATGAGTGAAGGTTTTGGCAGAGCAATGTGAGTGCATTCCTCCCTACAGACACTGAAGATTTGCTGCACTTTTCCATCTTTTGCTTATGTCTGCAGCACTTCATCAGGTGCTTCAAACACCCAATTTTTCTACAGCAGAAATACCAGGAACTTTGGTCATCAGCCTTCTAACCTTAATGTAAAAGGGAGTTTTTCACTGCAGAAACTGCAAAAAAATAGCAAAATCTTCTACTGAGAAAACTTAATTTGAAGAACTGAATATTTGATTCTACTTTAACATGACTAACCAGTTTTATGTCATTCCCTAACCGTTTTAAAGAATGAAAGAATTACTAAAGAATGCAGCCTGAAGAGTTCAAGGGGCTACTTTACTTCTGTAATACAAAGCCAAACTTCAGGGGAGCAACTTGCAGTGCTCTGATTAAAAGTCTAACAGCTGGAAGTTTAAGAGTAGTTGCAAAAACCTGACAAGAGTTCTCACTAGGAAAAGGGGAAGTGTAAGAGTAATTTGATGAATTAGAAAACCACGCTGGGCTTCCAATTACTTCCAAGATCAGAAGACAGCCAATTCTGGAACTGTCACTGAAGCAGTGACTCACAATACATTTAAATACCTCATTTATCCTGTTCAGGGGACATTTCACCTTTTAATAAGTCTAAGAAATACAAAAGGAATGAATATTTGGTAAGTGGCTTTCAGTCCTTACCCTGGAACAACCAACTTCTGCCCATTATGGATACGGAACGAACACCGATAGTCATCGGGGAGTTTGCAATGGATTTGTGCTTCCACAGCATCCAGATCTTCCTCCCTCACACTCTCTGGAAAAGAAAGGACAGTTCAGGTGTTTCAAACACAAAACATGGAATGTATAAATGCCCCCATCCAACCAACCTGGACTCAAGGCAGTATCTGGTGGTACACAATGAGCATCACAAATTTGAAAGGAAAATGGTGACTGGAATTGATTATTTAACACAGCACCAATCTCAGTCCAGTGCAGCCTCAACAGGCCTGAAAGCAGCAAATGTTTATAAAGTGGAATGAACCTTTCCCCCACAACACTGCCAGTAACTGAGTCCCAGCTACAGCTCTCAGGCAGGATTGATTTTACGCTTTCATCACCCTAAGGGCTGCTTCTTTCAGTTTCCAGTTTAATCAGTGACACAGAAATGCTGGCTGAAGCCCCCATTCACCTGGAATCTGAAGCAATAAATGGGTTGTAAAAGGGGGATTTTCGAATCAACAACACAAAGGGGTGGAGAAGAACTATTCTTGTATTTCCACATGCGCTTCAGGGGGGTTCCAACACCCTCACTTCCAGCAAAAATCAACTGGGTGGCCTCTGTGGTCTGTCCCAATCAATTTTTTAAAAACCCTTTTCATACTTATTATCTGTTTCATTGACAGGACATAAATTAACAATTCATTGAAACAGTATCCATTACAAGTGGTATGAAAAAGGCCTAAATTTTATCTAAAGCCTGCCTTCATTATGAGAGAGTGGAAATTGGTAATTTGAAATTTATTTTTGTCTTTCTGTACATAAATAAAAGCCTCACATTCCATCTTGAAAAATACTTAGCAAAGTGTAAGAATCCAGCACTATCCAAGCAAAGCAAGAAAATGCAGGATTTAAACAGGAAAGAGATAATCTATCTCTTAATATTGTCTCTTAAGAGATCACTTGTCTCTTAATTTCGCAGATCAGGTTAAATTAGACATCATGGCCTAAAAGTCAACTTCATACAGAAAACTGAATGCAGCTGAAAATTTAAAAGCTTTTTTTGTCCCCTATACCAGAAAAGCCCAAACTCATTGTAGCTGTGACTTATGACCAAGAACACCGGAAGTACTTCAAGTATTAAAATACAAACTGAAACTGAAAATAGAATCTTGGAGGGGAGTAAAAAAAAAAGGAAAAACTATTGTTCCAGCACTGCACGACTGTAAGACTTACAGAAAAAAATTAAACCAAACAAGATTGCTTTTGTTTGGCTTCAAATTAAAACATCTCCTTTCATGTGACAGTGTTTTAATGAAGTTTTATGAAAACTTCACCAATAAAATCCCACCAGCAGGTCTTTGAAGCAAGGGAGTTACCACACTAAAGAATAACAAACAATAGGTCACAGCAACCTAAAAGTGTGATAAAGACAGAGAAAAAAATCACCTTGATTTCAGAAAATCTGAGGACCAGTAGGAACTGGGCAAGGACTCTGCCTGTGTTTGCAAGGAAGGGAGAGCACATCTACCTGACTTTCAGGCCTCTGCTAATTAAGGCCCACACCTTTCAGGAAAGCAGCAGGAGGCTTAATAACAGGCAGGGCTGGGTGAGCCAACCCACTCACAGGCGTGCCAGGGTACCTTTCAAAGAGCCGATCATGCGTGGACACCACTGCCCCAGGTACTGCTCCAGGTCATCCCAGGCTTTCTTCAGCGTGGCATAGTAGTGGATGTACCTCCCCAAATCACAGTAGGTGCTGATGAAGATGGCTCTCCAGCCCTGGTTCCGTCGGCTTTTCTCCTCGCTGAGGGGACACGAAGAAAATGCGTTCAAACGGCAGCTTCAAGAGACTTCTGCACCCGAGGAGCTGGGTGTTTGTTATTTGGCAGGAAGGGGATGAATAACATTAACCCAGGAACACTCTGTGCCATGTGAAGCTACACAAACTCAATTAATTCCAGCATCTATTCAACAGCAAGTTGGAACAGAATTAGGAAACATTTGGGGTACTTAGGGGAAAATTTAGAAACAATACGCCTGTACGCAGAGTGCCTTCTGAACAGAGCTCTGTCTGGCAGTGAATCTTAGAGCTGCTGAAAAGCTAATTCACATCCTTCATTACTCAGCTTTTCTCAGCTATGGAGAAGCTGAGAGTATGGGGACTGAAAAATCAGCTGAACAACATCTCTTAGAAATTTCATAGGAAAAAAGCTTAAAACAATCCCACTTACTCTGAAATGAGCCAGTATTTTTTGCAGTGTCTTTTCCACAGTGGGTCATGGCTTGATAGCTGATTTAATCTTCGATTCAAATAGCAGCAACTATAAATATAAAATCATTAAATGTGATTGCAGCAAAACAGAGAAATGCTGTATCACACATCACACTCTCATGAGATAAATGCAGAGTTTGAAAAGGATTTAGCTGTCCTTCTAGAGCTGTGCTTATAATGGTTAAAGCTCTTCATCACAGTTGTGTAAGTCATGAACTACTTTTCCACACACTTAAAGAACTGGCAGCAATTAAGTACTTTTGTAAAGCAGGTCACCCTGCAGACCTACACCAGAGTGAACAGCACCTGAAGGATTCCACCATGACTCCACTCCCCCAGTGGAAAGCACTTCCAGTAGCACAGGCTAGCTATGATTTAAATCCCTTTTTATCTGGATGGTCAGGCTCTGCCTTATCTTTTCCATAGGAAGCTACAGAAACCATACAGTTGGAGCATTACAAACTTAGTTTCCACTTTAAATTGTTTAAATAACAAACTTTGAAGAAAGTCTCCAAAAGACACCATTAGTGTAGATGTGGCAACATCGCTTCCTCTGGTAGCCTGTTCTACAGTGCCACTATGTTTCAAAGGCTGTGATTAACATCTAAATACCCCAAACGAGGGTACCAAACAAGGCTCCAGTTACTGCTTTTTGGGGTTTTAGAAACTGTTCAAACTAGAATTGTATTAGTATCTCAAAATCAACCTCAACAAAGTGATCCTCCTGTGTTCCCTGTATTTCCATCCACATCTCCACAAACACATTCACTTCACAACTGTACATCTGGCTGTGCAAAAATTACACGACATGGAGATTTTTTGTATTTTTAGGAGGTGGGCAACTGAAATAGCCCAAAGTCAAAAAGCCCTTGCAGAAATCTATTTTATTGGTGTTTATCAATCAAGCCTGGAATTTCTGGAAGGGAGTAAAGTCACCACAGCATCACGGGAACATTTGGCTTCAAACGTGATAAAAGTGCAAATAAAGCCATTCTCACTAATTACACAAACAATGGAAAAGTTGGCACATGATCCAATATCTAAGAGCCACCCTAACAACTGTTCTAGTGTTTTGCTTATGCTTAAAGTCTTTTTTGCTGAAATCCTAACAGAATTCTCCCTGGTATCCTTATCATTCTTGACTAATATTTATTAGGGGTAATTTAAAAAAACCAACCCCCCCACATTTCTGGTAATATTCTGTTTCCTTCTCACTCTTATTCCTCCCTCTTTGATGAAACACTGTGGTTTCAATCCCTGCCAAACCTCGCACTTGACTGCTGAGGTTTTACCCAAAACCACGCTCTCATCTTCACTGTATGACTCACAACCCTTCATCCACCCAGCCCAAGAGGCACCTGCCACCTTCATTCAAGTTTTTCTCCTTGAAAAGTCACGCTATTTCGTTTTTGTACCTCAAACAGTGGAATACAATCTTTACTAGCGACAAGACCACCCTTTGTTTGCCCTTTGTAGAAACACAAGCTCCGGGGAAATACTGATTTCACAAATTTACTTACTGCTTCTTTTAGGTACAAGCACATAACGGGGGAGAGGAGAAACAGATTAATTGAAGGGTTTGGGTTGGAAGGGACCTTAAAGATCAACCAGTTCTCCTGCCATGAGCAGTGAAACCTTCCACTAGACCGGGTTGCTCCAAACCTGCCCTTGGACACTTCCAGGCATGGGGCAGCCACAGCTTTTCTGGGCACCCTGTGCCAGGCAGGGCCTCACCACCTTCTCAGTAAAAGAGAACATTGATTATTGTTAGAAAGATGAAGGTAAAAGGGAGGAAAGCTCGCTGCTGCTGGAACGGAAGGGTGCTCGGGCCGTGTCCTCTCCTCAGCGCCTCCTCCGGAGGCAGGCAAACCCTTTCCCCGTACAGCCCGGGGAGCGCTCCGCCCGTGCCATCCCCGGGGCCGCCCGTGCCATCCCTCTGAGCCGCCCGTACCTCACCAGATCCCGGTAGTCGAGGAAGCTGAGGATCAGCAGCAGCGGGTCGGTGGGCAGCAGCTCCAGGCTCAGGCTTGGGGAAAGCTCCATGTCCGGGGGCGCCGCCATCTTGCGAGACGGCCCCAGGACGCACCGCCCATGGCACCTCCCTCCGCACCGCCGGAGCCGCGCCT
>VZSR01000825.1:375163-406638 GCA_013398615.1 Brachypodius melanocephalos
CTGCTCTCCTAACTCTGAAATCAGCCCCCAGAGCTCCCAAATCAGCTCTGAGAACGCCCAAATCAACCCTCAGAATTCCACTCTCGGAAATCAGCCCTCGGAACTCCCAAATCAGCCCTCAGAGCTCGCAAAATCAGCCCTTAGAACTCAACCCTCAAAACCCCGAATTCAACCTTCAGAAATCTTAAATAAGAACTCAGCCCCCAGGACCCCCAAATCAGCCCTCAGAATTCTCTTGAAATTCAATTTATGTGCCAAGGGGTTTTGGTCGGTGAATGGTCTGCTTTTCACGAGATCAGCTTCTTAGTGATCTAAATGGACGGTGATAAGTGGGCAGAACTGAGATTGGGAAAAGAAATTTACTGAGTTGAATATCATCAAAACAAAGCAAAACAAAAAATTGTGTTGCATCTTCAGGATCACGTTTTAGAGGAAAAAAAACAATGTGTGATGGGTGCACAAAAAATAGACGGTATTCTTTTTATGCCACTCACCTTTAGTGAGTTAAATATTCTTATATGAAAGAAGGAATTCTTTCTTCTGCATGATTTTACACTAGAAATTCTTTTTTTTTTCTCTTCTTTTTTTTGGGTATCAGTAGGATTTTAATGAAACAATTCATTGTCCTAGCAACACTGCTCAAATAAGAACCGGAAAGGAACAAGCGGGTGGTTTTATGACTGCACTATTGCTAGCTGTTGGGGAGTTTTTGTCCTGTATAATTTCTATAATTGTAAAGTTCCCAGTAGAGAAAAAAAAACCACAATAGCAAAAGCATATTTAAAATGCGAATAAAATTATATTACTTGCGTTTGTCCTTGGGTTTGTGGCCCATGAAAATCTAATAATGCAGAGCCAAGAGCGGGTCTATAATTCTTTGTGTCTTTCAGGTTTTGCCAAAAGCCTGGATACTTTTGCTTCTGGCACTTGCATAGATCCAAGCTGTTACTCAAGGGCTTGGGCAGTGGTGAAGATGCAGGTGGAGGAGCTATAGGAGTTAATTATAAAAATTGATTATCACCCCTGATCAGGCCAGAGGCTCCTCAAGTGCAGAAGTGGCTGGCATTTTATTTTCCTAATAGATGTCCAAACAATTGTTTAAAACAAACAAAACCATAGTAAGAAAGAAATATCTGTTGCTGAGACTGAAGGAAAAAAAAGTAAACAAAAAGCAACCAGCCAAACAAAGCCCACAGAACCAAAAGCAAACATAAACCCATTTTAAATGGTAGTATTTCCATGTTTTACCCACAGCAGCCTTTGCAACCTCCACCAAATAACCGACAGCTGCAGAAACTGTGACACCAGTAAGTTATCATGGAATTTTCCTAGCTCAGCCTAGACGTAAAGGGGTTTTTTCCACTTTAATAATGGAGCCTAATTTTTCTTCCATTATCACCGGCCATGGAGCCCAAATGGCCAAATAGATCAGAGGTACTCATGAGGCTGAAAACTGCTCAGATTGCTCCGTGCTTCCCGTGTTTAATCTGTGAGAGATGATGAGGCTTTTAGCATCCTTCTTTTATTTTTACTTCTTGAAAATCTAAGGAAATGACATGCTGGGGATCTTAGCCACCGGGTGCTGAGTGTCTCTGGAAATCCAGTTAATGCACTAAGGTTTCGGGGAACGGTCTGCTCTTCAAAAGATGAGCTTTTTAGTGCTCTAAATGGACAATAGTACATAGTGGGCAAAACTGAGACTTTGAGGGGAGGAGGCAGCTTGGGGAATTGGTAGGAAGAAAGAAGCTGAGGTCCAGAAAAATTTGTGTTGTTATTATACAGTTCTTATTGGGTTTCTTCTTTGCTGTAGCAAAGATGCAATAAGGTCAGGGCTTCACAGGAATAACCGGGCAGTGACCTTGCCTTGGAAATCTGATCATGTAAAATTAACCAGAACACAAGGAGTGACTGTGATAAAGAACACGGAAGGAGCAGGGTGGGAAAATTCAGAACGGGAGCTGTAAGATCCTGCGGTGACTCGGGTGAGTCACACAAACAGAAAGACAGTTCAGCAGTCCTTTGAACAGTGGGGGATTTACATATGAACTGATAACAAATCGCGTCTTCAGGCTTCACAAGAGTGAGATGTGAGAGATGACAGGGAGGGAGCAGAGCCAGAACTTCAGGGAAATGTCTGCGTGAATAAACTAAGTACTGCACGGGAGCTTGTTAGATATTTTAGTAACAAATGGGATCTCTGACAGAGTGCAGCTTGGAGCTGCCTCCCGACACAATGAAAAAACAGCTGAAAAAATCTCTGCCTTGTTACAGCCACATAGACCAGGATAAACCAACAAAACCCCTCCCAAACCTCACACGGTGGTAAATTAGCCTTGGCAGCTCCACAGTCAAATGAAGTCCAAGAAATCTCCAAGAATCAACCAATGGACTTCATCTGGTGCTTACAAGGCACCTGGAGTCTGCTCCCAGCTTTCATCCTTCTGGACCATCTCCCACGTGGATGCTTTTGCCTGCATCTGTTGCCTGAGGTTATCAAAAAGCCGGGTCCGGTCCTCCCTGCTCTGCATCAAGGTGGCTTTAGGCTTGTCTTTGGTTATTAGGGAATCTTTTTGTCTCAGATTCTTAGCTCCAAAATGGGCCTGAAATATTTATGTATGTTTGGAGAGCTTGGAATCCCACTTGGAGAGCAATGTTGCGCTTTTTTCCTCAGATCAAAGATTCTGTGTTGACACAAAGCAGCGTAGCCAAGTTTTATTCTTTCACAGCCTGGCTTAGGTCCAAGTTGGTTTTCAATTCATCTCATCCTCTCACATAAATCAAATAGAAGATATTACTACAAATGGAAACATTACCTGGGAAAAGCATAAAACACAAAGTTTATTTACTTTAAAGAGCACGGATGGCATAGAAAGGCATGATTCTTCTTGCCTCAGCAGTATTTCTAATTTCACACAATTCCAGCGGTTTCACTGCTTGTGATTCCCAGTGTCATGATGTGGTTTATGGCCTAAGGGATGTGTGAAAGACCACATTGATAGGGGCTGCGGGAATATTTCATGATCCCAAGGAAAGCACCAAGACCCTGCTTTCTTTGTGTGGGAGCTCAGGAGGTCTTCCTTTACCTGAGGAACATAGAGAACAATGAGGCATCCCTGGAGAAAACTGCTGTTGAGCCTTTCCTGACCTGAAAAAACCCCACATGTGCATGACCCAGATAGCAGCTCACTTTTCAGCTGCACACACTGTCCTTAGGTCATTAGCTGAGATTGTTAACGAGGCGGGCAGTCGGTCACGCCTGCGGTGGTGGGGATTTTTTGGCGACCGTCTCCTCGAGCCAGAGCGCATTCATCAGCGCGTGCAACAACAAATGACTGAAGTGCTGAGCTGGATTTGGAGAGGTAGCACACAGATAAAAGCCTCCAGAAGCCCTTTGCAATTCCCTTAGTCATCCATTCCCACTGAAAGCTTCTCTTTGGGAGTTTCCAGGAGGCCTGGTGCGACCTTTGGTCGTCCTTTTGGTCAGAGCTCTTATCTGCGTAGTGCAGACCTGGGCTCTTTCTGCTTGCACTCCTCCAAAGCTGTTTTCATGGGATAAACAAGCCGTATTTGCTGATGCACGTTCCCTTATCAGCTGGACAGCACGCTTCTCCTGCATGGTGGGTCACACTCGCTGCTGGAGCAGCTCCAGGAATTCCAGGGCGGATGCATCATGGCTCGTTAGGCGCTCGCAGCCACTGACTGCAAAAAATCACAGCCACCTTGTGATGGAGCCTTATCTGAGAGCCCACCGGGAGTTTCCTGGTGTTGCAAAGCATCTTTAGGTTGATAATTGCAGGTCTTGGACCTTTTTAATGAGATAGCAACATGATAAGTGCTGGTTTGGGGAGCTGTCACAATGCCAGCCTGAAGATGGTGTGCCTTACTGAAGGAGAATTTCACTTTTATTGTGTTTCTTTAAAATATAAGTAAACAAGTAAAGCATTTCTGTATCTCAAAACCAGCTGAGAGCTGTTACAAAATACATTAGTAAAGTTGTCTGAGATGAGATGCAAGACACACCTGAGGAGAAGAGAAAACCAAAACCCTATGAATGTTTTACCAACCAACCAACCCAAGAAGTTACAGCCCCGAAGAGGAAACATCTCAGGAATCACATGAAACATAGCTGGTACAGAGCTACTGGACTACAGAAGGGGTTATTTCTCTTGGGTCGCAGCTTTCAAAAGTTATTTCTCTCTCAACATTGCAAAGCAACAGCTTTCCATCACCCCAGTTGCTTCCTGTTGCGACATTCCTTGTTGCCTCTCCTCCAGTTCCAGCATCTCCATAGGATTCAAGCTTCTTGCAGTCCATTCCCCCTTGGCTACAGGCTTTGCTGCCTTATGCCAAGCTGTAAATGTAACCAGAATCTGCCAGATGCAGAGCAGAGCTGATCACGGAGCACTTAGCAAAAGGTGCACTCAATTTTTCACTAAAAAAAAGAAAAAATCTCTTCCCTGAAGATCTCTTAAAAATCGAAATTTGTCGTGCACGTCCTGCCATGGGGCAGGGCTTGTGGCTTAAAATGGGAGCAAGAAATACGGTAACACATTAATTAATGCTTGCAAGGCACTTGAAAATGGCACATGGTGTATGCTCCTGCAAACCACGTTGATTAATTACCATCAGCGATCTGCTGGTTTGTGAGGAACCTTTCCGAGATGTGCCTCCTCATTAGCCTGGTACAAAGCCACCCTCAGCAGGAGGGAACAAGTTGCTTCAAACACGGTTCAACTTACTGCCAGTTTAATCTTCATCTCCCTGACAGACTTCTGAATCTTAATTTAATTATAGTGCCTTAAATGTTTTGTGATAGCGTATCTCAATCTCTCTGTTCTGTGTCTTTTTCATGTTTTTTTTTTTTAAGTTGTTGTGGGACAGAGGAATAGATAATTTTTTTCCAGTGTCCATTAAAATTCCCTTTGCCTGCAGTGCAGTATGTGCTCCATAAAAGAGATGAACCTGCTGCAAGTGAAATAAGCTGATGCTGCACTGTCTTTTTAGAGCAACAAAAATCTTTATAGATTATTTTCCCGAGTGCCATGAATCTCCTTCAAAGCCTTAAGTCACTGATACCAATTAATAAACTTAATAGTCTCATTTTCAATTCACATTCAGGCCGTACGGAGCGTGCGCTCTGGCAGATGCTTGAAAGCTTTGCCTTTCAGAGATAAAATGTTACCTTGTGTGTGAGGGGGGCAGATTCAGGAGCAGAAAGACCTGTTAAAGTGCAGCACCTGAGGCCTCCTTGTTTTCTGAATTTACAGTCTCAGGCTGGCAGTCGTATAAATGAGTGATGCTCTCTGATGTTCTCTTCCAAGCAGGCAACGAAATTGGCAGGGAGTCTTGGGTTTTGTGCTGATGTGTCCAGAATTCAAATAATTTCATTCTCGGCTATAATGACAATTGGAGTCAGAGTATTACCTTGAGAAAAAGAGAAGGGAGAGACGGCTTCTGGATCCTGTATTGAATTAACAACCGATTCCCATTTACTCTCCCCGCTGAAAACTCTATTATGCAGGGCCCTTATTGCCCTTATTCAAGGGCAGGGAATTAAAGAAGTGATATGGATGGTAATGCTCTCATCTTCCTGCCATGACACTGAATAATGGGGACAAAGAAGGGGAATCTTGACGGATGATACGCCTTTTAAAATACTGCTGATAGCGAAAACACGGAAAGGGCGACGCATTTGAGCATCGGCGATGAAATCGTATTCAGATCTTTTGTGCTTTTTGCTTAGGACTTTAAATCAGCTTTGCTTTCCTTTATGCTGCTGTTTTTGGAGCATTTTATTTTCTTGTTTGTGCAGGAGAGAGCCCTTACTGTAAGGAACATAACCGAGATGAGGTAAAATGTTGCTTACGCTAATTCCAAGAGAAATCTGCTCTCTCTGCTCCTGGACTCGGAGAGCAAGTGTTGGGAATCTGTCAGGGAAAATTCCAGCAACAGATTGGTGTAACTATTTGGGGAGAGCAATACTGCTGCTCAAGTGGTGGCTCTTCTGGCACTTTCCAGTTCAGCTTAAGCTCTTTCTGAAGTTACGCAGACTAAATGAAAAATACAGTTACACAGTCTTATAAAAAATAATAACCGCTGTGGACCCTTCCTTTACAAATACAGACATTTGGGTCTAAAAATATATTTCCCTGTGTAAACCAGGCCTTACACAAAATAATGAGTGCTTTTGCATTAGGAATTTTTATGGAGTAAGTGAGAACATCTCCATTCTACGAGTGGGTAAAAGAGAAGCAAAATATTGCACTACCTTGCCAAAAGTCACTTTCTGAGGTGAGAACAAAACACAGGTCTTGGTCTACTTAGTGCAAATCTGCAAGATCTCCCTGAGCTGTTAACACTCTACCCTGGTCTCAGCTCAGATGTAAATGAGGCCCCTTGCCCTAAATTTTCAGCCAAAGTTTTCTGTGAGGTGAAATCATGAAAATCAGCCCTGTTACGGCTCACACTTTGTGTGACACGACCTGGAGAACCGCTGTGCACCTCCACCCTGCCTCAGCATCCTAGCTACGCCCACCAAGCTTTGGAAATGAACTCATTCATGACTTCGGGCTTTGTTTCTAGCTGGACAGAATATTTGCAAGGAGCCACTGTGAATGAAGAGAGCTGATAACTGTATTTTCCTTGCCTTTCCTTTTCTCTGCTGGCAGGAATTCAGGCTAATATTCATAATTATAACCAGCTGCCTGTGGCCTCCAGAGGTCAGCATATCACTGGAAAATAGCTAAATATCAGTGACCTCAAACTACACTTTCCAACTTGTTCTCACTGGGTATAGTTTCCAATTTCGCTGATAACAAAATTTAGAGGGTTTGTCCCCAACTCTACTTGTCACCACAAAAGCAAGAAAAGAGCTCTCAGAATATCCATTATAAAATGCAGAAGGTTGCCATTGATCAGTGGCTGGGACATCCCCTGGGTGACAAGTTTATTGAGAACAGTCAAGCAGGAATCCACAGGTTTCAGTGCTATTGCTGATGTGTCAGTAGTGATGGAGTGAATGGACCTGCCAGGCACCTTCTGGTTGGGTGCCAGACTTGCTCCGTGGTGGGAAAAGCTTTAATTTTTAGTGCCTTTCAACACAACTTGCAGTTGTAGGCCCACTCTCAGAAAGAATAGTGTAGAATCAGAGATGAGAAATGAGAGTTTACCAGAGGCATGAAGAAACTTAGACTATTTACCTCAGGAAAAATAAGTTGGAGAGAAAATGATATCATAGACTCATGGAATGGTTTGTGTCAGAAGGGACTTAAAAATGACTGAAATTAATTCTTTCTAAATACATTTATTGCCTCTTGTGATATTATCCTGGATTCCGCAATCCAGAGCAAAATCAGGATGAGCTGCTTTTCTAAAAGACCCAAATCTTACACGATCTCCAAGATCAGGTAGACTCAGTCTGTTGCAAAACACCTGGAACCGGCCTCAAAACATCCTCATAAACACCAAAGAGCCTTGGTGTCACACAACACTAATTTCTCTGACAGCACAATCTAATTTCTTACCGTGGAGAGCACAAGATTTACTGAGCCCTCAGTGTTCTCACATTTGTGCTTTGAAACGCAACATGAAGCGGATCCAGCTGCAGACAAAGAGTAGAAACTCTGCTACAAAAAAATAAAATTATTAATACAAACAAAAAAATCCAGTACAACTCAAAAAAAAAGAAAAAAACCCCACTCAAATCTTTCATTATTTTTATTAAAGCTGCAGAGTCTTACTACACACAACAAATATTTTATTGATATAATCTAAGTTAATAAAATAGTTGAACAACTCTTTAGATTTATATTTGTATAGAAATGATCTGGGGAACATCTTGTCTTGAGACAGCAGTGCCCGGAAACAACTATTCAGCAGGGCTTTTTAAAAGAAGAGTTTGGGACTAGAGGATGCACTGTTCATTCCCAAAGGAAAAAAGAAAAGAATCCATGCAAAAATAACTCCCACCCAAAGCGTAAGGCCGTAAGGAATGACCGCGTGAGGGACGGCTCTTTCCTTCCAGTGCTCCTCCCCACGCCTGCTGTGGGAGCTCGTCATCTAAACTCAGTAATGAAAACGAGACAGAAAGGAAACGGAATTGCACAATCCTAGTCTGCAGGTGACAACGTCATGACATCTCTTTACAGGAGTCCCTACTCTGTTCCAGTTGGGAGGATGGGTTGTGGTGCTGCGTCTGTCCCCGGCTGCCAGCCGATGTCAGTTACTGTCCGTACTGTGAACGCAAGTCAGTCTAGCTACTATTGCTTTGCTCTCCCTCCTTCACGTGGGTGTAGTTTACACTCTACGTAGCACTGCCTGCCAGGGGCCGACTGCGTGGCGTTTCCCCCCGTTCCAAAGCCCACAGCCCGAGGGGCGATGATCTCCTGGGCCCGGGAGGCGTCTGTCACGGAGCGCCAGGCAGGGCCGTGCTAGATCATGCCGTTGATCTTAGTCCACTCGTAGATGTCCTGCTCGCAGACGATGTCCGAGTTGATGAGGAGGTACCTGTCCCCCACGCAGAAGTGCTTCTGGCAGGCGGCGCACTTGAAGCACTCCAGGTGATAGACCTTGTCCTTCACCCGCATGGTCATCTCGTAGGCACGGATCCGCTTCTCGCAGGAGGCGCACAGCCCGTCCTGCCCAAACAGCCTGCAAGGACACGGCGCAGAGGTGAGCACGGCTCCTTTGCTGGCCAGATGGGGAAAACCCAGTCAAAGCCAGAGAACAACACCCTTGATCCATTAGGACCGGTGCTGAGTTAAGAGAGAGGTCACATGGAAAGGTGCCCAGCAGTACTGGAAACTTCGCGACACCAAAAACTGAAACAGAAAATCCATGGTGCTCACCTTGGATAAAATCACAGAATGGGTTGGGTTGGAAGGAAATTTCAAGTCCATCATGTGCCACCCCATGCCATGGGCAAAGACACCTTCTACTATCCCAGGTTGCTCCAAGCCCCATCCAACCTGGCCTTAGACATTTCCAGGGATGGGGCAGACTCAGATTCTCTGGGCAACCTGTGCCAGGGCCTCACCACCCTGACAAGGAAGAATTTCTTCCTTAATATCCAATCTAAATCTACTCAAATGTATCAATATGATTGGCTTCTCTGATCAATGGCCTTATCCTGAATTGGAGGAGCAAAGGTTGTCCAGAGCACTGAATAAAGTTGTGCCATATTAACCCTTCCCCTTCTGTGACCGACAGAAATTACCTTTTGTTATTTATTTTTTTTTTCATTTCTTAAGCTGTTGCTCTGTAACTTATGGAAAGGAGTTGGGATAAGCCATGGTCTAAGGCTCTCCTGCCTTTTGTCCATGCCTCCACATTAGAAATTCTCTCAAACATTTCTATACCCCTGAAGGCACTCCTGATCCGTGAAGGCACTCCTGATGGGTTTCAGAAAGACACATTCTAAAACCTCCTAGATACCTATGAGAGAGTTTTATCCTGTGGACTGCTCTTTAATCCACATGGAGAAACCCTGCTGAGGTCCTCATGATGTTGTCTATGAAAAGGAGCCTCTAATGAATGCCCTGCAGAGTTTATAAAGCCAAATCAGTAACAAAGAAGCATGAATATATTGATGTTTTATTCTTAAAAGGAACAAATACTACAGATGATGTATTCATTATTCAGTTTGACTTCTAAACTTCCATACTAATTCTGGAAAGAGTTTTTCCACCTCCTGCACATCTCCTGCATGTGCTGTGCCTGATTTAAATCTGCACTGGAAAAGGGAACTGGAAAAGGGATGTCTGGTAAATTAAGAGACCTTTGAGGAGAAAGGACATAATTCCTTTTGTCTACCAGGAGATGTCAGTGTTTACTTCTGCCCAGTGAAAGCAGCGCTGAGGTTACACAAACGTTGCCAAATTTTTCATTAATGAGGGAAGATATTATCTGTTGCCTTATTAAATAAATAAGAACGTTGGATTTCACGGCAAGAAAATGCATTAATTGTATTGCCATACTTCCTGTTGCTTCCATTTTAAGATGAAACTAATATCTGGGAAGGGTAATTAACACCGGATCACTGCTGGATTTGCAAGTGGTCCCATTAGCAGAACTCAGTCCTTAACTTTTGCTCAGCAAAATTCCCATCAGCAAAGCCCAGGGACAGCATAATTAGGAAGTCCACTGAGATTTTGGTTTCATTTTTATTGGCAGGTAAATTAGCCTCCAGGAAAAAAAGCTGGAAAAATACCAAATATCATTATTCTGTTCCACAAATCTGACACTTTGGGGATCCATTAGGAGAAATGGACTACAACCAGCGCAGCAAAGATTAATCCATTTTAATCAAGAATGTAAAGATCCTTTGGTATCAATTTTTGTGAAATATCTTACTCTCCAATTAATCCTTTACTTACAAATTTTGGCAAAACGGGCAGGCAGAGAGTTGTTGATGAAAACACCCATAACAAGTGTATTTGTAAGATCTGATTCTGCAAAATGTGCAAAATCTTGCTTATTCAGCACCAGGCTTAAGAATGCCAAATGATCTTTCACCTCTTACCTGGGTTTAAACACCTTTAAGCTCCAAGGCAATACTGAGAGAAGCAGAAAACTCTTTAAAAACTATTCAGGGGAATCAGTTCATTTCCAGCTCAGTAGGAGATTGCTGGAAATCAGCCCCTTTTCCCAATTTCTGCTTGCCAGAATGCCACACTGACCCTCCACCTGGAGCTATGTGGTTAGGTCTGTGCAGAATGAGAGGTGCCAACAACTCTGAGTCCTAGGATCTCTGTCTGTATTCTTCACATTATCAAACTATTCTGACTTGTCCGCAATGTGTAGGACTGCTTTCATTTCCATTAAAACTGCTTTTTTTCCCCTCCCCAAACTTTTAAAGATTTAGCTATAAACATCTGCAAGTTGTTTATCTAACCAACACAGATAATCTCTAATTTTATCTATGACTTACTGAAGAATCCCAGCAATACTAAAAGCATCTGCATACGGATCCCAAAAATACGAGGGCAGGCTGAGGGAACTGGGGCTGTGCACTCTAGAGAAGGCTCTGGGGAGACCTTAGAACCCCTTCCAGTGCCTAAAGGGGTTCCAGGAGAGTTGGAGACTGACTTTGACAAGGGATGGAGGAATGGGACAATGGGGGACGGCTTTAAAGTGACAGAGGGCGTGTTTAGGGATATTGGGAAGGAATTCTTCCCTGAGCTGAGGCCCTGGCACAGGCTGCCCAGAGAAGCTGTGGATGCCCCACCCCTGGGAGGCCAGGTTGGAGGGGAATTGCAGCAACCTGTCCTAGTGGAAGGTGGCAGAGGGGCTGAAACGAGAGGAGCTGTAAGGTCCTTTCCTAACCCAAACAATTCAGGGATGCCACACTGCCAACCTGAGCTTGCAGACACTGTTACACCCATTGCCAGGCTTTGAGAGCTACTCCCAATGAACTCCTTATCCCCAGCTGTACTCAGCAAACAATGAGGAGGGAGGAAGGGAGTGAGGAGCAGGATGAGTACCTGAGATAGTCCCTCCTGCAGAGCTTCCTGCCCAGTTTGTAGTAGAGGCGCCTGCCCACCTCTCCGAGCCGGCAGCCGCACAGGTCGCAGCTGAGGCAGTCCTCATGCCAGTACTGGTCGATGGCCTTCAGGAAATAGCGGTCCCCGATGTTCTGCTGGCACCCCCCGCATGTCAGCAGCGACGGGGGGATCTGCAGCACCTCATCCACCGGCTCCCTGAGGGAATGAGACAGCCCTTGGGCGAGGGAAACCCACCGCGGGAGCATCCGCGCCAGAAGGGGGAAAAGCAAAATAAATCACAAGCTCGGGCAGGTTAGGGCAGGGGTGGTGTCCTGGTTTTTGCTCATTTTCATCAGGACTAAGAAAGGCACCCAAGGGATGTTACACTTTCCGTTGGGAAATGGAAATTTGGAGACTAAGCTTGACGGTGCCACTTCTCAGAACAGCACGAAATAAATAAACACAGCAGCTGATTCTGTTGCCCAACTGGTTTAAGTCTCGCTGCTGGTTTTAATAAAGCCAGCATTTTACCTCATGTTGCTGCAGGACTTCTTTTTTCCCTTAGCCAAGGACATGAATCCCCTGGGATGGGTCCATGCCAACATACCTCAGTTATCTGGGATTTACACATCCATGAGTGAAAGGAGGCCCAAATCTTTATTGTGATCTTAGCACTGATTCCTTATGCACCTTATTTTGTTCCTTTTTCTAAAAAGCTTGGAGATCTAGGATAATCCTGGTAAAAGAAGTGAGAATTTTCTTCAAAGCTACTTTCTTAAGGACTTCTGTGTCTTCTGGGGTAATTTCACAACTTTAGGATTAAAAAAAAAAAAATTAAAAAAAAAAAAAAATTAAAGAACAGTGCCTGAACTCAGTTTTGTAATGTTTTGGGCTTCACCCAAATGCCAGAGAAGTCAATCAAAAAATCCACTGGACCCATCCCTTAAGCACTTGCTTCATTTCAAGCCTGTGGCTAGTAGAGTGGACCGCAGATTTTTTTCATATTATTGGATTAGTGCTCCAGCACAGAGACTCCCCGAGCAATTTGCTTCTGTCATTGGTCTGTCCTCCCCTGGGCTGGTGGGGGCAGAGTAGCCCTACACTGAGGAAGAAGCTCTGCTCCCAGTTTCCAGCAGGCAACAGGAAAAAAAAAATTGTATTACTCCTGGTTATTTACTGGATCAGCAGTTTTCTGGGCAAAAATTACTTTCTTCAGCAGGGAGGAACGACCTCTGGTCAAGAACTTCTGGGCTGAGAAAGTGATCCTGCAGTTTTTATTTAGGCAAGCTGAGCCCTGAGATATTATCTGGTTCTATTCTGCTCTGGTTTCTCCCTTCTAAGTTTAAACTGTTGTGCCCTGCAAGCTGTGTCGTAACACCCCTCTCCTGCCAGCTCTCCATCCTGTGAGTTTGCATTAAAATCACGGGGAACTCATGATTAGGCCCTACTTTTTCCAAATTTATCCTTTTGGGCCGCATGCTCCCTTTCCTTCCGTGCTGACAACTTCTGAGAGCTTTCTGGCAGAAAGAAGCACACCTCATTATCCCTCATTATCCGTTATTTGAAACTTTGGAGTGTACCCCAAAATAGTTCATCTGAGGGGTGTTTGGGAACGCCAAGCCAGGTTTCTCTGAGAGCCCCAAGCTCCGGAACAGCCCAACAGGATGTTTATGCAGAACTGCAGTCCTGGTTTACCCATTAGGCTTTTGATGTCCATGCATTTCTAAGCCAGCACTTAAGCCACCAGAACACAAGGCAGGTAAATAAAGAAAGATTAAAAAAAAAAAAAAAAAAAACCAAAAAAGCCCCAAAAAACTTTGTAGTTGAAAGCTGGACATCATTAGGAGCTGGGATTGGCGTTTCTTTAAAAAAACAGCATGAAAGAAAATGTAACATGTAAAAACATCGTGGAATGAAGTGATTTAATCCCCAAAAGCAGCGGTTCCCATGTGCTCGCTCGGGGCTCCCAGCGATGGCATTTTTAGTATCTCACAGGAAACAAGCCACGAATGACTCAATTTACTGAGAGCGATGTTTTAAGTGTTATCTGGAAACGGAGATTTTATAATATTTTTCTTTTTTCATCTCTCTTATCGCCGTCTCAGACAAGCCTAAGTGCAGTTAATTAGCACGTCCAGGGCTGAAGTGACCCTGGGTCTGTGCTGAGTTCCCAGGTGTGCAGCAGGGACGGGACGGGACGGGATGGGACAGCGGAAGCACAGCCCGGGAGAAAGCCGGGATCTGGACACCGCAGCCGGTCCCTTCCCTGAGTGGGAAATCCAGGGAGAGAAATTCTCATCTCCTGCATCCCAAGTGCATCAAGTCTGTCTACACGCTCTTAGCAGAACACCCAGCCCCCACCAAAGCGTTCTACGAGCTCTTGGAAGTTGCATTATGAAAACGTGGAAGTTGGGCACCCGCAGAGAACAGCCCTGACCTTTTTCACTGATCGGCTGCAGCCGGTCGGGCAGGTCGGGGATGGGGCAGAGAGGGTCCCTCGGGATGGAAAACCTGAAAGCTCGGGAAGCGGGATGCTTCCCTGCCTCGCCGAGCATCCCCACCACCCCGCGGTGGGATGAGCGAGTGCGAGATGCCCTGCCCGGGGGGAATTGCGCCTCCTTGCTCCCGGCTGCTCCTTCCCACAACTCGGGGGGCTCTCCCCAAGCTCCCCCACGCCGGTGCGGAGGAAGGAGGCTCGGAGCGGCGGGGGCTGCCGCCGAAGCCCTCCCGGGCTGCCGGGCACACAAAGCCTCCCGGCTCCGTCGGGGAGGACGGGGCGGCACCGCGGGGCTCCCGGGGACGATGGCGAGCGGGGGGCACCGGGGAGAAGAAGCGCGCACTTACTCGGAAGGATCGAGGCTTTTCCTCTCGATGGCCGATGACATTGGCAGGGCCGGTTCCTTTGTGGCGTGCCGCTGGTGGGCTCTGCCCCCGCCGCCCCCGCAGACGCTGTCTGCTCGCGGAGCCTTGTCGCCAGCCGCGCTGCCCCGCCGCCCCGCGATGACATTCACAGGATTTCCTCCTGCGGCACCGAGACACAGAGACACACACAGGGGCTGGGGCTGCGCTCCGGCCCCGCACGGCTCCCCACACCCCTCCCCGGCCCCGCACGGCCCCCCCCCGGCGCTGACCTCCCATCCCCGCCGCGCTCCCCCCGCGCCCCGGCCGGCGGGGCCGCTCCCGCGGCGGGCGGGGGGCGGTGGCCGTGGCCGCCACCGCGGCTCCGCGCCCGGCGCTCAGCGGCTCCGCTCGGGCAGCTCCGCACACGCTCCGCGCCCGGGCGGCAGCGCTGAGAGCGGCGGCGGCCGCATCCCCGCGATTATTATTACTCCGTGGCTCAGCCCCGGCTCTCTGGTTTCATTTCCTTTTTCCTGATCACGATTCAAATACAATAGAAGGAAATCACACTTAAAGAGACAGCTGCCCGTTTCTTAACTGCACTCCTGGGGATTCGGCAATACAAACAGCAGCATCACGACTCGCTGGGATCCTTAAAGAGACAGAGCGGGGCTCCCCGGAGCCAGGGCTGGGGGCTGCCGAGGCGTTCTCACGTTATTATTCCCTTACTAACGCTATCTCTGTGGGCAGGCAGGTGGGCGACCTGAGAATGATCCCGAGAGCTGGAAATAAATCAGCGCCTGGTTCCGGCTTGTGCCGCCTTCTCGGCTGCACGCAGGAGCGGCACTCACCATCCCTCTGCTCGCCCTCTCCCTCTGTGACAAGAACATGCACATGCCCACACGCACACACGGGAGAGCGCTCTCTCTCTCCGGAGAGCCACAGGTAAAGATCCCGAGCATTATTTGTCCACCCAGAGTTCGAACTGGTCGGCTCGGCTGTGTCTCTTTTATAGCCCCGAGTGGACACTGGCGTCCAGACAGCCCCCGCATTCTTGGCAAGCTGCGTAACAAATTTACACCCTGGCACCGTGTGATGCTAATGAGCTCTAAAAGCCGGCGAGCACCGAGTATCGATCTGTAATTAATCCGAGAGAGGCTAAAGATGGGGAAAAGTCTTGCCTGAATCTGTCTGTTTCCCCTCCCACCCTTCCTCCTCTCCAGCAGCACGGCACATCCCGGAAAGGACTGATTTACAGCGCCGGGGTGAAAACTATTGCAGCAACCCGAGCCTTTGCCAGGCTCTGTGGCATCAGACGCTGGCCCTTGCTGGAGGCAGAGTTCTGGATGAGACGAACTGCTTGCCCAGTTAATTCCCTTAAAAACAGTAAAGAAATATCTCTAATGAAGCCCCAGAGAGTAGTAGTAGCAGCAATATTTCGCTTCTATATTAATTCCCAGAAGAGAAATGTATTTGATGTCTATTTTTACGACCACATTCTCCCCTTTTTTTCAGCTTTTTGGCAGCTGGGGATATAATATCTGCAATACATTAATGAGCCCGATCCCAAGATTAGTAATGTCAGCAGAAGGGCTGTTACTCCTTTCAAGGGGCTTTGAACCAAGCTCTTGAAATACTTTAGAGCTATCACTGGTCATTAGAACACATCTTTCTTATTCTTTAAGCACATTATCTCCAATGTATTTTAAGCTATTACAGCAGGACAGTCACTCTCGTTTCTGTTGAAGGAAAAGTCTCTTTTGTGAGGTTTTCGCAGACAGGACTGAACTATATGATAATCATTTAATTTCTGGCGTGTTTAACCTGTGATCAGCAAAGTAAAATAAATGTAAATCTTGCCAGAAGACTGAATAACTAAACTACAGCAAGACTCCCCCTCCAAAAAAATCCTCAAGGAACTTCACTTGATTAAAAAAATAATAAGACATTGAATTAAAGGTGACTCAAAAACACAGAAGCAGAAGGACATCAAACGTGTTAAAAAAAAAAAACCCAAAACCAAGACATTTCTATGAGCTTGGATTCTCTTGTGTCTCAAGGTTTAATAGAATACAAATTCCTAAAATATAAAAGGCAAAATTTCCCTGATGATTGGGGGACTCATATTCAGATAAATTCCTGATGGAATAATGTAAGCAACTGCACAATGCCAGTAAATGTTCTGGTCTCAGAAGCTGTGCACACACTGCAGACTCACTGGCCTGCTGCCTCCCTTCTATTTATTTTCCCAAAATTCACAGGAAATTAATATATTTAAGACCTCTGTGCCTTTGTGTATCTAAAAGAGTTCAAAAGATTTGCTGAGAGACAAAAGCATCAACATTGGCACACAAGGAATTACTTAATTCCCTAGAAACACAACATCAAAATGAAGACTTACACGGTGGCCAGCGATTATTGTAAAAAAACCCCAATTTTTAAGGTTTTGCAGTTGCTTGCTTTGCTCAGGTCTGGCAGATAATGAGATATTTCTGATATTCATAGTTGAGCACGTGCATTGATGGACAGGGCAGGAGCATTCCCTGCATTGCCAGATCAATCCTTTCACCTGCAGAAATCTTTCCCAGCATGAAGTCAGTGGAGCAATGTGCAATGTAGAAGGTGAAGAGGACAATTTGTGTGTGTTTCATTTTTTCAGTCAGATCCAGAACAAACTTTCCTGTCAGATCTTTAAGCACAGAACTCGTGATAGTGCTGGGATCACTCCATGGGCCTGGAAGCACCATCTGTCTCCTCATCTAAAGTAATTGTAATTAAAACTGTGAGATTATTTCTTGTTTTCTCTCGGTCCTGTGAAGGAGAGATTCCAAGCAAAGTCGTGAGCAAAGAGAAGTGGGGAAAAAAGCTGGATTTGCAGGGGAAAAACTCAGCAAGAAGGTTCTCAGAATGCTGACCAAGAGCTGCATCTCCAAATATCTCTGAGGAACAAAGCCATACACCTTTTTGGGACAATTCCATTTCCATTTATTTGGTTCACCTGTAATAAACTCTGCTCTGGACAGTGAAATTAGGCCTTTATAGCTGAGGACTTTCTGTCCCACCAGAACAGACGACCAAGTCATCAAGAAGGACTTCTTCTTCACCTTGAGCAAGTCCCTCAATACTTCTTTGCCTCAGTTTTCCCATCTGCAAATGTTTACTTTCCTCAGCAGAACTGGCTGTTGATTTACTTCTGCCTCCTGCTGAATAACGTTCCCAAAGACAAAGCGTTATTCAGCGCTGGAATTGGTGGTGCCGACATTTCCTGCCCAGGCACAAAAAGACCCAGCACTATTTTTAGTGAGGGCTTTTCTTTCCATTGTTTCTTTCTCTGTAAAGCTGGATTTTCCAGTGCTCTTTAGTGTGGCTTTTTTTTTTTTCCTTTGTGTGCATGTGCGTGTTCATTGATTGAAAATCCTGAGGGATGAGTTTTGGTTTCAATTAACTTTTATTAATAAAGATCACACTATAGACTAATTATTGGAGCATGGCTGAGGTCAAATCTGCTGTTAGAGACTACATTTAGCATTCAGGCCTTGGAATAATGTGCCATGAATAAGTCAGCTGGACTTTTCTGGATCTTTCTCAATAGGAATTTAATGTAAAGCTGCATCATTTCTATGAGTGGTGTAATCTAAAGAAATAGCTCAATGTGTCTGTTTCCAAAGAAACATCCTCTCTTGCACTCAGGGAGTATTTTCAGCTTGCTTTTGGAAGGCCAAAATATCATCATCACCATTCAGCCAGGCTCAGGTTGTTCCTACCTTTATTCCCTTGGTATATCCCAGCTTTATCCCCCCCTATAGCTTATGGATACTATTGAGCTATTTCAGGTCACCCTCATTTAGAGAAGTCCATGTTCAGTAAGATTAACTTTGCTGCCCTCAATAGCCAGTAATGCTGGTTGCCTAAAAAATGCAGTTTGTGAAGATTGAAGTCTCTGCATAGATGGAAGAATTAAATCTCGGTGACGGTGGCCTAGATTTTCTGTTAATGCTTTCTGTGGGAGAGGAAAGCCAGGACCGTGACTAAAGGTGAACAATTAACACAAAATGTGGCAAAAAGGAATCAGGATTTCTGTAATTTGGGCTGTCTTCTGCTGCTGAGCCACCATTTGGTGATAGAATCACTACTGCAGTCAATCTGTTTGCAAGAATCCACACTGAACTGAAGCCTTGACCTGCCAGCCCCTGGGATGAGGCTCTGAAGTAACAGAAATTTTGGGTCGGTTTGAGTTTTTTGAACCCAAATTTGATGCCACAGAAAAAGAACCTTGGTCTCTCTTCAAGAACACGGAATATTTGAGGAGGAATTTGGAGGCTGGAACTGAGGGGTCTCCAAGATTCCTTCCAAGCCAAACCATTCTGTGGTTCCATGATTCTACATAAACCAGCTGCTGCCAAGGAGATGGGACTGTGCCACTGGAGAACCAGTGCTGTGTCAACAGTTACTCATATCAGCACAGTGGCATATTAATGCATGAAGGACACCACATAATTCGAAGACAAATTAAAAAAAAAAAATTGTATTTATTCCCTTTTCATGAACCTGGAAATTTTGTTTCAATCAGTAAGTTCTGGTCTGGTCTGTGTGCTCTCCACAAGTTCTGTTTTGATTTTTTTTGATTTTTTGTTTTGTTTTGTTTTGTTTTGTTTTTGGTTTTGTTTTATTGTTTTTCATCTCAAACCCTCCTCATCATTCTCCTAATCAGCACATTTTCTAACCTCAAGGACAGAGGTGGATAGAGAGGATAAGGAGTTGTCACTGGGTGATGGCCACACGCACTGACACATGCACTTGAACACATTTTGGAGGCTTTTGGTGAAGGGTGACTCAGAGATCTTACAGTCTTCTGACCAAGGACACACTTCTCTTTTTGGGGCTTAACCCTTCCTTTGAACTGGAAGAAAACAAACCAGAACAATAAAAACCACACTCAGGGTGAGGTTTGCCCTGGGACTGTGAGGTCCAGACGTTAGATAAGGATCCTGGTGCATAAAGAGGTCTGGGCAGTTACAAAGTTTTGTTTTGTTTTGCCTCATTTTCTCCCACAAGCAGCAAAGACGAGAAAAAAAAAAAAAAAAAGAGGGAAAAAAAAAAGAAAAAAAGCACAACACCCAGCCCAGCAGCTGTGGTTATAGCCCAGAGAAATCTTCAACTACAGATCACATCAGGGATGATGAAAAGTTAGTTACAGGCAGTCAGATGAAGGGATATTTCACGGCAAAAACGTGAAAGGTTCCCCCTCCCCATTTCCTCCCTCTTCTTTTATTGATTTCTCTTGCTGCCTTGCACACAAGCCAGATCCAATTACTCTGTCATGGTTTTCATAAGGCTACTGCTCTACAGTACAGTCCTTTCAAGTAATTCCCTCTTTTTTCCATGGTAAATACTCTCTCCTATGCTGATGCATGGGAATGACCCCAGCAGGGCACTGGGGAGAGTTTTGACTTTGGCAATAAACATCTCATCCCAACCCATTCGTGTCAAGGGAGAGACACATCTGAACCAAAAGGGGCTTTGAGCTGGACCCACGAATGCCTCCCCAGTTCAGAAAATAAATGGGACTCGGGAATGCACTTCCCTCAGGGAAAATTTCAGAGGGAGTCATAGACAACCAGAGACCATAGCTCAGGCTCTCCCGTGTGCATCTACAGACACAGATATGTATATATATTTATATATTTATGGCGTTGGACTCTTTTTCACATTTCTATGTATATAATTATGCATTTGTGGAAACAGAGACGCTTGCAGACTTGCAGGTCTTCCTCTCGTGCTCCTTTCCAAGCTGCTTCCCAACAAAAGCAGCTTTTCCATATTACAGGCTCCAGTCGACACACTCCTTCATGTTTCCACCTGGAAGAGCCACCAGGTAGATTGAATAACCTTGGCACTAACCAGCAATATTACCAGGAAATCTGACATCATTCCAGGAACCCATCAGTCCTCTCCTTCCCCCGTGGAACGTTGTTATTTCTGCTCTTAATTCTATCTAGGGTAAAACATGCAATGAGGCAATATTGCCTAATTAAGTGTATTAGGAAGTGGATTTAATGAGGCAGACTGATGTCACCTAGTTCACTTGGACCAGGGAAACAGTGAGAACTCCTGCTGAGTGGCTGCCCCATCCCACTGCACAGGCAAATCCCCAGGAATACATGGCCTGGGGTCTGTGTAGTCAAAGAATCACGGAGTGGCTTGGCTTGGGAGGGACCTTGAAGGACCATCTCGTTCCAACCCCCCTGCCGTGCACAATAAGGTGCTGACACTTCATGTGCAAGCAGCGTGGACCTTTGGAGAACAAAGCAGCCAGAAGGAAAACAAACAGCTCGATCCACTGTTGTTCCACCAGCTCCAATTAAAGCTGCAGCCACGCTCACCTCGGCTTGCAATATCAGCGCCTGCCTTCCCACATTCCCTGTGGAAATTCATCCAACATGTTTCACTCCCTGAGTGTGCCCAAGTTTCATCTGCAGACCTGTGTGCTGGACCCCTTCAAGTCCCCTGATTCGCCTTCCTCCACTGGCCTACCCTCTCTGCTGACGAAATTTCATCACTTGGGAATGCCTGATGCATCCTTTAAATTCCTTCTAATTTTTTTCCTGCCTAACAAGGCTCTGTCCCAAGCATACCAGCCACCTAATTACTAACCTTGACCTTGGGGGGGAAAAAAAAGCTAAAAAAAAAAAAAAGCAGCAGCAGAGTGCATTTAATAACAACCCCAGTGAGCTGAGGCAGCTTTACAATTATGTTGCATAATGTAGTCATGAGGAGAGGGTTACCAGGGAGATAATGGTAAACATCAGCCTTAATTCTGTCTGAAAAATAATTGGAGTGGTCTCCCTTTGTGGCTGGGGGAGAGGAGAAAATTGGATGGGTAAATTTCCAGCTACTGCAGATGTTAGTGGAACATGCTGCACTCCACCACTGAGGGAATTATTAGCTGCCTCTGGATGCCACGGGTATGAGTTGTCTGGCTCCCTCCCCACACACACAAGTCTGTGGAGAAGTGTCATTTCAGGGAGAGAAGAGCATTGGAACAGCACAACTGGGGTCTCTCCACGCTGTTCCTGCATCTCTTCACAGTGACCCTCTCAAAATCACGTTTGTTGGAGTATTCATCCATCCTGACACATTTTTAAAATGAATAGTCTCTGTGAAGTCCTCTTGCTGCAATCCTCATGCCTCTTCTCTCTGCACCAGTCACCTCCAGAGCCCCTGGCTCGCCTCTGGAGCAGCTCCACAGCTGCCAGCAGTGCCATGTCCCCTCTCTGGCAGGACGTGGGGAGGGCAGGTGTGTGCCCAAGCAGGAGAGCTGGCATGCTGGGCTGTTTGCTGGCAGAGCATCCTGTCCTGTCCCACCCCATCTGGTCACCACCATCCACCCACTGCTGAGCTTTCTTCTCTCATGGATGGACCAGGTGCCACTGGGCCACTCCCAGGTGGAAATAAGCCCAGAAGAAGAAAAAGATCCATTTTGGAGTGGACCCTTCCCTGGAGCTCTCCTTTCTGGTTTCTAAGCCCCTTTGGGGACCTTTTCACTGATGTCACCGCTCGGAAGTTTCAGCTCCTCTTCCTGGTCATCAGGAACAACAACAAAGCCTTGGGAAGCCTGGACAAAGCTTCCCTGCATTTTCTGTCCCAGCCAGAGCCTGCACCTGAGGCCAGGCACCTCTCACCCTGCCTGTGCTACGGCTCCCTCCCACATGTTTTAGGCAGTGAATCCATCAGCCTTTATTTATATTTAGAGCAGGCATTCAATCCCGAAACCACAGGGGCTGAGTGCTCTGACATTAATTTGTGGTTCAATTCCCCTTTGAGTGAGCTGCAGAGTCACCTAAGCACAGTGGCAGGTGGGTGCAGCAGCTCCTATCACGCACTCCCTATCAGCCAGCCCTTCCAGAAAAATCTGAAGCTGGAATTATTCAGCATTCCCTATTAATATTTAAGTGAAGGCACTGTTACACAGCCGCCTCTGTTTTTCGAAGTGAACTTTCTGTCAGCTCTGGCGCAGCTTTGCAGAGGATTTGGAGGAGCAGGGGCTGACACAGGAGGTCCTGGCTGCTGGATCCCTGGGAGCTCTGGTGGCTGTGGGGTATGGAGCAAGAGAATCGGGGTCACCACGGTGGGCAAATGGTTTCCAGTGCTGGTGGCTCTCAGTCTTCCCATTTTTCTGTGCTGTGTTGGCGGGGTGGAACGAGACCCAAACCATTCTGCGATTCTCTGGAGCTCAAGGACACAGACAGCTCGTTTTGGCAGAGCAGCCAGGCCAAGCACTCCCGATTGCACTCCAGCAATGTGTTCCCTGCTGGAGCTCTCCAGCACCACAGCCAAGCCCAGCTCTGCTGGCTGCGAGACCCCAGCTCCCTCCTCGGCTCCTCGGCACATCTCTCTTGATGTCAAGCCACACTTGTTGGCACAAACACATCCTTTAGAGCTGCTTTCTACTACCCAATTAGAAGGCTGTCAGCAGCACGGCCATCACTCCTCCTGCAGCTTCTGACAAGCCTGGACACCGCTCTGCTGCTGCCGAAGATTAAAGGAGTCTGTCCTTTGTGTTACCCGGCGGCTCTGCGCCGGCCAGAAACTAATTCCCCTTGCCAATGGATGTGCATGTGGAACAGCTAATGGGCTCTGCAAGCCTGTCTCCCTTCCTCGTGAGCAGTAAAGAGCTGAGGTGTTTAAAGCACATTTCTCCCACCAAGCCGAGAGAGAGTCTGGCATTCCTGAGAGCTGGAGACTCGTGGGGGTGGAGGTGTTTTCAGTAGTTACAACAGTTCGGGAATTCTCAATTCTTTTTAATGATTCATTTAGCGGCTCTGCGCATCCTCTGAGGCTGAGGAATGGGGTGGGTGATGCTCTCACCTCCAGGCTGCTGGCTCAGAGCTGCTCTGGGCTCTTTGGTGTGAAATGGGTTGAGTGACAATCCCGTACATTAACTTTACCACCCAACATAAAGATTACTGGGTAGTACAAAAGAAATGTTGCTTTAATCTCCTGCAGCAGCACAGGGGAGCTCGGATTTGTCAGGTGCTGGCAGCAGGAGTGATGGTTTGGTGTTGATGCTGGCCTCAACAGCATCCCAGGCTGCATCTGAGGCTGCACTTGGCCCATTAACTTCCAAATTCTGGCTGCATCATCTGACTGATGGAATATGTAGGGCTGAAACACAACTAAAATAATTGATCACCCTTAAATCCCAGCAAACTCCGCAAGAAGTGGAACAAGCGTATGCAGAGTACCCAAAGCCCATAAATTCATTTAGCATCAGATAAAGTCCACCTAGTTCCACTGGTGTAAATCTGGAGTATAATAAGGTCAGTTGGAGCTGACTAGCATTAAACTGGCATCGTTGAAAATAATTTTTTAGCTATAAAGAATGAAAGATAAATGCTCTTTGAATTCCTGACCCCACTGTGAAAATGAAATACAAGATGTGGGAACCCTTTGAAACCGATAGAAATGTCTCCGTCTCAGATCTCCCTCCGTTAATCAAAACAGGGCACTGTAATCAGCCCCGATTCTGGCTCTATCTGTTAGGAACAAAGTGAGCTCAGAGAATTAAATCATTTAACACATTATTTCCTTCCTCATTTCAGCGCCGATTGAGCTGCTTGCACAAATTTCTGCCCCTCCTGCCCCTGCAGCTGCAGGGCACGACAGTCCCTAACAGCCCTGTTGGCTGGAGGGATTTCTGCTTTGGGCACTTCTCCTTCAGGCTCAGGGATGTCTCCTCGGCCTTCCTGAGGCCTGATTTCCTATTTCCTTTACTACCTGCTGAGTAGGAAACCTGGGACAGACCTAAATGCGGAATATTCGCCTGCGCTGTCACACCGCCCCAACAAAATCCTGACAGTTTAGATCTTGGAATAATTTAGGCTGGAAAAACCCTTGGAATAATTTAGGCTGGAAAAACCTAAGACTGCTCCCCCAAGGCCACCACTGACCCATGTCCCCAAGTGCCACGTCCACATAGCTTTTAAATCCCTCCAGGGATGGGGACTCCAGCCCTGCCCTGGGCAGCCTGCTCTGGAGCATCTTCTCCAGGAGTTTCTTGCTGCCTTCCTCGGGTGAAACAAAATCCAGTGGAGTTCCCCACGGCAGAAATGACGAGCTTTAAACTTACTCTAGGCTTATGTTTGGGGAAAGGCTGAATTATGATCTCTTTTTTTTAAAAGATAGCACAAGTAGAATCACCAGGGTCCTCGAATAACATTATCTACACTGAATTGATAAAGCTTGCTTTGGGTTTTTTTTTAGATTTTAGATTTGTTTTCTAGATTAGCAGTTTCAATTGAAAAGATTTTATCAATTGTTCAGAGAATATTCTGGAGATATTTTTGTTATTCTATGTAATATGAGATGTAATTAATAATTGCATAACCAGTGGCCTGGGCAGAGGAAAAATATTTTTCAGGTGGGATTAGTTGCACTGACAATACAAACAATAGGATGGTTTGCAATCTCAGCAACATTTTCTGTGTTTTCTTCCCACCACCCTGTGGCTCTTTCAGAATGAACAGCCATTCTTGTAGAATTAATGTCTATTTAAGTCATTACCTATCCGTGGAAAAGATATAACTTCAATTTGAAAGGAGGGATTGGCTTTGCTTCCAGAGAGGAGTGTCCACTGAGATCCTACAGGTACATTCTGCACTACTGCTTTTCTCTGAGCTGTTGAAAGTTTTTTATCAGGCTTTGTCCACTAATTGATTATTTTCCCCCCTGTTTCACAACTTTCTGTGATTTTGAGAACTCACTAAAACAACGAGCACGAATTTCTGGCCAGACCAGAATCACCCGTCTCAGGAAAACTTGGGTGGTTGGACTTGACGATCCTAAAGGTCTTTTCCAGCCTAGCTGATTCTGTGATTTTTATGATTCTAGTGTAGTTTTCTCTGCTATTTCTATTTCCAACAGGTTTCCTGTTAGCTGTGCCTGCAGCAAACAAGTGCCCAATAAATTGGCGCTGCCTCTAAACCAAAGCCCTTCGCATTCCACGGCCGGGGGAACGAGCCATGCCGCTCAATCCACAACTCACTTCCTCCCCCGGTGTCGTTTTGGGGAAAGTGTCAAGGAGAAAAACTGCCAGGGAGGGGAATAATACCGAGGGATGGGTGCTGGGCTGGCGGGGTTTCCTGCAGAGCTGCCTGTGCACAGATGGCTTCCTGCGATAGCTCCTCCCGGCCACCACGGGCACACGGAGCTCCCGAGGCTCAGCCTGGACAAGAGAAAGCTCTGGGGAGACCTTGGAGCCCCTTCCAGGGCCTAAAGGGGCTCCAAGAGTGCTGGATTTTGGATAAAGGCCTGAGGGGACAGGACAAGGGGGAATGGCTTTGCATTGGCAGAGGACAGGGTTAGGTGGGGTATCGGGCAAAAACCCTTCCCTGAGAGGGTACTGAAGCCCTGCCCAGGGAAGCTGTGGATGCCAAGTGGGTGGGCTCAGAAACAAAAATTCTGGATGCTTAGATGGCTTAGAAGTAAGTCTGTATCTTCCAAGCCTTTCCTTTTGAAAGGATTCACAGACTCACACACAGAATCATTGGGATGGAAGAGACCTCCAGGATCATAGAGTCCAACCCAATTCTTACACCTCGACTAGACCATGGCACCGACTGCCGCATCCAGGCTTTTCTTAAACACATCCAGGGATGGTGACTCCACCACCTCCCTGGGCAGACCATTCCAATACTTTATCACCCTTTCTGTAAAAGCTTTTTCCTAATATCCAGCCTATATTTCCCTTGGTGCAGCTTAAGACTGTGTCCTCTGGTTCTGTCAGTTGCTGGAGAAAGAGACCAACCCCACCTGATACAATCACCTTTCAGGAAGTTGTAGAGAGTGATAAGGTCACCTCTGAGTCTCCTTTTCTCCAGGCTGAACAACCCCAGCTCCCTCAGTTGTTCCTCACAGGGCTTGTGCTCCAAGCCCCTCATCAACCTTGTTCATCCGTGGGCTTACAGATTTATCTCCAGCAATTCTGGAGATAAAGGAGAACGTCTGAAGGTGTCCTGCCAAAACCAGCAGCAGCAGTCAGCTTATCTGGAGGTGTCCATAGAATCCTGGAATGCTTTGGGTTGGAAAGGACCTTCAAGTCCATCTCATCCCAACCCTCTGCTGTAGGCAGGGACACCTTCCATAGCCTGGGTTGCTCCTGTTGCTGGTGAACATCTGACAGCAGCAGTATTTACCAACACTACTGCAGCTTTAATAAGTTTGGGGGGTGATGAAATTCCTTCCTAGGTCATCGTGGGCAAAATTCCGTGCCCAGCCTGGAAAAGTTTCTTTGTTCTCTCAGATGTACCTCTGGTAAAGGCCATAGAATTTATCTTGATATTCCTGCAGCAAGTGCATGATGTTCCATTAACTTTAGGGCAAATGTGGTGGTGTGCAATGAAAATACTGAAAAGCTTGAAAACTAATCTAAAACCAGGAAATCAACCTTGATTTTCATGGGGGGAAAAAATAAAAAGCCTCAGACTTGCTGGTTAGGGCTCTAGCAAGGAATCTTTAATTCTCCATGAAAGCCTGATTTTTCTTCATTCCAAAGCTTTATTTTGTGTGAGGATGAAATGATTGTATGATTGATTGAGGGATGGAGAAACAGACACACATCTACCAGGGACAACCTCTCCTGACTTCCCTGGCCAATGTTTAATCACCTCTTAATCACCTCTTGCCTCTACTGGCTCAAATCTCGCCCAAATTAGCAAAAAAACTTGGGGCAGCTGGAATTTCCGGCAGATATCACCAAGCACACAGTTATAATAAATCATAACACTCGTTTTTGCGCTTCCTTTCCCTGAAATTTTTAGTTTTCTAACAAGCTGCCCGTTTCCCTTTAATTACACAGACAAATCTCCCACCTCCAACATCCACACTGGACTCTTTTACAACCACAGTATTTATTGCTAACTGACCCATGGAACCTATTCAGCATATAACCCTCTTTTTTCCTCCTTTTTGACCACAATCCATTTCCCCCACGTGCATGTTTCCCTGGCTCCCTGTATCTCATCCCATCCCATTAGCCCTCGGTGCTGAATAGCCTGTTCCAGGACATCAAACTTTAATTTAAACAGAAGATGATCAATAAGCTTAGCAAATTGCCTATGGCAACATCAGCACTTTGAATCCAAGGGTTTTATAGGTAATTTAAAGGGCATCCTCACTCACCCCCACCATGTGGTAGGGACCTATTGCTTGCTTTGCCAAGAGCAGCTCAGTTGGCTGAGCACGAGGAAGAAGAGCTTCTCCTCCACAGCTGAGCTGGGAAGTGGCACAGAGAATCCATTCTGGATGCTTTTGGAAGTGTGTTTTGAAAGCACAAAAGGCAGGGCGTCTCAGGATGGGGGGGAAAAAAAGCCTGACTCACAAGGCTTGTTAAAAAACCCCTGACAAATCAGAGCTTAGGATCAGCACTGGAGAAACAGAGGTGTGAAAGGAAAACACACACACTCAGCAGTCCAGCCCTCCTCTGTGGTGCTGGGGCTTGGGACCACCTGAGGGAGGAGAAAATATCATTTCATCTCCTCCTGAAAACTCTGCAGTTTGATTTCCAGGCATGCCTTTGGCCTGACACTAGGAAGCACAGGATAACAGAATGGTTTAGCTTTGAGGGGACCTTGAAGACCACGACCTTAAAGACCACGACCTTAAAGACCACGACCTTAAAGACCACGACATTAAAGACCATGACCTTAAAGATCATCTCATTCCAACCCCCTGCCATGGGACACCTTCCACTATCCCAGATTGCTCCAAGCCCTCTCCAACCTGGCCTTGGACACCTCCTAGGATGGGGAAACCACAACTTCTCTTGGCACCCTGTGCCAGGTCCTCACCACCCTCACAGGGAAAGATTCCTTCCTCATATCTAAACTCACCCTCTCTCGTTTTAAAACAGTTCCCACTTCTCCAAGCACTCCATGACCTTGGGGAAAAAAAAAAAAAAAAAGTCTTCTTCAGGATCCTGGAAATCTTGTGGTGGGAAAGGGAGTTCTTTGGGCAGTGGGTGGCAGCAGCAAATGTGTCTGGCCTGCTTCAGACACACAAACATTATTTAGGAGCACGAGGGGCCCAAAATGCCCTTGTGAGAGGGGATATAGGGCTCAAAAGGCACTTAGCTCCTAGCTGGCTCTGGGTCGGAAATTACACAATGGATGTTGAAATCTTGGCTTGTTGAAAAGTTGTCATTCGAGTAATGGATGCTTTATTTCCTGTTTTTGCTGAAAGCTAAAGCGAAACATAATTAGCAAGCGAGAAAGCAACCTTGGCAGCCAAACAAAAAAAGCACATTTTGGGCGCCCAAGCCAATTAAAATTGTTTATGTAGCTCACGAACAATATATTCCTCCAAATCATTAAAACGGAGAATTCATCATGACACAGGCAGGCCTGGTGCTCCTGTGCCAGGCTGTCAGCTCCCAAGGATGGACTGAGGGCACGCTGTGATGTCCAGGATGCTTTTAGGGATCAAAGGAAAAGGCTTTGACTGGAAGGGGGATGCTCAGCTTCCGTCTCTTTTGGGTTTGGGATAATCCTGTGCACGGGAGAACTTTAATTTGCCTTGGAGGTCGGAATGCCTATTAATTATAAATTAAAAATCTCTTTTATTTTCAGCCCTTTTTTCTCTCTAAAATCAGAGCTGATGAACCCCCCGCTATTCTTTTTAATGCTTGAATCCGTGCCCTGCTTGATTCTCACGTGGATGCCCAGAGATTGTTTCTGATGATGTAAGGTCTGGCTTCTCCTCTTGCTACATGAGAAAACAATCCTTTAGGAGAGAAGCAGTGGATGGACAAATATTCCTGCTCTTCAGGATGATGCCCATCTGCTCTCCTTGTAACAAATCATTGTGCTTTCCATGTGAATCCTCAGCTCTCATCCCTGGAGGTGAGCTCATTTTACGTGAAATATTTTAGTGCGTTTTTATGAATTGGCCCATTCTAATGTTTGGCTTGCCTCTGAACCAAAATTAAATCTGGCTGTGAAAATTATCACACAAACCCCCCCTCAGCAAAAAATTATCCATGTCCTGAAATAAAAAACAAAAGGGAATGGGTTGATACAGAGGAGGAACAATTTCTCTCCCCAAGCAATAAAGTGCACACGCTCGCCAAATGAGTGCTGTGTCCAGACATGCCCAGAGTTGTGTTTTTCTGTAAATTTGTTTTTGCTTGCAACTTTTGTTTTTGCTTGCTGCCTGTTTCTGGCTGTGCTTGGTGCGTGTGTGTGTTTATGTCACCGAGCATCGCCCGCTTTGTTCCGAGGCTTTCAGAAGGAAAAATGGATTGGGCGTGACGTGCCCTGGGAATGTTCTCCAAACAAAGCTCTGGGTGGGTGCTCAGGCTGTTCTGCCTCGCCCTTGGTGCAAAGTTGAGGGCATTTTGTGAGCGAAATCGTGGATGGAAGCTGCTGGGAGCAGAAATCCTGGGCTCGGGCTCTGATCCCCCAAGGGATAAAAAGGCTCCTTTGTCATTTACAGTGCAGAAGTTCCTGTGCTCAAACACAGGTCGTGGATCTGTAATCCTGGAATGGTTTGGGTTGGAAAGGGCCTTAAAGCTCATCTTGTCCAACCCCCTGCAATGAGCAGGGGCGTCTTCAACCACACCAGGCTGCTCAGAATCCCATCCAACCCTGCTCTGAGTGTTTCCAGGGATGAGGCATCCACCACCTCCCTGGGCAACCCGTGCCAGTGCCTCAGCACCCAATCTGCACAGGGAAAAGTCCATAAATACACAAACCTGGGTGAGGGGAGGGATCAACCACATGACCAAAAACAACAAAGGCAAGTTCTTCCTGCCCAGAGCCGCTGTGGAGGACACCAGGAGCTGTCCTGGCACTTCTGCAGGCACACCAGCACGGGGGAAATTTAAATTTCACTTTGTGAGAGTGCTGAGCATGAGGTGCATGGTCTTACCTGATCAAACAAGGCATTTTTTTCCTATGAAATGTTTTAGCCCTGGGTGGATTTTCTTTGACAAATGCCTCTCACTGAAACCAGGAGCAGCCTGGTCAGGCCATGATATCCCAACAACCCACTTGGAAGGAAACAATTGCCTGCCTCGAAGGCAAAGATTTGGTCAAATCCTTGCTATTGTGGAGTCGTGGGTTTGGTGTCGCTGTCATCGTGGCATTAATACGCTGAAAAATTCAGATAGTTTATCAGCATCCATTAAGGAATGGGAGGAAATTAGGACAAAAGCCCGTTGTTTATTCAAGGTTGTGTTTTATTTATCCTCTGGCTTTTAAAAGCCTCTTATTTTATGTGCCTCCTGGGCACTGCAGGCTTCAGTTTAAAAACATCACCACTAAAACAAACAACCAAACTGACAAAAGTCGTTTGGAGGAGAGCAGCTGAGATGTAAAAGCAGCTCAGCACTGGAAGAACCCCTTGAGGTGAAAAGCTCTCTGCTGAGGTCTGAAGGACCATGACCCCTGGATCAGAGCAAGCGGGGGAATCGTGACTCCTGGCAAAGCAGATGTTCCTGCTTGGGCTCTTCAGACTTTCATCTCTGAGTTCTGAGCAGCCCAGGCTCCTGCCAGGGAGGGTGGGAGGATGTGGGGGGGGTGTGATCACATCCCTGTGTGTCCAGGCTCCAGCTCATCCAGGGGCTCAATTAGGCAGTGAGGGCTTCCATGTTTAACAGAGGGTGGAAAAACAGACAGGAAAAGCAGCAACCAAAAGGACAAATATTTCTATTTCTGGGGACACATGATAAGCATAAAACGTTGGGACCTTTCTTGCTGATACCAACTGATTTTCCAGCCTCTTCTCTGACAGCTCAAGGTTCACGCATTGTCCTTTTTTCTTACCCATGGTTAAACTCACCAGACAGCAAAATATTGAAACATTCCAAAACGGTCTGTTGACAGAATTTTTTTGTTGTTTTCTGCTTTATTCCTTCCTTTCCTCATCCATCAGGGATTGTCAGGAGCTCTGTGCTGAGGGCAGGCTCAGAGCTGTTAAAATGCTCCTCCAGGAGAATTTGTTCTCACAGATTTCCCAGCTTCTCCTTCACCACCACCCCACGTCCCCTGACCAGGGTGGGACCCTGAAATCCTCACCTGTGGTCCAGCAATAGGGGGAATCCTTTCTGACCTGCCTTCCCTTTGGATGGATGGATGGATGGATGGATGGATGGATGGATGG
>VZSR01000825.1:406816-424305 GCA_013398615.1 Brachypodius melanocephalos
GAAATAAATTCATCTTTCCACTCTGGGCAGGGTTAAGAGGCCATTATGGCGAGCAGCTGTGTAAGAGAACCAACCTTACACCCACCCCTGCTCGTGTGTGTGTTCACATGTGGTGGGAAATACCTATTTTTAGAAGGAATTTCCCAGGGAGGTAACCTGAATGGGAATAAAGAGCAGGAAGGGCGTCACTGAAGGATTTTCATCCATTTTCTGCTCTAGGGCAGTTCTTCCCCCTTGACCAACTCGCTCCCAAACTGGAGGAGGGCACTCAGGGAAGGGATGCCACCAGTCTGCAAAATTTGGAAGGCTCCCCTGGGAAAACCCACCAAGGATTTTTTGTGTCCCATTGAGGAAACACAGCAATGTTTGGAGAAGCCAAACAAGGAGGCAAAGAGGAACCAGAGGCTCTTTTAAGACACTTTGTCTACCAAAAAAACAAAACACAAAAAAGTCCTAGGCCGCCTTTTTTTTTTTTTTTTTTCTTTTTTTTTTTTTTTTCTCAGCATGGAGGGAGCAGCAGCCAATTGCATTATAGCCCTGGTGATTACTTATGATTCCCTTCCTGTGAGGACAGGCCCTGATGTGTTGTTTTTTGATAACACTGGCTCCCTCAGAGCAATAACCCTGGTACAGTTTCCTGCCTAATCGAGAGCAATTACTGCACCTCCAAAGGGAAAACCTTGAGCAGGGCCCAGGCTGAGCCCAGGAGTGACAGCAGGAACATTTTCCTGCTAAGCCATGGTTGGGCTTGAGCTCATCTGAGCATCTCTTGTGTCAACAGTGACAAAAATCAAAGAGAAAGGAGAGGCTGAGGGCTGTTCTTGGCCATCATGTTCCACTAGGATCACATCCCCTGGTGCTTGCATCCATCAGTTGTGAGAGGACATGGAATCCTTTCCCTCCAGGCCCTTACTCTGGATTTTCTGTCCTTCAGGAGTGAACATTTTGGCTGTTACTGATTTCTGACCTGTGTTAGTTGACCTGGTGGTCACTGGTGGCCGTGTCCAGAAGGACAAGGCTGCACTGCCATGGTTTGTGTCACTGCCTTTTAGCAAATTAATTTGCCAAGCCCCTATGGGAACAAAAATCAAAAAGTTTTAAGGGTTATTCCAGCAGAGTGGTGCAGCCAAAGACGGCGATTTTGAAAAGGGACTGGCGAGGGAAATATTTTGGGGGGAAGAGCAGTTTCTGCTTGGACTGCTGGCGCATTTCTGGTGCTCCAGTGCTTTCTTTAGGACTCGTGGCCTCAGGAATTTCCACCCTGGGCTGAGGCTGTGCTTTGGACCTCCCCTGTGGAGCAGTCCCTGGCTACAAAGGGTGTGTGCCTGTGGCAGAGGAACGCTATCGCCCTGGAGCCGAGCAGGGAGAGGAAATGACTCAGTCATCAAAAGGCCCTCCTTCCTCAGGGAACTGTCCTTAATCAGAATTATCCCCTTACAATAATACCACTGCAGGAGGACTGGCAACCAGAGCACTCGCGTAGCCATGTAAACTGCTTCCTGTATTTGCCAAACAAAACAACATCCAGCAATTAATAGAATTTAGCTATTAGTGCTGCCGTGATAAAACTGCAACCCCGGCTGCTCGTCCTGCGAAACATTTGGGGCAATCCCTCCCCCAAGGAAAAGCCCTTTCCTTTTGGCTCTGTGTTACCTGCCGCTCCAGGAGAGAATAAATAAGAATAAACAAGATTTGTGGCATTTTGCTCGGCCGCAGAGTGTCACAGCCGTGGAAATCGTCCTCATTACCCTTGCAAGAGCTACTGCAGAAGCTTCCTCCTGGGATGCCCTGATTAGTCATTGCTTTAGCATTGAGCTGGGATACTTTGTGCTGCTTGCCAGGGATCCTGTGCAATCTCTACCTTTTTTGGTGTTTTGATAATAGGCAGCTCCCAAAATTGGCGCCGGAATGGAGCGGTGGGTCCCGGGGAGCCCCTCGGGGACCGGGAGCACTGCAGAGCCTCTGCTCCCCTAATTAACTCTGATTAGACACAGCCCCAGCTGGGCAACAAATGGCCCCTTTTGTTCCCCTTGGATGTGACAGGAGAGCAGCTCGTGGTGACAAGGAAAGGCCACTGGTGACCTGCTCTGCCCACGCCAGCTCCGGCCTCGAGGGCAGCTTCCACTCAATCCCAGAAGGGATGGGCTGGGAAGGGACCCTAAAGATCACCCCTTGACCAAATTAAATGGCCAAACCTCTGTGAGAACAAAAATCAAAGTTTTAAGGGGTTGGCAGGTTATTCCAGCAGAGTGGTGTAGCCAAAGGCGGGGGTTTTGAAAAGGGACTGGCAAGTGAAATATTTTGGGGGGGAAAGGTTGTTCCTGCTTGGATTGCTGGCATCCAGATCGCCCAGTTCCAGGGCAGGGACGCTTCCCACTATCCCAGCTTGCTCCAAACCCCATCCAGCCTGGCCTTGGACACTTCCAGGGATGTGGCAGCCACAGCTTCTCTGGACAGCCTGTGCCAGGGCCTGCCCACCCTCACAGGGAAGGATTTCTTCCCAAAATCCAATTTAAACTCACCCTGTCTCATTTTAAAATCGTTCCCCCTTCTCCCAGCACTCCATACCCTCGCTCAAAGTCCCTCTCTGAAAAAAACAGGAATGAAAAAGCACCCTTGCCTGAGTTAATTTGGATGTGGGAATTTTCAAATATGTAAAGGAATCACCGCTGGCATGTGAAAAAGTGACGGAGTGAAACCTGAAAGCTGCCTTTATTTTTCTTTCTGACAACGCAAAAAAAAAAAAAAAAAGGCAAAAAAAAAAAATTTGAATATATCACTCAGTGAGTGATCTGACAAAAATAAAAAAAGAATCATTCAGGATGCCCAGTTACCCAGGATGACTTCACCAGTGTGGGCTTTACTCCTGAGAATGAATTAGCTGATAACCAAACAGACTCGGCATGGGCATTTCCACATGCTTTGCTTTAAAGCCTTTGCAAATGCACAAGGATTAGAAGAAGGATAGAGCAGAGGAAGAGAACGTGGCTCTTTGCTTTTCTTGGAAATGTGGGCTACAAACTTTTAGCATCTGTCCCCACTCTGGTTTCTGGTTATTGGGAATGATAAAGATTGAACACTGGGTGTTCTCATCGCAAGGATTGGTCAGAAAAAGATTTTCCTTGAAGTATTCTGTACCCAAGATGTGAGCTGAGTGAAAAAATACCCCACCCCATGTCCAAATTCAAACTGCAGAGCAGAAAGAGAGAGAGAGAGATGGTACCAAGATAGCCCATGTGAGACATGACTAATCAGGAGAAGTGACAAAAATAAGTGATTTTCATAGAACTGCCAGCAAGGGGCCAGAGCTCCTGCTGAGCCACCACCCTTTACCTGACTTTGAGTCAGAACCTGACAGAAACAGAGGTTAAAATTCTTCTCTGCAGCGGATGAGGTGGCTTGGGAATGCAGCAATGGAGTTTGGGGAGCATTTGGGACTCTGCCCAAATCACTGAAATCAAAGGGTTCTTTCCATTGTTTTTTCTGTTAGAAAATAAAACTGATTTGGGGAGAAGGGATTGTCTCTGAAGGACTCAGGAGATGTTAATTCAGCTCTTGGCTGTGCCAGAGATTCCCAGGGTATTCTTGGGAAGACTACCTCTGGAAGTTTTCCACTGGCACAGTCAAATGCTGCTGCTTCCTCCCCAGCACCTCCTGCCTGCCTTGTCCTTGGGAAATGTTTGTGTAGGATCCATCCCAGAGCTGTGTTTGCACAGCATCCATCACACTGAGCTCCCAGCTCAGGTGGGGTCACACAGAAGGACACTGGAATGAATGATGTGGTGGGAAGGACATCAGTTAGGAAATATTATCTGTAAAAGGAGCCAGTTCAACCAGACAAAAACATTTGGATATTTTGTACTGCACTAAGACTTGCTTTTAAATCCTTGAGTCATTTTGGGCTCACTTGCTGTGCTGGAGATAAAAAAAATAAGAGACAAATCAAAGTGAAAGAGATTTTTGTCAGAAAGGAGGTGGGAATGGGATGAGCTTTAAGGTCCCTCCCAACCCAAAGCATTCCACGCCTCTGTTAGCCATAAACCTGTGCCACACATCCCTCATTTCTAGGCAGAATTTCCATATTGTCCAAAGAATCTCAGTCCTCCACCTCCTTCAGCCAGCTTCTGAGTCAGTAATTAACAGCAGCAGTGCCAGCAGGCTGGGGAGGTTGTTCCTAACAAGCAGCAAGCACATTTTAAGTGAACGGTGAAATTTTGGGAGAGCTGCTTGAGCAGATTCTCCTTCTTCATTAGAGCATCAGAAATAGCATCCTCATTTCTGCATCTCTCACCACTCTCCCCTTCTTAGTTTCACCAGCCTAATTGGGATAGGAGCCCTTTTTCCCCTCTGAATTTCCTACCCATGCATCCCATTGATACCTTATGGTCCATAATAAATCCTGAGCCACAGGGATCCAAGTGTGCTTAATGTCTGCAATCACCCAAGGCAGATTTGCTGTGTTTATTATGGCAACTGATGAGGAAAATCTCCTTTCAAGATTATAAGGTTACCTCAGAAAGAGACGAGGCGCAATAAATCAAAAAAAAACTTGGCAATACAAAGGAAAAAAAAGAAAAGAAAAATAGTTGGCATGCTTGGGTAAAAAGATACAAGCCCAGGTGGGTGAGTATTGCACTGAGCATGACACAAAGCCAATCTTTCCTGGGAGCAAAAATTACATTTGGCAGGATAGCAACAGAGGAAAAAAAAAAAAACCAACATTTTTTCCAGCTTTATTGGCAAAGATTACAAAGGGTCAGATCCATCATGCCTTTGTTAGACCAAGTCCATGGAGACTTTGCTTGACACAACCAGATCTATCAAAAGAGGAAGAAAACACAGTTAGCAGCCAGCACTGAGGGATTCTTGTCAGGTTCCCCCAAATTGCTTGGAAAATATCTCTCCTTCAATTCTAGACTTGTCCCTAGGTATTAAACATCTGCTCAATTGCAGAAATACTCGAAAGATTACTGGGAGATAAAAGCTGAGAATAAAATAAAAGGTTTTCCAATGCAGGCTGATAAGGTGTACAGGCATCCAGTGGAACAGATCTCCTCCCTGTGGTCTGTGACACAGCAGGGAAGGGACTCAGGTGAAATTTGTCACCTGGGCCATGATCCACCTCCTCTCTTGTTCCCTGCATTTCTTCATACATCTATAATCATCCATGATTTTATGATACACCAGCACAGCAGTCTGCAGAGGCTTCAGCTCTGAGGTGTTCACCTATCATACCTGAAAAAAAAAACCCAGCTGCTGGCCTAAAACATCTGCAGATAAAAACCTAGTCCTAAAAAAAAAAAAAGGAGATTTTGCTCTCAAAAGCGTGCAAAAATTTGGGTGGATCTCCACAGGACTGTGTAAAATCTTTTGGGTGTTTATGTGCCCGAGTGGTTCCAGGTCAGCAGCACACCAAGGAGCAGAACATCACTTTCTGTATTGATATTCCAAATTGATATTTCAGAGAATTTCCGTGGTTGGATGTTTAATCAAGGTAAAACACAGGTTGTGGATCAGCACAGAGGGCGTGGGCCGTGTCCCTGGGAATGTGGGATGGCTGCTTGCCCACCAGCCATCCAAACTGGCCCCCCTTGAAGACTGTGGGTACCTGGGGGCTCCCAGAGGATGGGTGGTTGCTGTTCCCACTGGATCCCAGCTGTGGAAAGCTGGCAGGAAATCAGCTCCGTGCATGGAATTCCCGTGAGCTCCTTCCTCGGAGGGTAAAAAGCTTTTGAAGAGGGGATGGTGGGAGGATGAAAAGATATTCCTGGCACACCCCCGACTGCTGAAGGAAACTGCTAGAAGGGAGCTTGCTCTCCCGAAGGCGTGGTGACAGAAACTCCTAGAAACGAACAATTCTGCTGGCCCAGACCATCCCTTTGCGGAGGGCCGAGCTGCCCAAACTTGCTGCAGAAGCGAGTCCCGGGCAGCCGCTCCCTGTGTCCCTGAAGGAGCTGATAAAGGCGCTTTAACGATGGGGACAAACGGAGGCAGCGCAGATGCTGCCGGTGCTCCTCTCTGCACGGAGGCGATAATGAGGGCCCGGCTATCCCTGCTCGCACCCGGCCCGGCCCCTCGGAGCAGGAGGAAAGGGAAAGGGAAAGGTCTGGTGTGGTCTGCGAGCCCCCCGCCCCCGGACCGCGCTTATCGGCGGCCGCAGAGGCGCTGACACCCCTTGGACAGCGGCGTGCGGAGCACCCTGCCCGGCGATAGCAACGGCACCAACCGAGACAGAAGAGGGCTAAAAACAAAAAAATGGGGCTGCTTATTTCATTCCCTTCTTTCCCCTCCTCCCCTTTTTTTTTCTTTTTTTTTTCTTTTTTTTTTTTCTTTTTTTTTTCTTTTTTTTTTTCTTTAAAACCATCCTGAAGGCACCTCTGAGGGTCTCCCTTTTTTTTTTTTTTGTACGAGCTCCCATCGCACATCAAATTATGGTGTCACGTATATCTCACACTGACAGGAGAAAAGGGAAGTGCACAAAATGCCCTGAGCTCTGGGAAACCCAAATCCTTGCTCAGCAAGTGCTGATGGCATCCACCCCAGTGCTGTGGGAGCTCAGAGTTCACCCGAGGAGCACACACGGATACAATAAATTAAGGCTCACAGGAGGGAGAGCTCCAAAAAGGAAAATATGGGTGGGGGAAGAAGAGGAGAAAATAAAAATGAAAGTATGCGGGACACAGCGGAGGGAAAAGCCAAGGAATGAGATGCTATATTTAATTAAAGTCCAAAATGGAGCTGGAACACAAGGCAGCCACATGGTTTGCTGTCACAGGAGTAATGGAGTGCATCTGCTTTTGTCATCAAACCTGCTTATAGGAACAATAAACAGAGGACTTTAAAACTCGGGTTTTAAATACTGAATAGATCTATCAATTAAAAATTAGTGTTAATTTTTTTTTCCCCCATAAAAGGCATGGGACAATGCCAGTGGGTGGGTTTAGGTTGGATACTGGGGAGAAATTGTTCCCTGTGAGGGTGGTGAGATCCTGGCACAGGTTATTCAGAGAAGCTGTGGATCCCTGGAAGTGTTCAAGACCAGGCTGGATGAGACTTGGAGCAGCCTGGGATAGTGGGAGGTGTCCCTGTCCATGGCAGGGGTGGAATGAGGTGATTTTTAAGGTCCCTTCCAACCCAAACCTTTCCGTGATTCCGTGATGCTGTGGCTGCATATGAACCATGAAGGATCAGACCCAGCACATCTTTGTGCATGAAGGACTCCACTGCACACTTTATTTAACAAACACTTTGTTTGTTAAAAACACAACTGTTTTTAACAACAGTTTAAAACCCGAAAGGCTGCGGAACAAAAATAACACCACTACAAACAGCGGTGGGAGGGAGAGATTCGCAGGTGCCTGGCTGAAGGCAATCCTTGCCTCAATCCTGGCAAAAGGTCACTCTGCTGAGCAAAATAATTATGGAGGTGAAAGTTTATTGTCAGTACAGAGGGGAAAAAAATAAAAACGAACCAACAAAACCTCTGCAAAAAATCGTAACCAGCAGATCAGAGCCAGTTTTAGAGGGAGCAGTGGGAGAAAAGCAGCGTGGCTTCAGATCAGGATGGAGTCACATCAATCAGACATGCAGATTTTTACATTTTATGGGGAGGGGGAAATAAGGAAAGGGGTTTAAAAAGGGCTTGCTATTTTCCTTGATGCTACAAAGGCATTTTATTTGGAGGGAGCCATTAGAGAAGGCAGCAAAAACGACACAGTAATTCAGACAAGCACATGGGGGAGACAAATGTGGGGAACTCCTGCAGTGCTGCAGGAATTGGGGAAAATTAAGCAACTGCTTCAATCCAAGCCTGATATGAAACAAAGAATGTTCCAGCACTTCCATGGTGCACTTCCAATGGACATTAGGGTGGTAAATGAGTGGGAGCATGTGATGGTGGAAGATCTAAACTTCAAATTATGCAAACGGCATTGCAGAATTGCCAGAGGAATGAGGTAAGGTTGGTTCTCTTTGCTAACTGGCAAAATTGCTGCAGTCATCTGGAGGTTCAAAATCTGCTGGGAAGAAAAGAGAAAGTGTTTCTGCCTTGGAAAGAACGGGGATTTTTTGTATAAATATGCCCGGGGAGCTTAATTGGTGCTAAGGAAAAGGAGGAAAGAAGTACAAAGATTTGCTTAGCCAAGAGCTTAAAACATGAAAGCATCAATGTGCTGAAAGGGAGCAGTAACACTCTCTAGGCTCTCACTAAATACAGGCTGTACACATCAATTTTATCTTTAAGGGACCGGGATGAGGGAACAGCAAAGACATTCCTGCACCCACACAGGGCTGAATGGATCCCCCAGCCCCATGGCTGGACCTTCCTGCCAGGAATTTGTCAAAGCCAGGAATTTGTCAAAGCTCTAGACAAGGGTGTTATACAACCCCTGTGCCTGCAGGAAAAAAAAAAAAAAAAACCCTTAAAAAATAAATTAAAAAAAAAAAAAAAGAAAAGAGCCAGGAAAGAAGACATATTAAAGTCTTTGTCTTGGCCAAATTCCAACTCGATTAATTACAATCCTCCTTTTAACATTGCCCCTGAAGTTCCTGCAGGATAATGCATCCCTCCATGCGTGCCCTGTGAGGCTGGAGCAGGCAGAGCCCACCCCAGAGCCAGGGATGGACACCACGAGTGCTGCACACACAGCCCGGGGGTTGAACCAGGTTTTCCAGGCCCTGGCACCTTGGAAAATGGGAAGAGAGAAGCTGATGAAACCACAGAAAACCAGCAGCAGTTTGCTGTAAATCTTCCTGCTGGGCAATTTTATATTTTTTGGTAAATGCGCTCATGAAACCTCGCTCCTGCCTTCTAGTGGGGAAAAGGCAGGACAGCAGCGCAGGAGCGAGAATTCCTGAAGGGAAAATGAGCTTTGGGATCCTCGACATCATTATTAACACGGCTCCAGCAGAAATCATGCGCTTTTTTTTAACTTGTAACAATGACTTGTGTTCGCTTCTCACCCTGACCCCACGGATTTTACAAACTCCTTTGGAAAACGCACTCGAAAAAGGAAGGGCAAAGTAAAGGCAGCAGTCACGGCACTGAGGGGCTCCAGGGATTTTTTAAAAAATTCTCTGTGGAGTTCCCAGTAGTAATTTTAGGGTTATGGAATGGTTTGGCTTCAAGGGATCTTTAAGAACATCTTCTTCCAGCCTCCTGCCCTGGGCAGGGACATCTCCCACTAGCCCAGAGTGCTCCAAACCCATCCAGCCTGGCCTTGGGGACACAGCCAGGGCTTCTCTGGGCATCCTGCTCCAGTTTTAACCAAAACTCTTCGTAGGATGATGAATTTGACAAGTAATTAAAAATGTTACCAGCAGCGAGTTAATAAAATGGCACTGCTCACTCAGCCTTGGAATGTGCAATCCTTCTCCTGATAAAACCGAAACAAAAACTTCACCTTCTCTAACACTTCCAAGATTTTTTTATTTCTCTGCTGGCCACTAGGGATGGATGCACGAAGTGGGAATAATCATAGAAAAAACGCCAAATATTCGAGGATTGCCTCCTTTCCTTCATCACACTGTTCATCACCAGCAGAAGGCAGAAGGTCTCCCTAAATCTCCTTCAAACCACCGTGACTGTCCCGTGTCCCTGGGATAAATCCTGGAGCTCAGGGGATGAGCTGAAAACGGAGCTTTAAAGCAGTTCTTGAACGCTCTCTAGCGGTTAAAGAACAACTCCTGCTAAACTTCCATCACCTTCTCAATTTTAATTGACAAATCACTCGCTGTGACCCATGCCTCTCGGAGATAAAAAAGATTTTTAAATTAAGGTTATAATTATTGTTGTAATGATAATAAGATTTTATTACTATTTATTCTTAGGCACTGGAGTGGTGTTTCTCCCTATGCAAAGTGCAGAGAGAGTTTAACATCGCTCCTGTGCATCAAAATAACATTTATCTTTTTGAACAACCTGCGATTTCCATCCAAACCGTGTGATTGCTCGCTGAAAAATTCATCTTATCCACAACTAGGAATATTATCCTGCCTATTATCCCACTTACTTCAGGATTCCTGATTTCCAGAGTGGCCACTCAAGGTCTTCGCAGAAGCCCCAAATGTATGTCACAGAAAAATGCCAATTTTTCATTTCGCAGCAGAAAACAAAGTTGAGAAAGAACTGGGTGACCCAGTTATGGAAATCTGGCAGCTCCCAGACCAAAGGACAGATCAAAGCAAGGAACATGCCACAGACAGCGATGACAAAATCCTGGTCATAATAATGGAATAATGAACAGATCACAGGCCCGTGTCCACAGGAATATTTGCATGCAGCATTATTTACATACCTTTTCACGGCTTAATTGCAACCTGCCCAGCAAAAACAAACACCCTGCTTCACAGACACACGTTATTTGAATGTTTTCCTTTTATTTTTTGTCTGCTATCTGTTTGTTTTAAAGCCCTGCCTTCTGGTTTGCCTGCCTTTCTCCTCACGGCTGCTTCCTTCATCATCATCAATTGAAACACCAGGCTGGGAAATTGCTCCAGTAACAATCCTTCCCAAAATTTCCTGACTCTGTAAGGATTGTATCCCCAATATTTATTCCCAATCCCACCTTTTTCAGCTCTTCAGGTGCACTTTGTCCTCAAACTGATGTGGAGACACAAAACAAAGCTCAGTGGTGGCTCTGTGAGCAGCTGATGCAAAGCAGCTCCCAAACTTCATCTTGGCCAGGAAAACTTTCTGCTAGCCAGCAAATTGCACTCCCTGATAATTTTTCATGACATTTCCCCAACCTGACGACAACTTCTCGCTTATTAAGTCATTAAAATATGGTGTAATTAATTTTACTTTCCAATTAGATAATTGTTCTGCCATTGCAGTTCTCAGAGTGCAACGTGTTATTACTGCAGTGTTTTACTTACTGATGCCAGTGAATCAAAATTACACGTTGTTTTGGGTGGTTTTTTAAAAACTTTCAATCTTTCATTGCTCCCCAGCTTCCTCAATTTCCAATTCAAGCCCCAGTTTCTTCCCAGAAATTTGGGAGAGCTGTTGCCAAATTCCTCACTTCCTCTGCTGCAGCAGGGTCTTACCCTGTGTGTTTGCAGATACCTGGTGAATAATTCTAGTGCTCCTGAAACACATTTATGGTCCAGTCATCACTGGGGTGCTGGGGAATAGAATTGTCCTGTGGACTTAGAGAGTTTGGACTTCAAGTAAAAAAAAAAAACAAAAACAAAACCAAAAACAACCTATTGAAGCACAGGCAAAGATTAGGAATAAATCTGAATCTATGTAGGTGGTATCCTCACCTGTTTTCACATTATTTTTATGGCTTGGGGGGGTTGTGCTTTGTTTGGCCTTTTTTTGGTCTGTTTGGGGCTTTTTTCACACTTTGGTGGAAGTTTTAGTGGAAGAATTCTTGAGTTCAGCTTCTCTGGGATGGACATGGCCTTGAGGAACCCACAGATTTATTTCTCTGAGAGTGCTGAGCACATGGGAAGGAAAAGGGCTGCAGTGCCAGCGGGCACTGCTGGAGCCAGCACATGTGGAAAGGCAGCTGTCACACCAACAAACTCGGAAATACTCGTTTAAAGCAACCATTAATTGTTGGTCTGGGATCAGTCTTGCTCAAAACAGCCCAGCTGAGCCTCCAGTTCTGACTGGAGGGTGAGGATTGCCAGCCTTTCCTTGCTCTCCTCTGGGCTGGAGGTCTTTTATCCTGCAGGGGTAAAAGCTTTCTGCATTCCTCATGTTTATTGTGAGATGTAATTCTGTTCACTGTGAGGAAATGACATCCCTGCTATCACTTTATCTGCTAAGCAGGCTGATGGGTAGAGTCCACCACCTCCCAGACAAGCAGAAAAATACTCACTCAATATATTATCGACCTTAAAACACTCCTGACTCACAGGAGAAATCCTCAGAACCTCCAAAAGACAGGAGGTTTGGGCTTAAATATGATGGAAGGAAAATGGTAAAACACCCTGTGATTTCCTTCTCTTTTGCTCCATGGTTACATGACAAGGATTTCTGCACAGAACTGGAAGTTACAACCTGTACCTGCCCCTTGTTAAGGGTTGTTTACTTCCAGCTCTTCCAGCAATGCTCGCTAAGAACATTTTAATTCTCCACAAAAGAATATTTTGTAGAAGAGGTTTTTAAGTATTTCCTGTCCTTTTCTGAGCTGGCAAACAGACACTGGGTTAAGAAATGTAAATTATATAATCTAGCCCGAGCTAAGCAGGTCAGAGAGGCATCCCCTCACCTCAGCTGTTTCTGGGAGAAACTTTGCTATTTGAAAGCTCTTAATAAGAGGGGTTTTTTTCCAACTGGGGAACAAAATTAAAGCAATAAGTTGATGTGGCCACCTGCAAATTCGGCTGGGTATTCCTAAGTTAAATTAGAGATGCTCTACCTTTATGCATGAAACATCCCAAGTGACTGGGGGGAAATGGAAGTAACAGGCAACGTGAATTTGCCACAACCAAACTGTGCCAGATTATTTTCCTTTCCTTCCACAGATGGACAGAGGAGAGGCAGGGGAAAATCAGAGGAAGATCTCCTGACTTTAATAAGGTTTCTGATGCTGTCTCCTAAATTTAAGGAGCAGCCTAAGAAATCATGATCCAGATGAAAACCACAGTAAAGTGGGTGCAAAGCCAGTCCACATAAAGAATAATTCGCAGTCATTCTCTGCCAAAAGGAAAGGAGATCTCAAGAGAGGAATTTGTCCCATATCAGCACTATGGATTCCATAAAACAGCCAGTCATCCTTCACCTTCAGTTACTTCCAATTTCCCTCCTCCTTTACCTTTCTTTTGTATGTGACGTGCAGGAAGATCTGTTGGACACCTTGGAGAGTCTGAGGTTTGATGGGCAATTTTCAAGCGTTGTGAGCATGAATAAATTATGAATATAATTAGCAAAACCCATTGTTTTTCTGAGGACTGTGCCTGACCAAATCAGCTGAAGAGATAAAGGGCTCAGGCAGAAATTTCCTGGGAGGAGGTGTAAGAGGGCAGGCACTGGATCTGCTCATCTGTCAAGAACGATTTGTACTCCTCCATTCACAGAAAGAGTCACAGAAATAAACATAAAATTATTCTGTCCATAGAAATAAAGGCAAAAAGATGGTATTAGGCACATCACGAGCCCCGTGTTCCCCATTCCATCTACAGTAAAACCTGGCCCTTGGCAGCTTCTTTGCCTTTCAGTTACTGATTTTATCAATTTTCATGATACATTTCAGCACTGGGTTGAATATCCTTCCAGTAAGAGCCTTTTTTTAACTCCACAGTTACCCAACACATCTCTTAGAGGGGGAAAAAAAAAAAAAAAAAGGTCATATTTTCTGAGGTGATTACAAGTTTGGGATGACAACCTCTGTAGATTTTCTCCAGAATTAAAGATCTAAGACAGCCAGACTGTGATCAGCCTAAATTTGACTTACAGCCTCATGATACTCTCCTTTAAATGGCTGTGATACACTTAAAGGGGCTGAAAGAAAAAACCAAACAAATTGAACAGAAGATTGTTATTTAAGGAGATGCTTTGGTTGGGGCTGCAGCATTTGTCACAACATTTTCCTTAGCAGTAAGGAACTAAAGACAGAATTACTCAATCTAATTTACAAACACAAAAAGATGACCGAAAGGGTAAATTAGAGGGAGGACAGGCATAAACATCCTGGAGAGTGTGGTGAGCTTGGGCCCATCCAAATGAGATAAGCCAGGCAAATATAAAGCCCTGAGCAGTTTTGAGCTGCTTTTCAGAGCTCTCTTAGCACGTGTGACCAACCTCCATCCCTTCCTGTGCCAGGGCTTTGTCCATAAACTCAGCCTTGATCTGCTTTGCATAAAGTTCGTGGAGCAAAGGAGCGTCCCAGCCTGGTTCTGCAGCTGGAGACTTCGGTAAACAATTGCTTCATGGAAGGGTCAAAGAACTTCCCATCCATGGCTGTGTAGGGAAATCTATCATTTAGTAGCATTTAATCAATTTTTTTTCTGCATTGGATTGGGATTAAGTTAGTTTTGACTACTCATGCCATTTAGACGCCATTTAATCTCCCTTGAACTCAAACACCTTCTGAATTTTTTACTGACTTTTCTCCCAAAACGTCAATGTTTAACGTTTCTGATAAAAACTTTGCGTTTTAATCTTATTCAGACAAAAAAAAAAAAAAAAAAACAACATACACTGAGCTTTCAATCCTTATTCAGAGAAGTTTATTTTGTCTGGGTCTCATTTTATTATGAAAGTTAGCCAGCCTGCGGGTTTAGATAGAATGGGATTTTCTCCCCTTTGAGCAAATTCCTGTGGGAAAAAGGAAACCTAAATAAAAACAAAGCTGTGCCTTTCTAAAACAGCCTGATAAGCAGGAGGAACCCCAGCTTTTGAAATGTGCAGACTGGGCCCCTCTCTCAAAATCTAATAATCATCATATAATCCCTGTATAACAAATCTGAGAACTGGAAACAGAGGTTGGTCCTTCCCATTTTTCTGTGCTCCAGCGATGGAATGGGATCTGCTTTTCAGCTGAGGCTGTGGTCATCTCCAGAACCCCACAGAACACCGGCAATACTGAAATCCCACAACATTCCATGAGCTCAGGGAACTGCTGGATGAATGGACCCGTGATAACGTGCAGGGAGTTTCATTTTAGTCTTACGGAGCCTGTTAAAAAAGAAACAAAACCAAAACCAAACCAACCAAACAAACAAACAAAAAAAAAAACCAAACCCAAACACACACATAAAAAAACCCCCAACCCAGCATAGAAAAATTGGATATTATTAATGACATTAATTTCATTATCTCATTCAGGATAATTCTGAGTATGACCAAGAAGTAGATGTGGTGATTAAGGAGAGAGCATTGTGTGGGCCAGAGTTCCTGCTTTGGGGAAGTAGAGAACAGACCAGCAGGGTGGGAAATGGGAAAGCTGGTGAGCTGTGGAACCAGTTGCTGCTTTGGATAAGTTGGGAACCAGAAGAAAGTGTCAATTAGGACACTTTGCTAACAAGTCAAGGAAACTTTTCCTGAAAAACAAAAGAAAATTAAATTGCAGGCAATTTTTCCTCTCCTTTTCCATTTAGCTAGTTCATTTGGTTTAAACTGTCTCATTTGATAAATAGTGAAAAATCACTTGGTGTTATTAGAGATTTGAATGACTATGGTGTCTAATTTTCCAATTAGCAGGAAGAACTCAGAGACTGCCTTGTGTTTGTCTGACTCCTGGGATCACGATGTCCCTGTTGCCTTCACCCTCTCAGGAGCACAAAAACCAGTGGTAATATCTTAAATTAACATCTATTTCAGCTTCTGAAGGACAGCATCTGTTTCCACTCTAACGCCTGAAAATGTAGCCCAGACCAAGACTGGATTCTACACGTGCAGAAAGCCACATTTCTACAGATCTCAAAAAGAAGTTGTGATCTTTTGAGACCTAAAGTGTCAGGGATGGGATTGCCAGGTTTGGGAAGAAGGGAGCACATCTCTGATTCTGTGCTTTGATCACCTGCACAGGAATGGGCAGAGCCTGGCAGAGCTACAGGGAGCTCATCCTTAGAGCTCACAAGGAGATATCCTGGGACATCATTTTGCTTGGAAATAGGTTTTAGGCATCAGGGAGAAGGAAAAAAAAAAGAAAAAAAAATAGCTGTTTTTTTTTTCTTTTCTCTTTGCAATTTGGAGATAGGAAAAGGGGGTGGAGGGTTGGTAGTACTTCCCTGTAGGATTTTCTCCAGAGGGAGTGGCAAGGCTTGGCTTGCTCAAAAGTCTGAAAGTAAAAGGGAGCAAAGCGGGCAGAAGGGAAGAAATCTGAAATGGGAAGGGTCAGGAATGGGATTTCCCTCATCTTGAGCAATTCTGTGTTCTAAAGGTTCACATTTGTGGAAGTGCTTCTGCTTGGGGGGGACTTTCTCTGCTCTGGGGCCTTTCCCCGGTGACTGAACAAATGTGACTCCAAAGCCAGCAGCTCCAGAGCTGACCTTCATTCCACAGAGCTCCCAAACATGAAATGCAGGGAATGCTTATCTCTGAGAAATGCAAATGCTGAGACCCACATTCTAATTAAGTACAAGCTCGTCATTCTGGAGGTTGCCAGGATGGAGTTTACCCACAGCTCAGCGACATGCCCTCCAAGCAAAAGGTCTCAGCTCTTTTTGACAGAAAAACTGCATTTTGCTGGGGGAAAAAAGATCATTTCAACCCCCTTGTATGGGGCTTGTGGAAATCCATAGAAATTAAATCTTCTAAACACAATGGAATTAAGAAAACACAATGGTATTAGCAAAATCTTTTTCGTGAACAGTGAAAGGGACTTTCAAGATTTCAAGGTTTTGTTTTATACTTCGTTTGTTCAACCGAAATAATTGGAATGGGTGATTTATTACATGTCCCGTAACCTGTTATGCAAAACGAGGTGGTTTGTAAAGCAAATATCTGATACAAAATGACAAAGCATTGAGCTGTTCCAAAAAACGCAGGGATACGTGGAAAGCAGAAGGAGCAATATTTACAGATGGAATTTAGGGGGAAGATCTGACCATCGAGTAACCAATTTGTTGCTGGATTATCAACTTGAATTAACTCCTGGGGAGCAAGAACCAGGATGGAAACCAGGGGAAGGGTTTGGTGAGGAAGGGCCATGAGGCATCTCCCCTCTGGTGATGGGGAACCATCAGGTTGGCCCAAGTGTCCAAGGAACTGGGCTTTTTCCTTCTTTTCAATGTCATTGATTGTGTGGATCCACGAATAAAGAGATCAAAGGATAAAAAAAACCAACTTTAAAAAACAATGGTGCAAACGCAGTCTTTAATTGCTTATTATAACCCAAATTTCCGACGTCCACGTGCAAACACCATGAACTGGATTTTCAGGGATTTCTTGTCCCTAAGTCTTGCTCCATTAATTCCAGGAGGACAACTCAATAAATACCAAATCCTTTCCCATTTAGCTCCCAATGGAATTTCATTTTCCAGCTGTGTCCCACTAAGCAGCAGGAGTATTCATTCCAAAACTCCCTTCGCCTGACAGAACCCCCGGTGTTATATTTTATTTATTAATATTGAAATAATATTGAAGTAATAAATTGCTAGCATAGCCGTAAAGGTTTACTGAGCGGCGGCAGCTTTTTGTGAGCGAAACGTGCAGGACTAAAATCAAACACGTTACGTGGGGATGGTAAGGATATACAGGGATTGCATCTGGAGACGCAAATCGCAGCCTGAAAGACAGATGAAGCAACTGTTCCCGGCGACTGAACTGCGGCTGTTACGGCTCAGTCACAGCCGCGATGCGCTTCCACGGGTTAGGGACTCGCCGCAGGGCACAGAAAACGCGTTTTGGAGCCCATTTGTTCCGAAACAGAAGGCGGGAGGAGCGACACGGCTCTGAGGGACGCACCACTATTGTGTCTGGCGCTGAGGCGCCCGCCGCGCGCCTGAAGGACCGGCAGCGCCGCATCTCCTCCGCCCGGCCAGTGCAGCAGCTGCCGCCGCGGGCTCAGGCGTTCTCCACGGGCACTCGCGGG